>CAUYUJ010014653.1:227651-300858 GCA_963575745.1 Prorocentrum cordatum | reverse complement strand
CGTCCAGGCACAGCAGGCGTGGCACTTTCTCGACACCACAGGGTGGTCTTTCACCGCGGCCGCTATGCACGACGGTCGTCCAGGCACAGCAGGCGTGGCACTTTCTCGACACCACAGGGTGTGTGCAGGGGGTGGTCTCTCACCGCGACCGCTAGGCACGACGGTCGTCCAGGCACAGCAGGCGTGGCACTTTCTCGACACCACAGGGGGTTGTGCAGGGGGTGGTCTTTCACCGCGGCCGCTATGCACGACGGTCGTCCAGGCGCAGCAGGCGTGGCACATTCTCGGCACCACAGGGGGTGCGCAGGGGATGGTCCCTCACCGCGCCCGCTATGCACGACGGTCGTCCAGGCACAGCAGGCGTTGCACTTTCTCGACACCACAGGGGGTGCGCAGGGGGTGGTTTCTCACCGCGGCCGCTACGCACGACGGCCGTCCAGGCACAGCAGGCGTGGCACATTCTCGACACCACACGGGGTGCGCAGGGGGTGGTCTCTCACCGCGGCAGCTATGCACGACGGTCGTCCACGCACAGCAGGCGTGGCACATTCTCGACACACAGGGGATGTGCGCAAGGGGTGGTCTCTCACCGCGGCCGAATATGCCCGACGTCGTTCCAGGCCAGCAGGGCGTGGCACTTTCTCGACGCCACAGGGGAGTAGTGGTGCGCAAGGGGTGGTTCTCACGCGGCCGCTATGCACGATTGTCGTCCAGGAACAGCAGGCGTGGCACTTTCTCGACACCACAGGGGGTGCGCGGGGGTGGTCTCTCACGCGGCCGCTATCCACGACGCGCCGCCCAGGCACAGCAGGCGTGGCCCATTCCGACACCACAGGGGTTGCGCAGGGGTGGTTTCTCACGCGCCGCTATGCACGACGGTCGTCCAGGCAAAGCAGGCGTGGCACTTCCTCGACACCATAAGGAGGTGCGCAAGGGGGTGGTCCCTGAGCTCGGCCGCTAATGCACGACGGTCGTCCAGGCACAGCAGGCGTGGCACTTTCTCGACACCACAGGGGGTGCGCAGGGGGTGGTCTCTCATCGCGGCCGCTATGCACGACGGTCGTCCAAGCACAGCAGGCGTGACACATTCTCGACACCAGAGGGTGGTCTCTCACCGCGGCCGCTATGCACGACGGCCGTCCAGGCACAGCAGGCGTGGCACTTTCTCGACACCACAGGGGGTGCGCAAGGAGTGGTCTCTCACCGCGGCCGCTAGGCACGACGGTCGTCCAGGCACAGCAGGCGTGGCACTTCTCGACACCACAGGGGGTGCGCAGGGGGTGGTCTCTCACCGCGGCCGCTATGCACGACGGTCGTCCAGGCACAGGAGGCGTGGCACTTTCTCGACACCACAGGGGCTGCGCAGGGGGTGGTCTCTCACCGCGGCCGCTATGCACGACGGTCGTCCAGGCACAGCAGGCGTGGCACTTTCTCGACACCACAGGGGGTGTGCAGGGGGTGGTCTGTCACCGCGGCCGCTAGGCACGACGGTCGTCCAGGCACAGCAGGCGTGGCACTTTCTCGACACCACAGGGGGTGCGCAGGGGGTGGTCTCCCACCGCGTCCGCTATGCACGACGGTCGTCCAGGCACAGCAGGCGTGGCACATTCTCGGCACCACAGGGGGTGCGCAGGGGGTGGTTTCTCACCGCGGCCGCTACGCACGACGGTCGTCCAAGCACAGCAAACGTTGCACTTTCTCGACACCACAAGGGGTGCGCAGGGAGTGGTCTCTCACCGCGGCCGCTAGGCACGACGGTCGTCCAGGCACAGCAGGCGCTGAACATCCTCGACACCACAGGGGGTGCTCAGGGGGTGGTCTCTCACCGCGGCCGCTATGCACGACTGTCGTCCAGGTATAGCAGGCGTGGCACATTTTCGGCACCACAAGGGGGTGCGCAGGGGGTGGTCTCTCACCGCGGCCGCTATGCACGACGGTCGCCCAGGCACAGCAGGCGTGGCACTTTCTCGACACCCAGGGGGTGCGCAGGGGGGGTGCGCATGGAGTGGTCTCTCACCGCGGCCGCTACGCACGACGGTCGTCCAGGCACAGCAGGCGTGGCACTTTCTCGACACCACAGGGGGTGCGCAGGGGGGGGTCTCTCACCGCGGCCGCTATGCACGACTGTCGTCCAGGCACAGCAGGCGTGGCACATTCTCGACACCACAGGGGGTGCGCAGGGGGTGGTCTCTCACCGCGGCCGCTATGCACGACGGTCGTCCAGGCACAGCAGGCGTGGCACTTTCTCGACACCACAGGGGGTGCGGTGCGCAGGGGTGGTCCTCACCGCGGCCGCTATGCACGACGGTCGTCCAGGCACAGCAGGCGTGGCACATTCTCGACACCACAGGGGGTGCGCAGGGGGTGGTCTCACCGCGGCCGCTATGCACGACGTCGTCCAGGCACAGCAGGCGTGGCACTTTCTCGACACCACAGGGGGTGCGCAGGGGGTGGTTTCTCACCGCGGCCGCTATGCACGACGTCCACGCACAGCAGGCATGGCACTTTCTCGACACCACAGGGGGTGCGCAGGGGGTGGACTCTCACCGCGGCCGCTATGCACGACGGTCGTCCAGGCACAGCAGGCGTGGCACTTTCTCGACACCACAGGGGGTGCGCAGGGGGTGGTTTCTCACCGCGGCCGCTATGCACGACGGCCGTCCACGCACAGCAGGCGTGGCACTTTCTCGACACCACAGGGGGTGCGCAGGGGGTGGTCTCTCACCGCGGCCGCTATGCACGACGGTCGTCCAGGCACAGCAGGCGTGGCTGGCTGGTCTGATTACGTCGGCTGGTGTTGGCTGGAACGACTGATCCGACTGGTCTGGTCAGTCTGACTGGTCTGGCTGATCTGGCTGGTCTGGTCAGTCTGGCTCGTCAGGATGGCGAAGCGGGATGTGATATGGTTTGTGAACACACGTGACATAAAGTAAGTATGTGGGGTTCCTCGGTAGCGTAATTGTTTCCTCTTTTTGGGCCTCTTGGGCGGCCCTCGTCGCCATCGCTGGATTCGCCTCTACATTCTGGTCAGACCGCACCCCGAGAGAGGTTCGGGGAGTAGCGGTATCGGTATCTTTCCGGTTCCCCCAAAAGAAAAGAAACGGCTTAAACGTCAGAGGAAGGCCGTTTGAGACACTGGTAGTTGGCCTGCGGGGGGGGCCCTCGTCGCCACGGCTGGACGCAGCGAAGAAAATTGGCGTGTTTGGACCCTGGGAAGGGTCCAGGACCGATTTCGAATTCCTAGTGTCTCAAGCTCCGGAAACGGCATTAAAATGAGCTGCGGATATCTTGAGATCGGCGTTGGTACCCACCTGGCGGCGCCTGCGGCGCCGCCCTTGGTGTGCTCCGAGCGCCAGGGAGGGGGGGTCCCGCGCCGAGTCCAGAAAATCCGCGCGGACCTCCGAATGTGTATGTTTATCCGGATGGGAGGGGGCCGAGCGGTCATTCATTGTCCTTGGGGGCGTGGCTGAAGTGGGGATCCGTGGTGAGGATTCTGCTTGTTGCGCTGTTGCGTTGTTGTTTGTTTGTTTGTTTGTTTGGTTGTGTTTGTTTGTTTGTTGTCGCCGTCCCACCCGCGACCCAACCCGCGACCCACCCACGACCCACCCCGTTACCCACCCGCGTCCCACCCCGCGACCCACCCGCGACCTACCCGCGACCCACCCACGACTTGGCCCGCGACCCACCCCGCGACCCACCCGCGACCTTTCCGCGACTCTTCTGCGACCCACCCCGCGACCCACACGCGACCCACCCCGCGACCCCATCAGTCAGAGTGAGGGGCCTATACTGTCATTCACTGTCCCCGGGTGCGTGGCTGAAGTGGAGATCCACGGCGAGGATTTTGTTTTTTGTTGCGTCGTCCCCCCCGCGACCCTGCCCCCGACCCACCCGCGACCCACCCCGCGACCCACCCGCGACCCACCCTGCGACCTTTCCGCGACCCTTCTGCGACCCACCCCGCGACCCCCTCGCGACCTACCCGCGATCCACCCGCGACCCACCCGCGACCCACCCGCGACCTGGCCCGCGACCCAACCGCGACCCACCCACGACCCACCTGCGACCCAACCCGCCACCCACCCACACTGTTTGAACAAGAAAGTCGGCGCCTGCGGCGGGCTTCTTCAGAGCCTCGCAGACTGCCAACGTCCCCGCCGCCTCCTCACTCTTATCCGCAACTGCGGGGTGCTGTATACCGTTTTTTGGTTTTCCTGTAGAGGAGGCGAAGAGGAAGGTGAATAAGGCTCGCGTCGACCTCCGGTGCGACGTCTGCAGGGCCGTCTTGGGCGAGGTGCACCAGGAGGTGCAGAAGAGGCCGAAGACCATGCGCAGCGAGACGGACATGCTGCCGCTCTTCGAGGGCGCCTGCGAGGGCGGCAAGGACCTGTCGGTGCCCGCCTACTTCGGCATAGAGCCGCCCCCGCTGGCGCCCGTGTGGACCGACCGGGTGCGCCCCTACCTGACGAAGAAGACGAAGCGCTGGACTTTGCGGCCGTTCCCCTCCGAGGTGGCGGCTCAGGAGCGGCGGGCGTGGCGGAAGAAGGCGGCCACTGGCCAGGCCAAGCCGCCCGGGGACGTCCAGAGCGAGGATCGAAGACTCAAGGCAAGCATGCAATCTTTTCGGAGGTCCGCGCGCATTTCTTCGATCGGCGCTGGACACCCCTCCCTGGCGCGCTCTGCGCGCCAGGGCTCCAGCCCAGGTCCAGGAACTCCGCGCGGACCTCCGGGTGTTTCTGCCTGCGCAGCTTTCCTGTCCGTCCAGAGGAGGACATGATGATGACCCTGGCGTGCAAGGACACCCTGGACGCGGCGCGCATGACGGAGTCGCTGTTCGCGCAGATGCAGGCCTGCGGCAGCCAGGACGAGCCAGCGTGCGATGCCGCGCTCGCCAGCGCGCGGCTGATCTGCCGGAGCGCGGCGGACGAGCCCTGCACTTACGGGGTGGGCGACGCTACGGGGGCAGGCGGCGCATCCCAGGAGCTATAGACTGTCCAGGCTTCCTGCGGCAAGTCCCGCCACCGTGCCAGCCCAGCATTCCGGGTGGCGACTGTTCGAGGGAGCACGGGAGGCCACGTCATGTGACACCTCGTGTCTCAAAGTTTGGGAGAGCCGAGGTGAGGATGATGAGGAGGATGAGGATGAGGATGAGGATGAGGAAAAGGGTGAGGATGAAGATGGGGATGGGAAAGAGGATGAGAAGGAGGACGAGGATGATAATGAGGATGATGATGCTGATGAGGAGGATGATGGTGGTGGTGGTGATGATGGTGATGATACTGCTGGTGATGATGATTATGTTACTGGTGACAGTTATGATGATGCTGATGATGATTACGATGGTCATGGTGGTGGTGGTGGTGTCGATGATGATGGTGATTGTGACGGTGGTGGTGATGGTGCTGAAGGGGATGCTACTGATGATGATGATGATGATGATCATGATGAGGATGATGGTGATGATGACGCTGGCGCTGGCGCTGGCGCTGGCGCTGATGATGATGATGATGATGATGATGATGATGATGAACGTGATAATGGTGATGGTGATGGTGATGATGATGGCGATAGTGGTGATGATGATAATGATGCCGATGATGATGACGACGACGACCGCGACGACGACGACGATGCAGGTGATGATGATGACGACGATGACGATGATGATGGTGATGATGATCATGATCATGATCATCAGCATGATGTTGATGACGGAGATGATGTCGACGACGATGATGGTGATGATGATCCTGATCATAATCTTGATCATGATCATGATCATGCTGATGATGATGATGATGATGATGATGATGATGATGATGATGATGATGATGCTGAAGATGATGATGATGATGATGATGCTGATCATGATGATGCTGATGCTGATTTGCTGATGCTGGTAATCATGATGATGATTATGATGCTTCTGCTGCTGCTTCTGATGCTGATTATTGTTATTATTAATATCATTATGACGATTCGGATGATCGTGATGAGAATGATGATGATAATGATGATGATGATGATGATGATGAAGAAGCTGATGCTGATGCTGATGCTGATGATGATGCTGATGCTGATGATGATGATGATGATGATGATGATGATGATGATGATGATGATGATGATGATGATTATGGTGATGGTGATGATGATGATGATGATGAGGAGGAGGAGGAGGAGGAGGAGGAGGAGGGGGAGCAGGAGGAGGAAGTGGAAGGCCCTCACATGTCATCTTGCGTCTCCACTGTTTGAGGAGCTCTCATTGAACTCGCTTGGGCCGCCTTGGGGCTGTCTTGGCCTCCTATGCGGCAGTCTTCGGGGTCCCTTGGTACTCTCTTGGGGTGTCTTGGGGTCCTCTCACGCCGTCTTGAGGCTCTCTCGGGTGGTCTTGGAGCCCTGTTGACCGTATGGTGGGCGGACGTCTGGGGACGCGTCGTGGGCCATTGTGGGGTCCTCTTGTGCCATCTTGGAACTCTTACTTGGGGGTCTCTCGGGCCGTCTTGGGGCCATCGTGGAGGCTTTTTGGGCCGTCTTGAGTTGACGGGATCCCGAAAATACGAGAATGCGACAATCTTACCAAAACCATAGCGAAATCAATGATTGTGGCTTCTTCCGACCTTGTCGCAGGTTTTCTTGTTGCCCTTTTGGGCCTTCCTGGAGGCATCTTGGGCCGTCTTGAGGCCATATTCGGAGGCCGTGGTGCCATCGTGGGCCGTCTTCGAAGCACCTTGGGCAATATTTGTGCCCTCGGTTGCTTGCCTGGGCTGTCCTCGGAAGCTCGGGATGCGGACGCACAGTTTGTCACACGGGACCGTGGCCAGGAGGCGGAGGAAGAGGTAGGGGAAGGAAGCCAGATAGCGCTCGGCATTCTGCCATGCCTCAGCGTGCCATGGGAGCACGGCGGTGGCCGACAGGACCCGCAAGGCCGCCGCGCCAGGCGCGCCCGGCCGCGCGGCGGTGCGGTCGCCATCCTGTCCGCCGCCTCGGGCATCTGGGCCTTCCCTGCCGCGCTCCTCGCGCCTCCCCGCTCCCGCCTCGCCCTCTAGTCCTCCCAGATGTGGTCCGAGTAGATGGGGGTGGAGGATCGCGCCGCATCGCCGACGCGTCTCGATGTGGAGACCGATTTTCTCCACTCCGACGGCGCCGATGCATCGCCGACGTCGCCGATGCATCGGCGATGCATCGGCGATGGAACGTCGATGCGGCGCGATCCTCCGACCCCGTCTACTCGGATTCCATCGAGGAGGCCTCTACGCCCGTCCTCGCGTCATGGGAGGAGCACGGCGGGAGATTTTTCTCTGTCTTCGGCCTTGGGGTGGCCCTCACGGGGCCTCGGGACCGTCAGACAGCTACAGCACGCAGGGTTGACACAAGAAACGGTCCCGGGGAGAGGGTCGAGGCCTTTGGGTCCCTTCCGCCGCCCCCTCTTCCTTCTCTTACCCCAGCCTGCCCCTCTTCTTGTCGCTCTTGAGCCGAACTTCCGCTAACCGCATCCTTCCGCCCCTCTTGAATCAGGTCGCACTTTTCGTTGTCCTGCGCGCTCCTTCCTCTTCCTGTCCCTCTTCTCCTCAGGGTCCTCTCCTTGGTCTTCCTCGCTCCCATTCCCCCCTCCTCCTGTAATGACGGCTGTCAGGGACGTGTGGCAGAGAGGTATGAGGAGCAGGAGGAGGAGGAGGAGGACCAGTGCAAACCCAAGACCCATCAACGATGTTGTAATAAACTTGTCCTCCAAACTCCCTCTTCATATGCCCCACACGGGTACATTTCATAGGGAATTGCCTCGTTGGGGGGCAACCGACTGGAGACCCTGAAGCGTGCCAAAACACCATTCTCGAGATTCCGACGCCACGAATCGTCACGAATCAACACGGCTGTTGCGTCTTGACAATCCAGACACGTGCCAGAACACCATTCTTGGGACTTCAACACCACGAATCAACGTAAGTGCTGCGCCCTCACAATCCCGAGGCCTTCAACACACCACTTTTGGCACGTTAAATATGGGAACCCGTGAAACTCTGGAATGCGCGGCGCTACGGCGAGAGCCACGTTTTGAAAAGGAGCCGCCCTCAGTCCGTGAAGTTCTTGCAAATTGTTAACGGGTGCGCGCGACGCTAAAATGAGAGCCACATTTTGAAAACGACCCGCTTTCATTCCATGAAGTTCGTTGGATTGTTTTGAAACGAATGTGCGTGGCGCTAGGGAGAGAGCCACATTTTGAAAAAAAGATCCGTCCTCAATCCGTGAAGCTCTGGCAGTGATTCAAAGCACATGTGCGCGGCATTAAGGCGAGGACCACATATTAGAACCGACCCGCCCTCAATCTGTGACATTGTTACGAATGTTTAAGCTTCAGGGTCATAACTTGTGAGGAAGTCTCAGGCGAAACGCCCAGCCTGCCCTTTCGACCAGCCTCGGGGTGCACCGTGCAGGAAGTATTCATGAGGAATGGACGCGGAGGAGGAGGAGGAGGAGGAGGAGGAGGAGGAGGAGGGAAGGAGGAGGAGGAGGAGAAGGAGGAGGAGGACGACGACGACGACAACGACGACGACGACGACGACGACGACGACGACGACGACGACGACGGATGACGGAGGACGGAGGACGGAGGACGGACGAGGACGGCGACGACGACGGGCGAGGTGAAAGCTCGAGATCGGTTCGGGGAGGGTACCCTTCTGTTCTGCGTGTTTGTTGGGCGTTCTCGTGCATCCTTGGGAGGGCACCCATGGATGTTCTGTGGTTTTCGAGGGTGGAGGGTCTCCTGTTCTTGGAGGATATTCTTCTGGCCTAGGCGCGACGGTTCGCCAAACCCAGACATGTCGCCGCGCCGTTTGTCCCGACGCGCGGCCTTGCGTCTTGGGGAGGGCGCCGCGGCTACCAGGCGGCCACCAAGGCAAACTCCGCCGCGGACGCGGTGGATTTGCCGTGGGGTATGCCCTGGTGTCGGCTTCGTCTGCTTGGGGTGCGGGACGCAGGGTTTGCCCCGGGTTTGCCGTGGTGTTGGCGTCATCCATTTTAGCGCGTCGAGAACAGACGGCGCGGCGACACATGCTCGTGTCGTGACAGCATCTCGACGGGCGGTTTTTGGCCGTTTTCTGCCTCTGGGGGCCCTCGCCCGGCCCTGGGACCTTGCAAGAAACGGCTCGGGACGAAAAGCCAGCCCTGCGGAAAGGGTCAGGACTTCTGGGGGGGGCCGCGCCTGGGAAAAGCCAAGACATCGCGCGACTGGGAAGAGTGAGCCTTCGCTGGAGTGACCTCTGGTGCGGGCCCACCTGAGCGAAGGAAAAAAAAACGGTGTCGTCTGCGCTGACATTGGCGCCCTAAGCGGCCCGCGCTAGCTCGCGCGTGAGCGCCTTCGCCTCCAATGCGGCGTGCCGCGCGGGCGTCCCGCTCGAGCTGCGGCTCAAGGTCGCCGCGCCATCTCGCGTAAGACCCGCTTTTTTGATCGTCGCCCACGGTGTGGCTCGTGCAGCGGTGGAGCTGAAAGGGGCGCGCGCTCGAGGCGCGCTCACTCGGCGCCCCGCCGCTCTCGGGCCGAATTCTGGACGGTCGCGCGGCCGTGGCGCCACCGATCGCCACGGCCGGGCTGCCCGTGTTGTGTCAGAGGCGACGGTGGGGGCGAACAGCCCAGGGGAGAGCAATGCGCGCACTCGGGTGCGCCGATGATGTGTGTCTTCGAAGAGGCTCCCGGGCGAATGGGTGTAATGCCCGCCATTGGGCTACAGTCAACCATGACAGCAAGGATGGGGCAACTTTCCAAGGCTACCCTTGCATCCTTGCCCCCTCGGTATTCGGCATCCTTCGGCATTCTGCTGCGCTCCACACGGAAAACGTCAACATGGCGTTCCGAGGCCCTTGCATCCCCACCGCGCACCCCTCCCTGCCCTGGCCGGGTGCCCTCGCCCCCCTCGGCGCCGCCGATCTTGCTCGCTCGCCCGGATCCCGCGGATCGCCGAGCGGCATGCGGCGGCGGCGGCCTGCGCGCCTGAGCTCCCCCCCGTTCGGCCCCCGAGAGCCGCGCACCAGAGGGCCGCTCCTTGCCCAAGGGGGTCGCTCTCTGGTGTGCAGCCTCGAGCCGGGCATGGCCCTCCACGGGAGGAGCCGTCTCAGGATTGGTCAGAGGTGGCCCGGGGACGATCTTTCGTGCCTTCTTCGACTGCTTGTTTTAGATATCTTGTCATTTTCCGTCCAAAGTCCGCCTGTAGGAGGACATGCCCGACCTACGCCTACGGGCCACTCGTGCAGGTAGCCGACCCCTGCTGGCCGAAGCCATTGCAGGCTCAGGCTTCGTCCGCCTGGCTCCGGGGGCGGCCCGCGGGCGCCATGGTGGCCATCGAGATGCGAGATCGGGGAGCGTCGGCTGGCCACCGTGAGACCCGGGCGCTGCAATCCGAGACAGAGGTTTGTCCACAACCACCGCCGGTGGGATCGATCTTCGCGCACCTCCACGGGCGGTGGATCTGGATATACATCGGAGGTGAGGGGGTGAGATCGAAGTGGAACGGAGAGCCCCCCTACCGGGAAATCGATTTCGGTTTCGTGTTCGTGCGTGCCGTGCGTGCGGGCGAGGCGAAGCTGCGTGGGCGGGCGAGAGAAAGTCTCCTGTGGCTGAGGCGCGGCCGGACCAAATGTTTCCCTTCCGGGCGGCCGGTGGCGCGCGGTGTCCCGCCGGTGTCCCGCTGGTGTCCCGTCGGTTCTCCTGTGGCTGAGGCGCGGCCGGACCAAATGTTTCCCTTCGGGCGGCCGGTGGCGCGCGGTGTCCCGCCGGTGTCCCGCTGGTGTCCCGTGTGGCTGAGGCGCGGCCGGACCAAATGTTTCTCTTCCGGGCGGCCGGTGCGGCGCGGTGTCCCGCCGGTGTCCCGCCGGTGTCCCGTCGGTGTCCCGTCGGTGTCCCGATGATGATGTTGATGATGATTATGATGATGATTCTGATGATGATGGTGATGATGATGGTGATGATGATGATATTGATGATGGCGATGATGATGATGTTGATGATGATGATGATGATGATGATGATGATGACGTCGATTGTGAGATCGATCTGTGATATCGATAGTGAGACCGAATGTGAGATCGAATGTGAGATCAACTGTGAGATCGATTGTGAGATCGATAGTGAGACCGAATGTGAAACCGAATGTGAGATCGATTGTGAGATCGATTGTGAGATCGATAGCGAGACCGATAGTGAGACCGAATGTGAGACCGAATGTGAGATCGACTGTGAGATCGATTGTGAGATCGATAGTGAGATCGACAGTGAGACCGAATGTGAGACCGAATGTGAGATCGATTGTGAGATCGATTGTGAGATCGATAGCGAGACCGATAGTGAGACCGAATGTGAGACCGAATGTGAGATCGACTGTGAGATCGATTGTGAGATCGATAGTGAGATCGACAGTGAGACCGAATGTGAGACCGAATGTGAGATCGATTGTGAGATCGATTGTGAGATCGATAGTCAGATCGATAGCGAGATCGATAGTGATAACGATAGTGAGATCGAATGTGAGATGGATTGTGAGATCGATAGCGAGATCGATTGAGTGAGACGTTGGTTCCCCCTCCCCCCTCGCCTCCTTATCACCCGCAGGGTGGTCGTATAGGTATGTATGTATATGTATATATACACAAGATGTTAAGGCTCGCTGCGCTTCGCCTTCTAATCTTGATCCTTGCACCGACGTGTCTCTAGTGACGCTGCGGTCCAGATCGTCGTCGTCGCCGCTGCCGTCGTCGTCGTCGTCGTCGTCGTTGTCGTCGTCGTAGTCGTGAACGAGCTCGAAGGAAAGCTGAGCATCAGATTTTGGTTCCCTGGATCGCTGAAGGAAGAGTATGAGAAGGCCGCGCTGGAGGAGGGAGGAGACGAGGAGGATCAGGAGAGTGCGGCGGAAGAGAAGGGGGGAGAGAGGTAGGAGAGTGAGGACGAGGAGAGGGAGAAAGAGGAGATAGAGAGAGGAGGCGGTGGGCTCCCGAGACGAAAAGAAAACTGCGCATCAAAGTGTGGTTCCCCGGACCCTGGAAGCTTGTCGTGGGATCTCTTTGGGGCCCCGAAGGTGTGTCTTGGGATCCCTCGGTGTCTCCAGGGAGCTTGGATGAAAGTCTCTGGTTTGGGGCCTTTCAGAAGGCAGCGACGGAGGAAGACCACGAACTACAGGAGGAGGAAGAGAAGCAGGAGGAGGACGAGCAGGAGGAAGCCTTGTCGTAGGCCCGTTGTGGGGTCTTCTTGGACCGTCCAGGAGTCTCGTGGGTGCTTGTGGGGAGCTGGTGACAGCAGTGTAGGGTCTGGGGAATGTTTTAGGTCCTCTCGAGATTTCCGTGGGCTCCTGAGACGAAAGGAAAATTGCGCATCAAATTGTGGTTCCCCAGACCCTGGTTGCCTGTCGTGGGACCTCTTTGGGGCCACCTTGGTCTGTCTTGGCACCCTTGAGTGTCTCTGGGGAGCTGGTGATAACAGTCTCTTGTCTGGGGCCTTTCAGAAGGCAGCGGAGGAGGAAGACAACGAACTACAGGATGAGCAAAATGAGCAGGAGGAGAAAGAGCAGGAGGAGGAGGAGGAGGAGGAGAAGGGGGGGAAGAAGGAGGAGCAGAGGGAGGAGGGGGAGCAGGGAGGGGCAGAGGGGAAGCAGAGAGAGGAGAAGAATGAGCAGTAGGAGGAGGAGGAGGAGGAGGAGGAGGAGGAGGAGGAGGAGAAGGAGGAGGAGGAGGACCATCGCACGGCTTCGGCAAGGGGTTCGACTTCGCTCAGGGCGACTCGAGCGCCTGGGCAGCCTGGGCGGCAACCACATCCATCGGGATCGGAGGCTTGAAGAAGACAATGAGGCTCGTCTTAGAGGCCCCTGGGTGTCTCCCCTCTGCAAGGCGCGCGTAGGCACCTTCTGAAAAGTTAGAAGTGAATCGCTTGAGACAACCCCTCCGGAGGCTCTTATCGGCACACTCTGAATAACTGCCGCACAACTGACATGCAACAATGAAACTCTCATCTTCAATTCTGTCGAAAGCTAAAAGCTTGTGCCCGTTCGGCTGCTCTGTTAGCTTGGCCAGACGAGCTGCATTGCCTGGGCACGACTCCTTGGCTCTGGAAAGTTTGACCTTGTCGGACGTGCATCGCGAGTGGCAGAGACAGCAGAGCCAACGTGTTTTCTGCCACATCCACACATGCCCGACCCGGGCGCGTGCGCGGGCAACACGGTCGGGACGGGGAGGGGGAGGAGCCGCCGCAGCTCCAGGGCCCGAGAAAGACCCCCTAGAGTTCGCTCCGCTTTGCCACACTTCCGCGATCGAGCGAGCACCTACAAACGGGTTGGTTGCCTTTACTGGGCCCTCGAGGCCTCTCCCCCCAACCCTCGGGGCAACCGAGGGCCACAGCGAAAGAGCCTTCGGCACATACCGAAGGAAGTCGAGCTGTCTCTCTCTCCTTCCAAGGGCTGGGGGAGGCGCGAGGCAGCTAATTTGGCAATTCTGTCAGCAGCGTCGTTTCCCGATGCGCGCCGCCACTCTTCAGAGTAGCGGTCCGGGGAATCTAAATCTTGATGGGCTTTAACCTTGGCAACTTCAACCCCCCATGCACAATTGGCTTCTCCTGGCCATAGCGCCAAGCCCATCGTACATGTTCTTCCTAACAGCAGGCAGGCCCGACTTGTGGAAGCTTACCACTTCTTTGAAATCAGAACGAATTATAGTCACTCCTCTGAACTGGCTGGAGGCTAGATACGCTAGAAACTCAGCCGCAGGAGACGTGGGCGGAAGGGCGCTGCCTACTGGCCCACAAAGGTAGGCCTCTACCTCCCCGTGGGCATCACATTTGACCGTAGCCCATCCTGGGGCATGTAACCACTGGTGGCCGTCCTTGGCCACGCTACCGTCGACGTAAACCTCGCCGACAAAAGGTTTCCGAAGGCGAACGGCCGTTTCGGGACCAAAACTGGGCCTCAGCCAAGCCGAGACCGATGGGCTTCGGGACCTTCAAGGGCGGAGGCCCCCGAAAACCAGCACATGTAGCAAAGGCCTGGGGGTCTGTCAGGGTTTCAAGATCATTTTCAGCAAGGTACTTTTCCCGAAGATCTGCACAACTGGGGCACTCCAGGAGCCTGTGGCAAAAATGGTCTGATGGGGCCCCACATATACAAGTAGTGTCCGTGCCGTAGCCCGCATCCTTGCATACATTTGGTCCACATCGATTGGGTCAGGTACGGCACGAGGAGGCTGCGATCTTGTTTACTGAGTCGTTTATCTGCGAGAGCTGCCTTAGTGTTAGACAAGTCAACTGCAGGCACTCCAATCTTTACTGCCACGGTCTCGGCCTGCTGCTCCTGCCACGACGCCTCGAGCATCCGACGGATGAGAGCAGGCGAGCTGGTCGTGAGCGAGTAAACCTCGCCTTCCCTGCTCATAAACTCCATGAGACTGGTCCATGACCAGCCAGCTCTTGGTAAACTTACATAGACGGCACCGAGGGGACCTCTGACATTACCCCAACCTGAAGGTGGCTTTTCCCGGATGTTTGCTGCAAGTTGTTAAATTCGGGAAGGCTGAATTCGGATTTCCTTGGATCTTGGGCCGCCCTGAAAACAATTATATTCCAGTAAATGCACGGTCCCACGGCTGATATCCAAGTGGGGTCTTCCAGCGCAGCTTGCGACGGGGCACGCGACCGAGTAGCACAATTGGGCCCCGCGACCTTCAGGAACCGATTTTGCGCATCCTGGACATCCTGAACCGTAAGCTCCAGAATATCCGTCCCGAAATAGCCTGCCGGCTGAAGACCAGTGTTCCGCATCTCCTTAGTATCTGTTCCTGCAGCGCGAAGGGCTCGTAATCTGCGGAGTCGATTCTTCAACTTCCCAGTCCTGGCCTTAAGTGTTTTCCTTCCCTTACTCCTTAGTCTGGCTCCTGCAGTGAAATCGACTTTTAAATTTGTGGCCGCAGGCTCAGTCAGGGCGGCCTTCGGGCCAGCCCATTGACCGAGCTTGGCCGCAAGATCGGCCTGGATCATCGGCGTGAAAGCCACAGCGGCAGCCTTATGCTTGGCAATGTCACATGTCAGATCGAGGACGATCGACTGATGCATATTAGCTGAGGCCGTGGCAAGGTCTGCCAGCAATCTGTTGGGCTTGCTGGCGTGGCTGGCCAACAAGAAATCAGCAATGAAAATCGTGGGCTGCGCGCGCGGGTTCTGGGCCACCCGGATGTCTATGGGCGGCAGGCAATATTGCTGAACGGTAAAAGTGGCGGCCCAGCAGCCTGCCGCGATGCCTCTGTCTGGGCGCCCAGCAGGTAATGCAGAAGCACGAGTAACAACTGTCCTGGCTGCCGGGTACTGATTGCAAATGATTACTACAGGCGAGTTCGAGCAATTTGTCTCCTGGGCCCCATCCTTCCAGAGCCCCCTGTCCACATACTCGTAATAATCCGTAAGGGCTTCGCCCCCTGCCGCCGGCCTCCTCCCTCGGAGAATGGGCCATGGAAGAGCTAAGTCATGAGGTCTTGGCGCTGTCGTGAAGCAGTATCGAAACTTCATGCGAAGCCGATCCGCAATCAGCAAAACCAACTGATCACAAGAGGGGTTACCACACCTGGCGATTGTTAAGACGTGTATGGTTTACGGGCTTGGTTGCCACACCTTGCGATTAAAGGGCCGAGGGAGTTCTCGCAGTTTGGGTTGCCACGCCTTGCGATGGATGTGCGTGAAGGGTGGCACCGAATTTCAGAAATGTGGCAAATCCCTTGTGTTTTTGGACCCTGACCCCGCGGATCTGCGTAAGGGGTAGCGCCGAATTTCAGAAATTTGGCGAATCCCAGGTGTTTTTGGACCCTGACCCCGCGGATCTGCGTGAGGGGTGGCACCGAATTTCAGAAATGTGGCAAATCCCCTGTGTTTTTGGACCCTGACCCCGCGGATCTGCGTGAGGGGTGTCGATTTCGAGCCCCCCCAGCATTCAGACAACGCGCCCAGGTGAGGCTAAAAATCTTGTTTGGGCCTCCCCCCCCCTCGCGCGGTCAATCAACTAGTTACAGTAACCAGCAATCAGTCAACTAGTTACAGTAACCAGCAAGAAGCAGAACTGTAACACTGGAAACTACAAACTACAACTGGTACAGGAAACTGCAAATCACGCGCCTCGCAGCCTGGTGGCCCCACAAGGGGGTCGGCGGATTTGATAAACCCCGCAGAACAGCTGCAGAGAAAACTTTCTTCGTTCCCCAGAAATGCCCCTCTGCTTGCATAGCTTGCTCGAAAAGTACTCCTAAAACTCCTTTACCTGCTTGATGAGCTAGGTACCTACGACGATGAGCTCGTTCCCAAGCTCGAAACTCAAGTTGCCGTTGTGTGCCCCAGATTCTCCAGGGCCTTGGCATCATACATATGCCCCTGTAGCTGGGACCTGGGTTCGGGCCTGGCCCGTGCTTTTCGATGAGGATGGTGACGATGGCCCTGGTCTGCGTCGGGAAAGCACCGACTCTTTCAATGGCTCGGAGGAGCCTGCGCACGATATCCAAATGGGCGTCTTCCAGGAGGCTGAAGTGCCGAGGGTCAATCCCGTCCCAGATCCTAGCTGTGGAGCTACTGAAACATTGACTGGCGGCTCGGAGCTGATTTGCCGAGATATCTGCGATGTCGTCTCCTCGCAGCTCTGCTTGCAGAAGTTCAGGATCGTGGGGTCGAGCGCGCCAAAGCATGCTTAAACGTTGCTGCTCGGCCTCCATCATATCGATCGGGCGACCTGACCAGCGGGACTTGGCTGGGCTCCACACTCTGGATGGTTGCCATGCCGTGAGCTCGCTGCTCCATCGATGGGCCCAACCTACTCCTTTCCCCATGGCTTCTTTTATCCAGAGCTTTCAGGATTGACGATCGTCAGCTCGGTCCCTGGCGATTTCTCGTTCCAGAGCTTTTTCAATCTCGGAGTCCAGGTCAGCAAAAGCTGCGGCGATGAGCTCGAAATCTGGCTCGCTGGTGGTTGCGTCCAAGAGTATGGCTTGAATGCGCGCGCGCACTTGTCCGCAAAGCTTAACGCTGCAACAGCTTCTAGATCAACAGGCGTAGAAGCTAGATCAAGCTGGGCCTGCTGGAGCTCCTCAAGATCCTTCTCCTCCACCCCCCTCCTGATGCTGATGACCTTATTGCGAAGCCACCTGAAGGCTGCTGCTGCATTTCCCCAACTCTTTCCGTCCTAGGCCTCGACAGCCTTGGCGGGGATCCATTGATTAGTTGGCGCCTGAGCACGGCGCCTCTTGCTTTTCAAAGGCGCGTCGGTAATCATGCTGAGCGCTGTGTACATGTCGTCCACCGAGTAGCCGTAAGAAGCACCCACAGCTGCAACTAGTGCGTCCAGAAAGACAGGCTGCACGGGTACTGGCGGTCGTGAATCCCCAAAGACTGCATACCGGTCTCGATCTTCTAGAATACCCTCCACAGATTCCAGAGCTCGAAGACTCCTGGGCCAGGGTGGGCAGATATGTCGAGGTTCCACAGGGGCAACTACTGGGATGTGTTGAGGCTGTTCCAGAACGGGCATGAGATGCGGGGCCCCGACCGCCGTATCCATCGCGACTGAACTATGTGGACTTCGGGTAGTCAACCAAAACTGTCGGCTGCATCAAGAAGTGCTCGAAGCAGTACGACCCCATGAAGAAATCTATAGTGGAGTTCGATTTCTTAGTGTATAATGTAGGCTTATCTGGCGTGATCACCTGGACCCCGGCCCTGGTCAGGAACTCCGTTTCGATCGCTTTGCTAGGATTGACATTGAAATCGCCAGCGACGAGCAACGGCACGCATTGGCTGGAGGAGACCTGGGCCACTTTGGCAAGCACGGCGAGGTTCTCCTCATTCAGGCCGACGGAGTCGGGCAAGTAGATAGATCCTAAACAGAAGGGCCGATGGCCTGGGACCTCAAGGCAGACGAGTGTAGCCCGAGATTGCTGGAAGCCTTCTGGAAGAGGTACTTCATGGATTCCAAGATCTAGCCCGTTTCGCACTAGTACTCCAGTACCCTGACACGGAAACTCCTTGGCGCCCAGAACCGCAGGCGACGAAACTGCTAACCATCCCCCGTTAGCACACCATTCGGTTTCTTTGGCCAGATCATGCGCTTGGAAGCGAGTTTCCTGGCAGCAGATTACCTGGACTGATTTCGCCTCCTTGGACCCATGTTTTGTTTAAAGACCAGTCCAACTACTGCAATTGAAAGTGCAAATCGCGAGAGTGTCACCCGGGCGACGGCTTTGCCGCGTCCGAGCCTGCACCGCCAGCGGGGCCAGACTTGGCCTCGGCCTGGCGCTTGGCGAGCCTGTCTTGCGCTGCAGCAGCCCCCTCGCTGAGGCCGAGGATGCCCGTGGTGGTGTGGAGGACCAGGTTTTCGCCTTCGGCAACGTGCTTGCGGACCGTGCCACGGCCACCATCCATTGCCATGGCAGATGGCGGTGCGCCCAGACCTTCACCAGGTTGGTCAGGGGGTATCGGCACCTGTACACCTCCAGCGGCAGGGGCTTCAGGTACTGCATCTTCAGCTGGCACTGGTTGTTCAGGCTGCTGCTGTATCTACGGCTGCTTCTGCTGCTGCTGCCACTCCAGCTCCAACTTTGCGTTGGCCGCCTCGAGCTCCGTCTTGATGTGGGGAGGCAGTCCCTGCGGGAAACGCGTGTCCACGAAATTGAGCAGCGTGCTTTCCTTATCATTTGCATTGATGCGTGCTGCTGCCTCTGCCACTGCGGCCTTCGCCGCCACACTGCGCTGGGCCTCCAGCTGGGCGACCTCGGCAAGCAGCTCATTGTACGAATCCACAGATTTGTCGTACAGCTCCGCAGCCTTGTCCAAGTTGATGAGATTACGTTCCACTTCTCCTTTCTTAGACTCCAAACGGCGCCGTTGTCGCTGGAGTTGATCAGCCAGCGACTGGGTCTTGGCATCCAGCGACTTGCCCTCGAGGGCCTTGTTCTTAGCCTGGCGGAGGTCCTCGCAAGCCTGCAAGTACTGCTTGCCCTCCTGCCCGACAGTCTTCTTCCAGAAATTGACCGCCTGGATGCAGATGGACACTTCGTCCTTGGCAGGGTCGGAGACCTCAGGGACGAGGGACGACTTTTGGCCTCCTTCCTTCGGCGGCTGAGCCTCATGTCCACGGGCACCACGGCTGCGAGACCACCGATTGCGAAGGGCTTGTTGCCATTGGTTGCCTCCGTCATTGTGCACCGCTGATTTGTCACCTGCAGCGCGGGGATGATGGGATTGAAGCTTGAAAGGCTTGTCACATTCAGCACAATGCTTGTGCCCGCCAGCTCCGTGCCAGGTCCATCCCCAGCAGTGCGGTGTCTGGCAGTAACATTTCTTCCATTGCTTGGAGCCTCCCATGGTCATGGCGGCGGGGAGACGGACTGGCCGTTCGCAGCTGCGACCAGTAAAATAACAAACATGTGGCGGTGAGGTATTGCTGCTACCCTGGGCCGAGGCAGTGGCCTGTAGAGGGCTGCCCTTCCACCTCGGCCTCGAGCCTCTGGAGTCGGGACCCACGGGAGGTTGGCTCCGTGAGACTTGAGCCAAAATGGTTACGGGAGGAGGAGGAGGAGGAAGAGGAGGGGAGGAGGAGGAGGAGGAGGGGGAGGAGGAGGGGAGGAGGAGGAGGAGGAGGAAGGAGGATGAAAAGAAGGAAAAGGAGAAAAGGATGAGGGGGGGGAGGAGGAGGAGAGGAGGAGGAGGAGGAGGAGGAGGAGGAGGAGGAGGAGGAGGAGGGAGGAGGAGGAGGAGGAGGAAGCAGCAGCAGCAGCAGCAGCAGCAGAAGAAGAAGAGGAGAGGAGAGGAGGAGGAGGAGGGGGAGGAGGAAGAGAGGAGGAGGAGGAGGAGGAGGAGGAGGAGGGAGGAGGAGGGGGAGGAGGAGGAGGAGGGAGGAGGAGGCGGAGCAGGAGGAGGAGGAGGAGGAGGGGGAGGAGGGGAGGAGATGAGAAGGAGCAGGAGGAGGAGGAGGAGTAGGAGGAGAAGGAGGGGAGGGAGAAAAAGAGAAAATGATGATGATGATGATGATGATGATGATGATGATGATGATGATGATGATGATGATGATGATGATGATGATGATGATGATGATGATGATGATGATGATGATGATGATGATGATGATGATGATGATGATGATGATGATGATGATGATGAGGAGGAGGAGGAGGAGGAGGAGGAGGAGGAGGAGAGGAAGAGGAAGAGGAAGAGGAAGAGGAAGAGGAGAGGAGGAGGAGGAGGAGGAGGAGGAGGAGGAAGAGGAAGAGGAAGAGGAAGAGGAGAGGAAGAGGAAGAGGAAGAGGAAGAGGAAGAGGAAGAGGACGAGGAGGAGGGAGGAGGAGGGAGGAGGAGGAGGAGGAGGAGGAGGAGGAGGAGGGGGAGGGGGAGGGGGAGGGGGAGGAGGACGCGAGGGCCTGCAGAGTCTCCGCAGCTGCCGAGGGGCAACTGGGGAGCCTGGACAGAGGCGGACCTCAGCCGAGGTCGAAGTGGTGCTGGCCGAAGGCGAACACCATGCGCCGCTGGGGGTGGGGGGACGGCGCCCTAGCCGCAAAACGGCCCAGGCCCCTACCGTCCCCCCGAGCCGCCCCCAGCGGCGTCCAGCAGCAGCCCGGGCCACCGGCAGCGGCCGTCCGCGAGGTTGCGCCTCGCGACCGCCTTGTCGCCCTCCGAGAGCGAGGGGACGGCGGCGCCCAGCGCCGCCAGGAGGCCGCCCAGGTCCCCAGCGTCGACGCCCAGCCTCCCCAGGAGTGCCGACACCTCGGCCGTCACGACGTCCGCGTCGCCACCAGGCACTGCTCCCGTCTGCACGACCTTGGACTCCGCCACCGCCTCCGCCGACCGCCGCGCCGCAGCGCGCCCGTCGGCTCCAGCAGCAGCACCAGCCTCCGCGAGACGAGGGGCGACCCGACGTGCGTCGTCCGCCCACTCGTCATCCATGTCTTCGTCGTTGGGCGCCACGGCGGAGGCCACCGCCACAGGGGTCGCGGGCGCGGGTGTCTCCTGGCGGGAGGGGGGGGCAGGTGAGCGCCCGCGGTTCCCCCCTTCCCTCGGTGCGGGAGGTAGGGGGGGGGTCGGACGGACGGGGTGTGGGAAGGGTGGGTGGGCTGCGTAACAATGCGAGCGCTCTCGCGGAGATGGCTCAGGGGGCGCGCCTCGTGGGGAGTTCCCCCCTCCACCCTCTCGCGGTCGTACTCTGTCGGCCTCCTCCACCTTCATGGACTCGGTGTCCATCCTGGCGGCAGCGCGGCGCGCCGCGCGGCGCTGGCGGTGCCGCCGCCGCTTCGCCGCCCGCGCAGCGGGGTCAGCACCTCCGTCAGGACGCTCACGATCTTCATGTCGAGCACCACCAGCACCGCCATCGGCCGTCGGCGCCCGCCTCTCGCCCAGCTGGAACAGCACGGCGGAGATGGCGGAGCGCGCGACCGCAGCGACGGTCCGCCGCAGCGCTCCAGCAATGGCCGCCCCTCGCACCGCCGCCTCCACGAGAGCGGCCGCAGCGAGCGGAGGCGCGAAAGCCCCTCCAGGCTGCGCCATGCCGCCAGGCCAAGGACGGGGCCGAGGGCGAGGGGCGACGGGCAGCCGTGCGAACGCTTGAGCCAAAATGGCTTGAGCCAAAATGGCTACGGAGGAGGAGGAGGAGGAGGGGATGAGATTTCCGAAAAGTTGGTGTCGAGAGCGACATTGGAACCTTCTTGGGCTTTCTTGGGCATCTCTTCAGAGACTCGTGATAGGAGAGGTGATGAAGCTGAAACAGTGGGAAGTTAATGAAGTTGGCCTCTGTAGGCCTGATTGGGGATCCGGTTGGGGCCCTTTCTGGTCATCTAGGCGCCCTTTTGGGCTGTTCTGGAGCCTTCTAGGGCCTTTTTGGGACGACGACGACGACGACGACGACGACGACGACGACGACGACGACGAAAGAACTCGGCGACGACAACTGGCCATCCGGGGTCGTTTTGGAGCCATCTTGGGAGGCCTTGGAGCGCGCTTGAAGCTGTCCTGGAGGCGTCCGGGGCTCCTGATGGGAGCATCTGGACAGTTCGTTCGGAGCTCGTGGCAGGTCTCTTGGGGGCCTCGTAGAAGGATTTTGGAAGCCTCTTGGGGCCCAGTTCGGTGCTTGTCGGGGGCCGTTTGGGGATGTTTGGGGGGTTCTTGGGGACCGCTCGTGAGCTTCTTGGGGGGCTCGTGGGGGCCTCTCGGAGCCTCTTGTGACCTCCAGGGCGTTTCTTGGCGCCTCCTGGGGCCTATTGGGGCCGAGGGCCGGAAAAGTCAGTTCGGATCCCCCGTCTGGGCTCTAGAGCCGTCTTGGGGCCCTTTTCGGCCGTTTTGGAGGCCTTTGGGCTGTCTTGGTACCCGTTGGGGCCGTCTTGGGGCTGTTTCGGGGGCCTCTTGGGCGGTCTTGGGGCGACCTTGGGGGCTTCTTGTGCTGTCTTGGCGCGTCGGGAAGCCGAAAAGGCGAGACCCAAAGAAACCGTCCAGAACCTACGAAAAAACAACAATTTTTGCCTCTTGGGGCCCTCTAGGGAAGCCTCTTGGACGCCTCTTGGGGCGTCTTGGAGGCGTCTTGGGCCGTATTGGGACTATCTTGGGCGTCGTGGAGCGATCTTTGTGCGTCTCGTGGCTCTCTTGGACGATCTTGGGGGCCTCCTGGTGCCGTCTTGGAAGCCTCTTGGGCCGTCTTGAGGCCTCTTCGAGGCGCCGGGGAAATGGTCTGGGGTTCGTGTGCGGGTGCCCGGGGGGGGTGACGGTGACATGCCGGTTTTCTTTGTAATTTCATATGTAGAAGGATACATACATACATATATATATATATACACACATACATACATATGTTTATACATACATATACATCTCTCGCTATATATATATATATATACATACACAAGACTGCAGTGGCGGTTCGCGCCATGCACCTTGGTCCTTGAAGCTCGGCATGCAGGCGGAATGGCAGGGAGGTCAAGCCGACAACCTAGCGATAACTCTTTGTTGTTTTTATTCTGGCATCGCCGTTATAATAATATGTTTCGTTATCCTTTTTCCATGTTTCTTTTTCCTCATTCTCGCCATACCCTGCACATTCTCCCCATCCACCTCAGCTCTTTTTGCGGAGGCTCCTCCTTGGAGAGCCTCTGGGGGCCTCACAAAAGTTTTTCAGGCTCTCTTTCGGCCTTCTGGAGGCCTCCTGGGCGTGTTCTAGGGGCCTCTGGGGGCTTCCTCGGGCCACCCTGCCTCCAACAGCGGTCTCCCTGAACGACAGGGTCACGATTTGGAATGCTTCGGAGGATGTCTTGGGGCCATCTGGGGTCGCCATGGGGCTCTCTTAGGGCATCTTGGACCCATGTTGTGCCGTTTTGGAACTCTCTTGGACTGCCTGGAAGCCCTTTTGGATGGTTGCGGGGCGATTCTGGAGCCTCCCAGGCGGCTTCGGACGCCCAGAAGACCGCCGTCTTGGAGCGTCGGGAAGCCGAAAAGAGGAGAACCCCAAGATTCACTAAGAACCCACCGAATTTTTGCCTCTTGGGGCCTTCTTGGGAGTGCTTTTGGAGGCCTCTTGGAACGTTTTGGAGCGATCTTTGGGCGTATGGGGTCGTCGTGGACCGTATTGGGGCTCTCTGGGGTCGTTTCGGGAGCGCGCCGGAACGCCTGGAACCCGTCTGGGGCCGTCTTCGGGCTCTCGTGAGCTTCTCCCAGGTCGTCTGAAGGGTTGCCCGGAGGCCTGGGGAGGGCCAAATTTGTTAGGGGGGGAGGCTTTTTTCCGGCGTCCCTGGGTCTATAGAAATAAATGATTCGGGACAGTTATATATATACACATATATTGATACATACAAACTTATACATACGCAGTACATAACAATACAACATACCATACAACACAACACAATACAATGCACTAACACATTATGCAATACATTCTATTAGTATATAACATTACCCAACATAAAGTAGTGTGAACTCATGAGATAGTATACTACATGCTGTTAGGTAATAGAATACAATACATCATTACATGATGTAGTATATTCCAAACAATTGCCCTATAATATCGTCTAATATGATGTGATGCCATGTGCTACAATGTAGTATGCTGTATTAAATTACCAAATAATATAATTCAATACAACATAGAACAGTATAGTATAGTACCATTAAATATATCATACAATATAGACTCTTGAGTGCCTCAATAGTTCTGGGGTGACCAGAAATCCCGGGGGGGCCTGTAGTCCGGGGGGGAGGGCCCTGTAGTCCGGGGGGGGTCCTGTAATCTGGGGAGGGGGGGGGGACTGTAGTCCAAGGGGGTTGAGGGGCGGGCCCTTGTAGTCCAGGGGGGGGGGCCTTGTAGTCCGGGGGGGGGGTCCTGTAGTCCGGGGGGGGGGGGACACTGATCTTCGCGGGGCGACGTCCCGCTCGACGACCGCGGACATGCGCCTCATGCAAAGGGCCAGGCAAAGTGGCCGCAGCTGCGCGCGTGGCAATAAAGTAGAGTAGTTCTTTGGAGGGCCCGGGGGGGGGGTCCTTGTAAGTAATCCTTGTAGTCCGGGGGGGGGTCCCTGTAGTCCAGGGGAGGGGTCTTTGCAGTCCTGGAGGGGGTTCTTGTAGTCCGGGGAGGGGTCCCCGTAGTCCGGGGGGGGGGCCTTGTAGTCCGGGGGGTGCCCTTTGTAGTCCGGGGGCCCAGAACTATTGAGGTACTCAGAGTATTGCAATATGATTCAATACATTATAAGTAGTTGAAATATACTATGCTAGTATATGATAATATCATAATATGATACATATAGTAGAATAATATGTATATAGACGCATATACATACTTATTCATATATATATATATATATGTGTGTGTGTGTGTGCGGGCCCCCGTCGGGCGGGCCTACAATCCGTCTCAGAGCGTGCCGGGACGCTCTCAGAGTGTGCTAGAACGCTCTCAGAAGGCCGCGGCGCCCGAGACATCCTCCAGAGCCGCCGGATCTTAGAGATTCTCGATTTATCCTCGCCCGAACCCGCGGGCCAGAATATATCTATATCCACCGCCCGCTGGGGCCCCAGGACGTCGGTCTCTCAAGCGGTGGTGTATGGAGAGATGTCCCCGCCTCGCATACAAGCGTTCCACACCAGGCGTTTTCGCCCGGTCTCGGGTCTCGGGCCTCCTCTTTCGTTTCTTCCAGCCATTTCTTTAACCGCGAAGGGTCTTTGATGTTGGAAAGAGCACGTTCTGTGGGCGCTTGGAGGGGGGGGGTTGGAACCGGACCCCCCCCTCTGATTGACTAGGGGGGAGGGTTCGAACCCCCCCTGCCCTCTCCCGTGACGGAAGGGGAGGGGGGGGTGTTCGAACCCTCCTCGTCTCCTCCCTCCTCCCCTACTTTTCCTTTCTCCCTCCCCTCGGGCCGGCGCTGGCGTCGGCGGCGGCTGGCGACGCCGGCGCCAGCGCCTTTTGGGGCGTCTCTGAGATGGTGGTGGTGGTGGTGGTGGATGGTGGTGGTGTGGTGGTTGGAAGGTGGTGGTGGTGGTGGTTGTGGTGGTTGCGGTGGTAGCGGTGGTGGTGTGGTGGATTTTCGAAGTGGCTGTGGTGGTGGTAGTGGTTGTGGCGCGACGTGGGTTGTGGTGGGGTTGGTGGTGGTGGCGGTGGTGGTGGTTGTGGTGGTGGTGGTTTTGTTGTGGTGGTGGTGGCGGGTGGTGGTGGTTGTGGTGGTGGTGGTGATGGTGGTGGTGGTGTGGTGGTTTGTGGTGGTGATGGTGGTGGGTTGTGGTGGTTGGGGCGGTGGTGGCGGTGGTGGTGGGTGTGGTTGTGGTGTGGTGGTTTGTTGTGGTGGTGGTGGTGGTGGTGGCGGTGGTGGTGGTGGTAGCAGGTTGTGGTGGTGGTGGTGGTGGAGGTGGTGGTTGTGGCGGTGGTGGTGTGGTGGTGTGGTGGTTGGTGGTGGTGGTGGTTGGGTGGTTGGGTGGTGGTTCGTGGTGGTTGTGATGGTGCGGTGGTTTGTTGTGGTGGTGGTGGTGCGGTGGTTTGTGGTGGTAGTGGTTGGTTGTGGTGGTAGTGGTGGTGGTTGTGGCGATGGTGGTGATGGTGTGGTGGATTGTGGTGGCGGTGGTAGTGGTGGTGGGTTGTTGTGGCGGTGGTGGTGGTTTGTTGTGGGGGTGGTGGCTGCGGTGGTGGTGGCTGTGTGGTTGTTTGTGGTGGTGGTGGGTTATGGTGGTGGTGGTGGTGTGTGGTGGTGGGGCCGGTGGTGGTGGTGGTTGCCGTGGTGGTTTTTGGTGGTGGTTTTTGGTGGTGGTGGTGGTGGTGATGGTGGTGTTGCTGGTGCCGGTGTTGCTGCTGGTGGTGGTGGTGGGTGGTTGGTGGTGGTGGTGGTGGTGATGGTGGGTTGTGGTGGTGGTGGCTGTGTGGTGGCGTTGGTGGTGGTGGTGGTGGCGGTGTGGTGGTTTGTGGCTGTGGTTGTGGTGGGTTGTAGCGGGTTGTGGTGGTCTTGGTGGTGGCAGTTTTGTGGTGGTGGTGGTGGTGGTGGTGTAGTGGTTTGTGGTGGTGGTGGTGGTTGTGGTGGCTGTACTGGTGGTGGTGGTGGCGGTGGTTGTGGTGGTGTGATGGTTTGTGGTGGTGGTGGTGGGGTTGCTGGTGGTGGTGTGGCCTTCGTGTCTTCCCGCCACCGTGTCTTGGCTTGGGGTCACAGTTCGAATGGATGCCTCTTGGGGTCTTGTCAGAGGGGTCTCGTTGGCGTCTGACGAGCATGTGTGAGGGCTCCTGGGCGCCTCTTGGGCGTTTCCGCGTTTCCTGGAACTTCCTGAGGGCCCCAGGTGGCTTTTGTGGAGCGAGGGCTCGACATGGCGATTTGTTTTTTCCCGCTGCGGCCTGTAGGCTCTCTCTGGTCATCGTCGCTGCGTTTTGCCGTTGGTGCTGCCGTCCGCCGCCAGCGCAGGCGCCAGCACCGGCATCGAGGGATAGGGGGGGCGGGGGGTTCGAACTTCCCCCCCCAAAGAAGCCGGAAGAGAAAATAGTGGAAGAGTTAGAATCCTCACTCTCTTCCCAGAGCGGGGGGGTTGAACCCCACCTTTTGGGAGGGCGGGGGGGGTAGGGGACGGGGGGGGTAGGGGGGCGGGGAGTCCCCCTGGTTCTGATCGATGGCGCCGAGTGTTGGGGTGCCCCTCCCCCCCGGTTCGAAACGCGCCGCCGAATGTGTCCAAGGCAAGCGCCTGTGAATTGCGTTCTCTCTCTCATGTTGAGGACCACCTCCGAAGTTTTCGGCGGGAGTAGAAACTCACCCCTCCTCCTTCTTCCCCTCCCTCCTCCTTCCCCTCCCTCCTCCCTCCTCCTCTTCCTCCTCCTCCTCCCTCCTCCCTCCTCCGTCCTCCCTCCTCCTCCTCATCGTCCTCCTCCTCGTCCTCCTCCTCCTCCTCCTCCTCTCCTCCTCCTCCTCCTCCCTCCCCCCCCCTCCTCCTCCCCTCCTCCTCCTCCTCCTCCTCCTCCTCCTCCTCCTCCTCCTCCTCCGCCTTCTCCTCTTGCTCCTCTTCCCTTCCTCGGCGACGACTCTAGCGGAGGCCTGCGTGGTTGCCGCCGTGGGGGAGTAATTTTTGTTCCAAATTATTACAGGGTCCGTCAATGAGTCCGCGGAATAATTAATCAGTTTCCCATAAACGCCTGGGGGTTATGAAAGACCCTTCGGGGTTAGAAACAATTTATTTCGGTAGTGCGGCCTGGGCGTTTCGCCAGAGATTTTCTCACGATTTCTGCTTTTGAGGTTTGAAGTTATCAACAGTCTCACGGGTGAAGGGCGGGTGGTTTTCGAAATGTGGTTCTCGCCTTATCGCCGCGCGCATTCGTTTCAACAGTCTGCAACAGTTTCAAGGATGGACGGCGGTCGGTTTTCAAAATGGCGCTCTCGCTTCAGCGCCGCGCATACTCGTCTCAAATATTTGCAACTGTTTCTACAATGGAGAGCGGCTTCTTTTCAAAACGTGGATCCCCCCGTGGCGCCGGGCACATTCGTCTTCAAATCTTGGCACAGTCGTCTCTAGTTGAAGCAGTTTCAATGATGGAGGGCGGCGTCGTTTCAAAATGTAGCTCTCGCCGCAGTGCCGAGCGCATTCGCCTTAAACGTATGCAACAGTTCAGGGGTCAAACAGCGGCTAAGCGTCCGGGTTTGCCTTTAGGCATACCAAAACATGTTCTAAGAGCTTTCGGTGGTTTGCATGAGTTGTTCTTAGAACATGTTTGGCCGAGCCTGTCTTGTTTAATGCGTCGGGGTTGCATCATCAAATACACCGCGCAGTACAGACGACACGGCGTTCCGTACTATTGGCAGGTGGACGTCATTTAACGCGACTGGCCCCGCCCTCTTCGATTCAACATCGTTTTGCTGTCCATCCTTTGCCACATTTTGTTATAAACTTGTTTCACAGGGATGGGTAATTCTGCCCAAGTACTCGGTTTCCGCGCGATTCTCTCTCGTCCTTGAACCTGTTGAGTACGTACTTGCGGGACCTACGAGACCTGTGGGACCTGCGCGACCTGCGGGACCTGTGGGACTTGTGAGGCCTGTGGGACTTGCGCGACTTATCAGCCCTGTTCGGACCGGCGAGACATGCGGGACCTGGGAGACGCGTGGGGCCACTGGGACTTGTGGGGCCTGTGGGAATTGTGGGACTTGCGAGACTTCCGGGACATGTGGGATCTGCAAGATCTTTGGGGCCTGCGCGATTCCTCGGCCCTGTTGGGACCTGCGAGGCCCGCGGGCCTTGTTGGATTTGTGGGACCTGTGGGATCTGTCACAGGATACAGCTTACGTTGCCTGGCGGTCCCACTTAACGATCGGACCGCGGCATGTTTGATGTGTAAATGCATACACTGAGCACACTTCGCGTTGAGTGGCGTGCCCACTTAACGATCGGGCGTATTCGCGTTCGGTGTGTGAAAAATGGACTGGAAACATCGATCGTTCAGTCAGAGTTTTTTTTTGTAAATAGCCTCATGTTTTTTGATGTCCACCCCCCCTGACTTAACGATGGATGCTTCCCGTTTCTTGTCACACACCAAACGCGAACACATCCGATCGTTAAGTCGGCACACCACTTAACGAAAAATGCGCTCAGTGTGTGGATCCAACCTGCCGCGGTCCGATCGTTGAGTGGGATCGCCGGGCAACGTAAACTGCACCACATGTGTGAATTTACATACTGGACCCGCCCCCATACCCAATCCTTGAGCAGCTTCGCCAAACAACGAAAAGTGCGCCCCATGTGTGAATTTACATCGAGCGCGCCCCCGCCCAATACGCGGATGCGTCCACAACGACGGGCGCGTTCGCGACCCCATGGGACCCAAAACGCACCCGTTTTGGTCAGGAACGGCGTACGGGACGATGACGACGACGACGACGACGACGACGACGATGACCACGACGACGACGACGACGGCGACGACCACGGCGACGACGACGACGATACACGGCGACCACGGCAACCACGACGAAGACGACATGCGTTCTCGCCACATCGCCGGCCATTGCTCAGCTCTGGCGCCAACACCTGCCTCCCCCCCTCCAACCTCCTGTTTTGGCCGCGTCTCGGTCTGGCCGACCACCCTCCAGCAAGAAGAGGCCCCCAGGGCGGCGCTTCCCCCTTTCGGGAGGGGGATCTGCCCGAACGGCACAGTTTGCCGACGCTATTCGGCAATTGCAGCCAGATGGAACGCACCCAGGCAGTTTGGACAGTTTCCGCGCGATTCTCTCTCGTCTTTGAACCTGTTGAGCACTTGTGGGACCTACGAGACCTGTGGAGGCTGTGGGACCTGTGGGGCCTGTGGGACCTGTGGGACCTGCGGGACCTGCGGGACCTGTGGGACCTGTGGGACTTGTGTGACTTGTGGGACCTGAGCGACTTTTCGGCCCTGTTCGGACCTGCGAGACATGCAGGACCTGGGAGACGCGTGGGGCCACTGGGACTTGTGGGGCTTGTGGGAGCTGTGGGAATTGTGGGATGCGAGACTTCCGGGACATATGGGACCTGCAAGACTTCTGGGGCCTGCGCGACTCCTCGGCGTTGTTGGGACTTGCGAGTCAGGCCTGCGGGCTTTGTTGGATTTGTGGGATCTGTGGGACCTGTGTGGCCTGAGAGACATGCGGGACCTGGGGAACCTGCGGGACCTGCGGGACATGTCGGATTTGTGGGACATCTTCCAACGGATTGTGCCCACGATCGGGTGGGGGGCGGGTTCAGTATGTAAATTCACACAGGATGCAGCTACGTTGCCTGGCGATCCCACTTAACGATCGGGCCGCGGCAGGCTTGATGTGTACATTCAGACATTGAACGCACTTCGCGTTGAGTGGTGTGCCCACTTAACGATCGGGCGTTTTCGCGTTTGGTGTGACAAACAGGACGGCACACATCGGTCGTTAGGTCAGAGCTTTAACTTTAAAAGATATCCCACTGTTTGCAACCATCTTTTTAAAACCATTCTGACTTAATGATGGATGCTTTCCATTTTCTTTTGCACACGAAACGCGAACACAGCCGATCGTTAAGTCGGCACACCACTTAACGCGAAATGCGTTCAGTGTGTGGATTTGAACATCCAGCCTGCCGCGGCCCGCTCGTTGAGTGGGAGCGCCAGGCAACATAAAATTGCATCACATGTTTGAATTTACATATTGGACCTGCCCATAGCCAATCCTTGAGTAGCTTCGCCAAACAACGAAAAGTGCGCCCCATGTGTGAATTTACACATCGAGCGCGCCCCCGCCCAATACGCGGATGCGTCCGACAACGACGGGCGCGGTCGCGGCCCCATGGGGCCCAGAACGCGCCCGTTTTGGTCAGGGGCGGCGTACGAGACGATGGCGACGACGACGACGTCGACGTCGTTGTCGACGACGACGCGACGACGACGACGACGACGGCGACGACGACGACCACGGCGACCACTGCGACCACGACGAAGACGACATGCGTTCTCGCCACATTTCTTGCCACTGCTTAGCTTTGGCGCCAACACTTGCCTCCCCCCCTCCAACCTCCTGTTTTGGAGGCGTCTCGGTCTGGCCGACCACCCTCCCCTCAGCAAAGAGAGGCCCCCAGGGCGCCGCTTCCCCCCTTTCGGGAGGGGGATCTGCCTGAGCGGCACAGTTTGCCAACGCTATTTGGCAATTACCGCCCGATGGAACGCACCCAAGCAGGTTCGACATCCATTGGGCAATTCTGCCCAAGGATTCGGTTTCCGCGCGATTCTCCCTCGTCTCTGAACCTGTTGAGTAGTTGCGGGGCCTACGAAAATTGTGGGGTTTGTGGGGCGTGCAGGACCTGTGGGACCTGTGGGACCCGTGGGACCTGCGGGACCTGTGGGACCTGTGGGATTTGTGAGACCTGTGGGACCTGCGCGACTTCTCGGCCCTCTTCGGGCCGGCGAGACATGCGGGACCTGGGAGACGAGTGGGGCCATTGGGACTTGTAGGGCCTGTGGGACCTGTTTTTGAGTTGTGGGACCTGCGCGACCTGTGGGCCTTGTGGGACCTGCGAGACCTTCGGGGCCTGCGCGACTTTTCGGCCCTGTCGGGACTTGCGAGGCCTGCAGGCCTTGCTGGATTTTTGGGACCTGTGGGATCTGATGGACTTGTGGGGCGTGCGAAACTGGTCGGACTTGTGGGACGTCGTCCAACGAACCGTGCCCACGATCGGGCGGGGGGCGGGTTCAGTATTCAAATTCACACACAGGATGCAGTTTACGTTGCCTGGCGGTCCCACATAACGATCGGGCCGCGGCAGGCTTGATGTGTAAACTCATACACTTAAGACACTTCGCGTTAAGTGGCGTGCCCACTTAACAATCGGGCGTTGTCACGATTGGCGCATGAAACAAGTAGGACGGGAAATATCGATCGTTCAATCAGAGTTATTTTAGACACCAAACTCGCAAATTGCCGATCTTTCAGCGGGCACGCCGCTGAACGCGAAATTACACATCCAATTCGCCGCTGCCCGATCGTTAAGTGAGATCGCCGGGCAACGTAAACTGCACCACATGTGTGAATTTACATACTGGACCCGCCCCCATACCCAATCCTTGAGCAGCTTCGCCAAACAACGAAAAGTGCGCCCCATGTGTGAATTTACACATCGAGCGCGCCCCCGCCCAATACGCGGATGCGTCCGACAACGACGGGCGCGGTCGCGGCCCCATGGGGCCCAGAACGCACCCGTTTTGGTCAGGAACGGCGTACGAGACGACGACGACGACGTCGACGTCGACGTCGTTGTCGACGACGACGACGGCGACGACGACGACCACGGCGACCACTGCGACCACAACGAAGACGACATGCGTTCTCGCCACATCTCTTGCCACTGCTTAGCTTTGGCGCCAACACTTGCCTCCCCCCCTCCAACCTCCTGTTTTGGAGGCGTCTCGGTCTGGCCGACCACCCTCCCCTCAGCAAAGAGAGGCCCCCAGGGCGCCGCTCCCCCCTTTCGGGAGGGGGATCTGCCCGAGCGGCACAGTTTGCCAACGCTATTTGGCAATTGCCGCTCGATGGAACGCACCCAATCAGGTTCGACATCCACTGGGTAATTCTGCCCAAGCACTCGGTTTCCGCGCGAGTCTCCTTCGTCTCTGAACCTGTTGAGTACTTGCGGGGCCTACGAAACCTGTGGGGTTTGTGGGGCGTGCAGGACCTGTGGGACCTGTGGACCCGCGGGACCTGCGGGACCTGTGGGACCTGTGGGACATGTGAGACTTGTGGGACTTGCGCGACTTCTCGGCCCTCTTCGGGCCGGCGAGACATGCGGGACCTGGGAGACGCGTGGGGCCACTGGGACTTGTAGGATTTGTGGGACCTGTCGGAATTGTGGGAAGTGTAAAACCTGCGAGACCTGTGGGGCGTGTTGGACTTGTGAGACCTTTGGGGTCTGTGCCTACTCCTCGGCCCTGTCGGGGCTTGCGAGGCCTGCGGGCCTTGTTGGATTTGTGGGACCTGTAGGATCAGTGGGAGTTGTGGGGCCTGCGAGACCTGCGGGACCTGTCGGATTTGTGGGACATCTTCCAACGAATTGTGCCCACGATCGGACGGGGGGCGGGTTCAGTATGTAAATGCACAGGATACAGTTTACGTTGCGTGGCGATCCCACCTAACGATCGGGCCGCGGTAGGTTTGATGTGTACATTCATACATTGAACGCGTTTCGCGTTAAGTGGCGTGCCCACTTAACGATCGGACGTTGTCGCTTTTGGTGTGTGGGAAAATTGAGCGGGAAACATCGATGGCTAAATCATAGTCTGAAACTCAACATTAATATTTTTACATCTGCAGAATTGTGTGAAATCATTGAATTGAAACCATTCGACCAGTCGGACTTAACGATGGACGGTTCCTGTCCCATTTCCCCCCGCCAAACGCGAAAGCAGCCGATCGTTAATTGTGCACGCCGCTGAATGCGAAATGCGTTCAGTGTGTGGGTTTACACATCCAATTTGCCGATGCCCGATCGTTAAATGGGATATCCGGCAATGTGAACTGCATCACACGAAGGAATTTACGTATTGGACCCGCCGCCCACCCAATCTTTGAGCAGCTTCGCCAAACAACGAAAAGTGCGCCCCATGTGTGAATTTACACATCGAGCGCGCCCCCGCCCAATACGGGGATGCGTCCGACAACGACGGGCGCGGTCGCGGCCCCATGGAGCCCAAAATGCACCCGTTTTGGTCAGGAACGACGTACGAGACGATGACGACGACGACGTCGGCGTCGACGACGACGTCGATGTCGCAGCCGAAGTTGAAGCCGACGTCGACGTCGACGTCGTTGTCGTCGACGACGAAGACGCGACGACGTCGACGACGACCACGACGACCACGACGACCACGACGACCACGACGACCACGACGACCACGACGACCACGACGACGACGACGACGACGACGACCACGGTGACTACGGCGACCACGACGAAGACGACATGCGTTCTCGCCACATCTCTTGCCACTGCTTAGCTTTGGCGCCAACACTTGCCTCCCCCCCTCCAACCTCCTGTTTTGGAGGCGTCTCGGTCTGGCCGACCACCCTCCCCTCAGCAAAGAGAGGCCCCCAGGGCGCCGCTCCCCCCCCTTTCGGGAGGGGGATCTGCCCGAGCGGCACAGTTTGCCAACGCTATTTGGCAATTGCCGCCCGATGGCACCCAATCAGGTTCGACATCCACTGGGTAATTCTGCCCCAGCACTCGGTTTCCGCCCGATTTTCCCTCGTCTCTGAACCTGTTGAGTACTTGCGGGACCTACGAGACCTGTGGGGCTTGTGGGACCTGGAGGACCTGTGGGACCTGTGGGACCCGTGGGACCTGCGGGACCGGCGGGACTTGTGGGACATGTGAGACCTGTGGGACTTGCGCGACGTCTCGGCCCTTCGGACCGGCGAGACATGCGGGTCCTGGGAGACGCGTGGGGCCAGTGGGACTTGCAGAACTTGTGGGAACTTGTGGGGCCTGTGGTGCTTGTGGGACTTGTGAGACCTTTGGGGTCTGCGCGACTCCTCGGCCCTGTTGGGACCTGCGAGGCCCGCGGGCCTTGCTGGATTTGTGGGACCTGTGGGATCTGTTGGACCTGCGGGGCCTGTTTGGCCTGCGAGTCCTGTGGGACCTGTAGGACCTGTGGGATCTGCGGCACTCACAACTGCATATGGTTGAGTCCTTCGCCAGGAACATTTTTGTTCATTCTGTGCGTTTTGGCCCACGGAGGGTCTCATGTTCTTGAGGCATGTTTTTCCGCCCCAGGTGCGACTGCATCTTATCACCCAGACTTCGTGGCCCCCTGTGCTCCTCTCGGCGCATCCGCTGGCCCCCGACTGCGTCCGCGCACACGACCCGCCTCCTCCCCCTCCTCCCCCTCCCCCTCCGCCTCCTCCTCCTCCTCCTCCTCATCCTCCTGCTCCTCCTCCTCCTCCTCCTCTTCCCCCTCCTCCTCCTCCTCCTCCTCCTCCTCGTCCTCCTCTTCTTCTTATTATTCTTATTATTATTCTTCATAGTCTTCTTCTTCTCAGTATTATTATTATTATTAGTCTTATTCTTATCCCTCGTCTTATGATTATTATTCGTATGATTAGTCTGTTTCTTCTTAATATTCGTATTAGTATTATTATTCTTATCATTGTTACTATCATTATCATTTATATTAGTATTGTTATTCATATTATTTTTATTATTCGTATGATTATTTTTATTATTAATATTATGTTTCGTTTTCTTATTATTAGTAGTATTCGTATTATTATGAGTATGTTTATTATTATTGTTCTTATTATTATTATTATTATTATTATTATCAGTATTCCTCGTCTTATCCTTATGTGCCTTATTATTATGCGTATTAGCATTATTCGTATTATTAGTTGTTTATTATTATTATTATTATTCGTATTATTCTTGTTCTTCGTATTATTATTGTTATTATTCTTCGTATGCTTATTCTTTCTCTTACGATTCTTATTATTATTCTTATTTATTTATTATTTTTATTATGAGCATTATTATTATTAGTATTATTAGTATGATTCGTATTATTATTATTATTCTTATTATTATTATTATCATTATTATTATTTTGTCTTCTTCTTCTTCCTCCTTCTCCTCCTCCTCCTCCTCCTCCCACGTCCGCTGGACCCCCTCGTCGGCGCACCTGGTGCCGTGCCTTCGCGGCTCAGCCGGAAGGACCGCGGATCGGCGACCCTGGCCCCCAGGGATGGGCCTGGCCAGGCCTCGGCGAGGTGGTCCGTTGACACCCCCCGAGGGGAGGGGCACCAGGGCAGTGCGGCCTGGAGCGAGGCGCCCGCAGCGTCTGTGGTCAGCACGCCTGCAGTGCGCGTGGTCAGCTGTGGGGGGACCTCCGTCCGGATCGAGCACGGGGAGGATCAAGGGCACCGAATCTCCGACACATACACTTGTGACGGGTCCGATTTCGGAGAAGACTCACTGTACCATAACAAATCGAAGAGCTATGGGAGGGCGTTGGCCAGAATTCTCAAGTCGTTTCGACCACGCTCCAAGGATCCCGAGGATTCCTCCCCGCCCGTGTCGCTCCAGAGCCTGGAGCAGAAGCTCCCTCGGCTGCTGTGCGGGGCGGGGGCTGCAGTTGTTCTCGTGCAGGGGCCTTCAGCCCATCCCGCCGCCGTGCCCGGGTCGTGGGCCCTTCGCCCTGCTGAAGACTTCTCGAGGGCTTTCGCCTGGCGAGCCTGTTGGGGCGGGGGCTCTCGAAGCTTCCTGGGAGCCTCTTGGGAGTTTCTGGAGGCCTCTTCGGGACCGCCTGGGGGACCATTGAGCGACGCAGAAAAACCGGTTCGATTGCGCTGACATTCGCGCGTAAGCTGCTTGCGTAAGATGGCGCGTAAATGCCCTCGTTTCCAATGTGGCGTGGCGCGCTGCCGGCCCGCGTAAGCGAACGCGTAAGGTCGCGATGCCACCTCGCGTAAGGGTTGTTTCTTGTCGTCGCTCAGTTGGCAGGATCGGGCCAATCTTGGACAGGAGGCTTCCAGCAGATCGGCGGTGGCGCGTTTTTGTGGGGCCACCCTGGGGGCAGTCTTGGACCTCCTGTGAGCCCCGGGGGCTGTCCTCGAGCGATCTCGGGGGCCGCTTGGGCCGTCGTGGATGTTTTTTTTGAACCAGGAAAGGGGCGTCATTGCCAAAGCCATACTCGTGCAAAGCGCACGATGTGTGCATACTTGCTTATATACGTATATACATCTATATATATATATATATATATATATATATATATATATATATAGCTCACACCCCCTCCCAAGATCTACTCTTTCCATGCCCTGTTCCAGTCTTCCCCTCCTCCTCCTCCTTTCTTCCTCAAATCTCCTCCTCCTGTTCTCTTCTCTTGTCTTCGTGCGCTTCCTCTGGGTCGTGCTTCGGCTTTGTAGTGGGTTTACAATAACATTCCTTGAGGAGGAGGAGGAGGAGGAGGAGGAGGAGGAGGAGGAATATGAGGATGAGGATCTACCGCCAGGAGGGAGATGATGATGAGAGAGGGGGGATTCTATAGCAGTTTTTGGTACTACCAAAGCACCAGCCAACCACTCCAAAGGGCGCCCTTTAGACAGCGATGGTGGCCACCCAGAAGCAGGTGACGCGCCAGAAACGTCAATGGGCCGAGGCCCTCGCACAGGGAAGGCCTTTCACGCCCAAGGGTGGCTGGCTGTTCGACCCCGCCGTCGAGGAGGCCAGGATGAAGGAGAGCCAGCAGAAAACAGGGGGACACGCCATGGAGCACAGCGCGACGAAGGAGAAGGGGAAGGAAAAGGAGAAGAAGACGGGGGACCAGGAGAAGGAGAAAAACACGGTGAACCAGAAGAAAAAGGGGGACCAGGAGAAGGAGAAGAAGACGGGGGACCAGAAGAAGACGGGGGACCAGGAGAAGGAGAAAAAGACGGGGGGCCAGAAGAAGACGGGGGACCAGAAGGAGAAGAAGAGGGAGGCGCCGCCTTCTTGGGACAGGGGCACGGAGAAGGCGGCGAAGAAGGGGAAACTGACGGAGAACCAACCCGTGAAGGAGGGACACCAACAACACACGGAGGACCAGGACACCGAGAAAAAGGCAACGCAGTGGAAGGGATACGAGGCGGCGAGCTACGCGGCCAAGAAGGAGGAGAGCAACAAACGCAAGGGTGGCGCGCCGCACTTCTGGGCGAAGTCGGGCTGGCGGGCCCCGTGCCGCGACTACAACAGGGGCCGGTGCTCCTACGGCGACCGGTGCCGCTTTTACCACGGCGGCGCGTACACCCACGACAAGAAGGAGGAGGAGACGAAGAACAAGGGCGAGCACGGGGAGGGCAAGGACAAGGGGGGCAGGGAGAAGGAGGAGGAGACGAAGGACAAGGAGGAGGAGGAGAAGACGAAGGACAAGGAGGAGACGAAGGACAAGGGGGAGCAGGAGAGCGGCCACCGCGTCCAGCTAGACGGGAGCGCGCTCCAGGAGACGGAGGATGAGCGCGCCTTCGACGAGCGCATCCGCCGGGAGGTGTTCCTGGCGGAGTGGCAGCGCGCCACCACAAGATCGGGAAAAAGCGTAGTGGTGTCGTCGGCGACGGGGGAGGTTCGCTTCTCCCCGCCGACGCCAGAGGAGGCGCTGGACGAGAAGAAAAAGTTCAGTGACCTGCAGAAGGCCTTCTTGCTCCAGCAGCGAGGCTCCGCAGCGAAGGCGGCGGAGATCGCCGCCAAGCACTCCGTCGCTGTCCAGGACCTAGAGAAGGACTGGGAAGCGAGCCAAAATAGGCGGAGGAGGAGGAGGAGGGGGAGGAGGAGGAGGAGGAGGAGGACGAGGAGGAGGAGGAGGAGGTGGAGGAGGGGAGTACGAGGAGCAGGATGGGGGGGGAGCCTGGGGAGGACAATGATGAAAATCTTGTGCGCAAGAGGGGTGGCGGGGGACCTCGTGGACCCCGCGGGGCCACGCGCGGGGTTCCGAAGGAGGTCGCGAAGATCGAGCGCGCTGCGTCCTGGAGGGCACAGACGTCCAGTAGCATTCGAGAGAACGCGATGTCGCGGACCTGTCTATGAGGCATGTGCGCGCCTAGTTGTCGACCCGTTGCATTTTCCATGCCCCGCGCGCCCTGGGGATAAACCATATTTTCCAGAATGGTTCAATGGTATCAAAACGACAGAAACGCCCGAGAAGAAAGTGACCATTGCTGGGTTCTCTCGTGGGTCTCTCTTCTGGGTCCCCTCCTGGGTCCTCTTCTGGGCCCCCTCCTGGGCAAGCAAAATAATGCGTTTGATGGGTAAGAAACGCCACAGGGAATAACGACGACAAGCGCGACCAAGTCCAAACCAATTTTTGTTTGGCTTGACCTCTTGTTATTGTCTTGGGTGTGCGTTCGTCCTATCTGCGGGGCTCAATATGTCGAACAGGTAACTTTCTCTGCGAGCAAAATAATGCGTTTGATGGGTAAGAAACGCCACAGGGAACAACGACGACAAGCGCGACCAAGTCCCAACCAATTTTTTTAGCTTGACCTCTTGTTATAGTCTTGGGTGTGCATTCGTCATATCTGCGGGGCTCAAGATGTCGAACAGGTGACGGGTAAGAAACGTCACAGGGAACAACGACGACGAGCGCGACCAAGTCCAAGCCAATTTTTTTTTGGCTTGACCTCTTGTTTTAGTCTTGTCTGTGCGCTCGTCCTATCTGCACGGGTGTTTTTTGTTTTGTCAACAGAGAGACCCAGCAAGGGAACCCAAGAGAGGGACCCAGGAGGGGGCCCAGCAGGGGGCCCAGCAAAGGGACCCAGCAGGGGACCCAGGAGGGGACCCAGGAGAGTGACCCAGGAGGGGGCCCAGCAGGGGGCCCAGCAAAGGGACCCAGCAGGGGACCCAGGAGGGGGCCCAGGAGGGGACCCAGGAGAGGGAACCAGGAGGGGACCCAGCAGGGGACCCAGCAAAGGGACCCAGCAGGGGATCCAGGAGGGGACCCAGCAGGGGACCCAGCAAGGAACCTAGCAGGGGACCCAGCAAGGGAACCCAGGAGAGGGACCCAGGAGAGGACCCAGGAGAGGGACCCAGGAGGGGACTCAGCAGGGGACCCAGCAAAGGGACCCAGCAGGGGACCCAGGAGGGGACCCAGGAAAGGGACCCAGCAAAGGGACCCAGCAGGGGACCCAGCAAAGGGACCCAGCAGGGGGCCCAGGAGGAGACCCAGCAAGGGACCCAGCAAGGGACCCAGCAGGGGACCCAGCAAGGGAACCCAGGAGAGGGACCCAGGAGGGGACCCAGCAGGGAACCCAGCCAGGGGACCCAGCAAAGGACCTGTCCAGAGGCCCAGCAAGGAACCCGCGTTGTTGTCGATTGATCATCGACACCTGACAATGTATGCCGTGGCCGTTCAGGCTCAAAGCGGTGCCGCTGTGCGCAACCATCACCTGGCTTGATCCACCCTCCGCTCGGCATGCCGATGGACGCCTTCGAGCTGTTCAATCTGACGGTTCACGCTACGCCGGCAGAAGTGAAGCTCGCGCACAAGCGCTTGGCGCTGAAGCTGCATCCGGACAAGGGCGGCGACAGGAGCGCGTTCCAGGAGCTCGGGGAGGCCAACGCGACGCTCAACGACCCTGCCAAGCGCCAGGCTCATTGCGAGTCGCTTCGGCCCGTGCCCGCGGGCAGCGCGGTGCGCCTTGTCAACCTGGAAGGTCAGCCCGAGCTCAACGGGCGAGAAGGCCGCGCGCTCGAGTGGGACGGGCCGCGGCAGGCAGCGGCGTTGCCCGACCGCGTGGCGTCGGTCAAGCGCAACAGGGCCACTGAGATCCCGCGCGGTGGCGGCGCGCGGACGTGGTCGACGCAGGGTTCTGCGTCCACGCCCGATTCGGCGACCGCCGCGCGCGCGCCCGCGCAGCCTGGCTGGGGGCCGGGCCATGGCGGCGATTGGGAGGACGAGTCCACGGCCCAGCACGGGGAGGAGATGCGCGCCTGGCCTGGCGGCGGCACGTGGCCCTGGTGCTTGGCCTGCCCCAAGTGGGCCGACAACGGCCATCGGCAATCCAAGAACCACAAGCGGTGCATGGCCTGGTGGCTGAACAGCGGCGGCGACGCGGCGGCTTCGCAGCAGGGTCCGCCGCGAGATGATCACCTGCGCGCGGTGCCGCTTCCGCCACTTCCAGTGCATCCTTGGACAGATTTCGAGTACGGGCAAGCGGACGCCCTCATCGCGGATCCGACCACGGCTATGTCCATTGCCAGCGGCGGCGGGTCCATCTACGACGTGTGGAACAACGAGGATGGCGATCTATTGTACGGCTTCAGTGATTGGGGCGTGCCTCAGCTTCTCTCGGGATCCCGCATTGTCCAGTTAGCGATGATGCGTTTCACGTCGCCGCATCTCGCTGCCCTGGGCCAAAGCGCCCAGACGAACGGGAAGTCGCGCATGGAAGATATCACTCCCACGCACGATTGGACCGTTGCCTGGTCAGCGGGCAGAAGGGGGCCGTTTCACGTGAAGACCGCTAGGGACATGCTCCAGTCACAGTGGGTGCATCACCATCTCCTCGACAGCCGCTTTCACTTTGGATACAGCGAGTGCCAGGCTGCGTGCGCGCTGTGGCAGTGGACGCCGCGCTGTCTCATCGGCGTGGACTTGCCGTGGGGCGAGCACGCGCTCGCCGACTTCTGCGAGTGTGTGACCCTCTATCTCCCGCGCGCCCTCGCTCACCGCTACTTGCGTGTGCTCGCAAACTACCACGGGCACGCGCGCGGCGGGCGGGGCGCGCCGCGCTGCCATTTCGTTGCGAGCGCGCCATGCCACAAGGCTGCCGTGCCAGGGGCTCACTTTTGCAAGCGCCATCAGCATTGATTGCTTCGCATAAGGCAGGAATTTTCTAGTGCATGTTATTTTCCAACGCCCGCGCGCTGTGCGTTGGCCGCGAGGCGCGTTGGCGGGCCGATGCGAGATCTCACTCGGTTGCAATGGTTCGATCGCTCACATCCTCACGACTTGTATGAAAAAAAAGCAGGGATCACGTCGCAATTGTCATTGCCATCGGCATCGCCACCGTCGCGATTCGAACCGACGCCGTTGCATCGTTGCCGGTGCCTCGGGATAATCGGGATGATTAGTGTTCGTTCTGTTTGTAGTTCGTATTGCCAATTGCGTAGTGACCGCGGCGTTGCCGTGGCGAGTGGAACCCAATTTACATGCTCATTCATTGTGCATGATGAGTCAAGTATTCGCATCACAGAGTTCACCAAGAAAAGAGCTGAGTCCCAGCAAGGGGCCCAGGAGTGGGCCCAGCAGGGGTGGGGGAGGGGGGGAGCTATGCCAAACCTGCGCATCGCACATGAATGCTCAAGCGCATCAGCGCGCCAGGGGCTCAGGTGCGCCTGCCCGTTCCTGGCCAGGGTCATCGGTCAGAGCCGCGCCATGGCGTCTGGGCGCGTCTTCCCTGCGCCTGAGCGGGGCAAGGCGCGCGCTGTCCTGAAGACGGGGAAGCCCAAGCGGAAAGCCCCGAAGCACACGGGAAAGACAATGGCGAAAAAGCCGGCGCCAAGCCAGAGTGCGAGGAAGGTGCCCTACGTGCGGCACGGCAAGAGAACTTGCACGTCCAGGCTGGGGCGCGTTGGTTTCAAGAGGAACGTGTTCGACGTCATACGCGCCAGTGACCGCGAGATCGTCGACATGTTGCTCGAGGACCAGGTCTTGGAGAACTTGGAAGGCCAGACGTGCTCTTTCTGCACGAAAGGAACCCTCGGCCCCCTGAAGGACGTCCAGGGCCGTGGACCTCGGTACCGCTGCAACCACATGGGCTGCCAAAAGTTCACCTTGCCCCAGAGCGGGCACATGGTCTTCAGCAGCGGCTCTGGCTCTGCCGCGGTGCCCTTGCAGGAACAGTCCGCCGTGCTCTTCGCTGTCGTGAACAGCGTCCCTCTTGCCAAGATCCATGCGCTCACGGGCAAGAACCACAAGGCGATCGAGAGCATGAACAAGTTCAATGACGCGTGCCGAAGGAGCGACGTGCAGCAGCAGGAGAAACTGATCACTTTCGGAGGAAAGGGGCGGACGTGGAAAGATGTCGAGGCTGATGAGGTCGACCTCAGGAGCGATCTACTTCCCGACCACGCGGAGCGAGCTGAGAACGGGCGGGTCCAGTGGGAGCAGTGGGGCGGTGTCATCGAAAGAGGCAACCGCAAGACATTGGTTCTGACGCGCCTCAAGCCAAGTCTCACCAAGCAGAGGGCGCCAGGCCCAGGCGCGATACGCTTGCCTGATTGGACGCCGCTCGCGCACAAGAACTTGAGCAACAGGAACGTTGTGCTCCACACGGACGGGGCAAAAACGTACCAGGTCAAGGTCGAAGGGATGCTCCACGACCACGTCGTGCACCAGAGGAAGCGGCTAATGAAGAATGGCAAGCCCGTGAAGAAGGACGGCCGCCAGGTGTGGGTGAAACCCACGTACGCTAAGAAGTTTCAACATAAACTTCCTGGCGGACGAGTCCTCAAGTGCAAGGGCGGGGCCCAGATTATCGACAGGTTCTGGCGGCACTTGCGCGGCTTCATCAAGACCAGGAAGAGTTCCGTGGGCTCGGTGTCATTGAACGCCAGAGTCCGATCGGCCCAGTGGGCGTACTGGCACGCCAACGAGGACCTGCGGCTGGAGACTGGCAAGATGTTCGGCCGCTTGAGGGGGGATGACATCGCGTAGCGGTGTTAGCTTGTAGACGGCAGGCATTGCGGCGCACGGCAGGGCGCTTATGAGTAGGCGAGGCCGTGCACACAACCAGAAACGATTGAGGGTAGGAGTGCCATTGCTTTCGCCGAGGGTGGAATGCTTTCTGCGTTGCGGCATGCTGGGCCAGCATTGCGAGTGTGCCCAAGCGAAATGTGCGCACTTACACCTATGGGTTTCGACTTGCTCTATGACGTCAAGACTAGCGAAAAACAATTGAATTCACGTGTGCCGTCGCCAGCCTTGCCACCTCGCAGCAATGACAACGTCCTTGTCGACATCCTTCTGCTCGTAGCTGTTTTGGTCAATCACAGGGTCAGCAGTTAGTGATGCGTCGCCAAGGCTGGTCAGGTTCATTGACAACGGGTGATGCGTCGTCGTCGTCGTTGCCCCCCCAGTCGCCCCTCCCTTCCCAGCGCCCCTCTCTGTGCCTCCCTTTTGCAGGCCTCAATGCTCGCACGGGACTCGCCCACTCTCTGGTGCATGTGATGAGGTATAGTCGCTGTCGTCGTCGTCGCGTCGTCGCCGTCGGCAGGTCTAGCCACTTCCCGCCCGCCCGCCCACCCGCCTTCCGTCGCCGCGAGTGCTCGGGCCCCTGCAGAGTGATCTGGCATCCCCGCCCAGCCTCGAGCCCAGTGCAACTCTCGGGCCATGGCGTTCGAGTGCGCGTTCCTCCCCCACGCTGCGCCTGGCAACCTCGCGCCACCCGACTCGGCGTGGCGCGAGATTGGGCCAGCGCAGTCGCAGCGCTTGGCCGCGGGCGAGGACGGGGGCGGAGGAAACCCATGTCTACTTTGTTTAAATGAAACCTCCCCAACCGCCCAACCTCGAATTGGGGCAGTGAGCAGTGCATGTTCTGTTGGCCCCAGGACAAGCTCACCGTGTGCATCTGGCCCGCTTTCATCCAATTCCAGAAGACTGGGATCCCATTCTTGGCGCCAGGCTTCGCGGGCCCGCTGTGGGTGTCGGGCGACCCCGCAGTGGGCGACACCATTGTCCGCGATTACGCATGCATCGAAGTTTTCGCGGAATGCATCCACCACGACGTCCGCGACCGCACGTGCACCGTGGCGCTCACCTCCCCCGACTACCCGCACTGGTACGACGCGACGGAGGTCGATTGGTCCACCACGTGGAGCAGGATGGAATGGATCGCGCAGCAGTCGCTCGGCCTACCCCCCACCGCACAGCGGTCTTTAACGCGGGGCGCTCGCCCGCGCGCGCGCCCGACGATTGGTTGGCGATCGGGCAGATCTCGGCGGCGGAGATCGGTCGGCGACCTCGGCTCTAGCGGTTGTCACTGATACGCCACTGCTGCTGCTGCCGCGACGTTGCTTCTGCCGCTGCAACTGCCGCTGCGACTGCCATTGATGCCGCGGCGGCTGCTGTTGCTATTGTCATTGCCGCCCGCACCCATATCCCCACATCTTTGCCCGCTCTATCTCCCCCCACCCACCCGCCCCCCGCCGCCGCTGCGGCTGGCGCGACCGAGGCTGGTGGCGTGCAGCCGAACCACCGCATGCACGTGGGCCCGCTGTTCGGTCTCCGCGGCTCGCGCCGCCGCCTGCAGTGACTGAGTGAGCGGGCGGCCACTTCGGCGAGGGGGCAGCCAGCGGCCAGCGCTGCCCCTCCGTAAGTATAGCTACATATCGATTCTACACTGCCTGCCCCGACGATGCTAACGACGGGAACCATATCAGCAACCACAAACGCCATCTTTCAGAACACGTTGTCGGCGTCGTCATCATATTCTTTATGCTCATATTATTTCTCTCCCCGTCGTCTGCTGTCCAGGTCTGCCAATCGGCCGATCAAGGTATGTGGTCCAGGACCAGACACAGGGGGGGTGGGAGGTGCGGCTCGCTCGCATGCAGTATTAGCCGTGCAGCTCGCATGTTTGTTCTAAGATGTTCGAAAGTTGCGTAGTCTGCCGACATGGAGGTTCCCCCCTCCGCAATGGTCTGATCAGGAGCAGCCGTCGCCGTCGTCGCTTCGTCGTCGTTGATTTAGCCCCCGCCCGCATGTGGCAACCCCCGCCCCCGCTTTGCCTCGCCGCCGCTAGTGATCAGGCTTCAGAGTGTCCGAACACTTTCGCACGCCCACAAGCCCTTGATATATCCTTGCTCATGGCCAACGTCCCCGCCCTTGGGATGAAGTCCCTGAAGGTGCACTTGGAGGTCGAGGGGGCGGACAGCGAGAAGATCGTGCAGGTCTTCGACAGGGTCCGCGGCCACGACTCGGCCGTCCCGATGTACCACACGACGACGCACCCAGAAGAATCCATGACGACCCCCCAGCGCTCTACACTGTAGGGGATCTTCCCATCATGCCGTCTGAGGGGTGCAAGAAGGTAAAGCATGCTGTTGCCGTTGTCTTGAACTACCAGGGGGACATCGACTTGGCCGCGGCACGGGAGGCCATGCTGGTCAACGACTACAATGGCTTGCCAGAGCCTCTGCGCCCCAGAACAGGTCGGGAAGCGTTGTACACGATGCAGGTGGTGCTAGCGCCCCCGGGCGATGGCGAGGGCGCAGACATCATCAAGTACTTTCTGTTCTCGGGTCCGCAGCCGTTGGTCGATGTCGAGAGTCGCCTCTTGTGCGATGGCGAGGTATTGGACGCGCTATCCTGGGGCAAGGGAGGTGACGTCAAGACGCCGTGGAAAGTCTTGGTCTACATGATGGATCGGCTCAGTGGCACGCACTTTCGGTACCACTTACCCCCACAGGCGAAGGGCGCAAAAGATAAGAATAAGTGCATTCCTCAGGACGTGATTGTTTCCCAGTGCCAGTTTATTAAGGACAACGCCCCGCGCGGTAACTTCGATTGCGAGCAGGTGATGTGGATCGACTTCCAGCTGAACGACCCGCAGAGCCCCGTCCACAACTGGAAGGGGGGGAAGGTCAAGGAGGTTCTCTCGCACATCAGGGATCAGAGCATTCAAGCGAAGAAGATCACGTATCACCCCATCTTCATCTTCGACTCGGGGGACGAGGGCGTCGAGCGCGCGAAGCGCCTCGTTCCTACTTTCAAGATCCATTCCTGCCTCATGGTCGTCGAGCCTGGCGAGAGGAAGACGCCGTACCTAATGACGATGGCATTCGCCATGGCCGACTACCACGCGGACAAGCAGGGCGACCGCAGTTTGGCATCGCACCGAGAGGCGCCAGACCTAGACTTCTTCAGGGCTGAGGAGGGCACGAAGAACTGCCCGTGCGTCTTCGACGATGGCGACTTATGCAGCGCCCGAAGACGCTGAAGGCTTTCTTGGACGTCGGCCAGTTCCAGGCGATGACGAGGGAGCGGTGGGGGGCAGCCAAATTCGTTCGCGGTCAGGCGCGCTTCGCCGCGGAGAACATGTACGACGAGACGGCTGTTCCCACCATGGACGCATGGCGCGGCGCGTGCGTATTGTCTCCAGCTGAGGCCAAGAAGAAGCGGAACCAGTACTTGTTCGACATGTTGAAGCGTACCTTTCCCAAGGACATGTCCAAGGCGAACGTCGCGGCCCTCTTGAAGCGGTCCTCCGTGGTCGTGAACACCCCCGATGACGCGTTCGAGCGCTTGGCGGGGCTGGACTCGGACGCGACGGGGGCTCCGAAGGTGGGCCAGTACATCACCGCGGCGGCGGGCAATATCTTGTACGACTACATCAAGGACGGCGCGATGCGGGACGCCGGGGAGCACCGCGCGCTCACGGACAAGCAGCTCCGCTTCATGAAGGCGCTGCTGGACATGGGGGCCGCGCCCGTGCCTCTCGCGGTGAAGAGGGAGCTCCTTGACGACGCCGAGGGCGGCAGTGGTGCGGCGGCCAGCGAGCCCCTCCCCAACTTGCCAAAGCGCGTCCGCTGGGCGAGGTCATTCGGGGCCATGCCGCAGGGCGAGATCGACCTCTCGACCCCGCCCGACGCGCCCCCTGGCGCTGCCGCCGAGCCGAGCTCCCAAGACATCGCCGCTGCGTTCGGCGACGCGGACAACGGCGATCAGCTCGGCGTTGGCGGCGGCATGGGCGATGCTGCGGATTGGGCGGGCGGCCGCTTCGGCGGGGGGCAGCGAGCGGCCAACGCTGCCCCTGGTAATTCTGAATACATATCGGTTCTACATTGCCTGTCCCGACTGGGCTAACGACAGGAACCATAGAAGCAACCACAAACGCCATCTACCAGAAAACGTCGTCGTCGTCATCCTCATCCTCTTCACGCTCCTGTTTTTTCTTTCCTCATCGTCTGCTGTCCAGGTTCGCCAATCGACTGTTCGAGGTCCGCGGTCCAGGACTAGACACAGATGGGGTCCATGATTAGGTTGCCCGATCGAAAGGAGAATGATGAGGAGGAGAAGGAGGAGGAGGGGGAGGAGGGGGAGGAGGAGAGAGAGCAGGCGCACGCAGGAGCAGGAGCAGGAATCTGCAATGATGAGGGGTGATAATGAGGAGCTGCGTAGGCAAACCCTGCGAAAACACATATATTATTTATATGTTTAAAGGTTTGGGTAATGAAACCCTATGGAAACACTGATATCATTGATATGTTTAAAGGTTTTGGTAAGGAAACCTTGTGAAAACACATGTATTATTTATAGTTTTGAAGATTTTGGTAAGGAAACCATGTGAAAACACAGATATTATTGATATGTTGGGGTTTTCTGGAGGAGGAGGGGGAGGGGGAGGGGGAGGAGGAGGAGGGGCGCCCTGTTTTCAGAAAGCCACACAATACCAATACTAGCTGTGTTTTCACAAGGTTTCCTCACCAAAACCTTCAAACATATCAGTAATATCTGCGTTTTCACAGGGTTTCCTTACCAAAACCTTCAAACATATCAGGAAGATCTATGTTTTCATATGGTTTCTTTCAGAACGCAGCCCCTGTGTAAGGTTGGAGGGGGAGGAGGAGGAGGAGGAGGACGGGGATAGGGGGGAGAGGAGGAGGATGATGGAGGAGGAGGAGGAGGAGGAGGAGGAGGAGGAGGAGGAGGGACGAGGAGGAGGAGGAGGAGAAATATGAGGAGAAGGAGGATGAGGAGAGGGGGGAGTGGATAACATGTATGATCAGAAACCCACCAAAAGGTAGATTTTGGGGGGGTGCGACCATATATATATATATATATATATATATATATATATATATATATATATATGTACAAGACTGCAGTTCATTGTTCCTTGTAGTTTCGAGTGCAGGCGGCGTGCGTGCGCGTGGACATGGGGTGGGCCACCGCCAAGTCGGAAAGGGTGACGAGTTCCTAAGCGGGAGCGACGGGACAACACCAGGTGAGGCCAGCTCAGGGCGTTTCGGGGCCCAGAGGCGCGAATATGTTTCAGGCGAGTGGTTGGGCTAGCACGAAGCAGGGCATCCTCCTCCTCTTTCTCCTCCTCCTCTTTCTCCTCTTTCTCTCGTTTCATCCTCATCCTCTTTCTGCTCTCTCCCCCTCTTCCTCTAATTCCTCCTACTCCTCCTCTTCCTCCTCCTCCTCTTCCTCCTTCTCCTCCTCCTCCTCCTTCTCCGCTACACAGGCTGGCCCTACAGGGCCCAGAGATTCTAACATCAATTCAAAAAACCATGGGAAAAGCAATGTTTTCGGCCTTCTCGCCTTTTCGCTTCCGATCGGTTCGGGAGGCGTCAATGTAGCCCCAGGATGGCTCCAGAGGGGCGCAAGCCGAGGCCCACAGAGGCCCAAGGCTGGCCGAAGAGGGCCCAAATAATTAAGAATTCGTGTAATTCCGTTTGGGAAATCCGTGTATTCGGCCTTCTCGCCTTGTCGCTTCCGATTGGCTCTTGAGGCATCAATATAGGCCCAGGACGGCTCCAAAGGAGTCCCCAGACGAGCCCCAAAGAGGGCACAGACTGGCCCTAGAGGGCCCGGAGGCTCGAAAATCCATTTAAGAACCATTGGAAAAACAATGTTTTCAGCCTTTTCGCCTTTTCGCTTCCGATTGGCCCGGGGGCGTCAAGGCTGGCGCAGCAGGGCCCGGAGAGGGCGCAACTCGGCCCGGAGAGTGGGGCCCAGGAGTGGACAAATGTAGGAAAATCATTGGAAAAACTATGTTTTTGGTCTTCTCGCTTTGTCGCTTCTGATTGGCTCTTGAGGCGTCGAGACAGCTCCAAGACGTCTCCATCTGAGTCCCCTGACGGGCCCCAAAGAGGTCCAAGGCTGGCGCAACAGGGCCCGGAGAGTGGGAAAAAACAGAGAAAACGCGGTAGAAAAACAACGTTTTCGGTCTTCTCGCTTTTTCACTTCCGGTTGACTCGGGGGGCGTCCAGACGACCCCAGGACGGCCACAGGAAGGCGCAACACAGGCCCGAGGATTCGAATTTTTTGGGGGGGAGGGCGGAGGGGGGCAGGGGGGGGCGCTCCCCGGCCTTATAGGGCCCAGAGAGGGAGGCCCAGAGATGGACAAATGTAGGAGAATCATTAGAAAAACAAAGTTTTTGGTCTTCTCGCCTTGTCGCTTCCGATTGGCTCTTGAGGCGTCCAGATGCCTCCAAGACGGCTCCAGATGAGGCCCCAGACGAGCCCCAAAGAGGCCCAAGGCTGGCGTAACAGGGCCCGGAGTGGGAAAAACAGAGAAAACGCAGCAACAAAACAATGTTTTCGGCCTTTTCGCTTATACACTATCGCTTGATTCGGGGGGCGTCAAGACAACCCCAGGATGGCCACAACAAGGCGCAAGATAGGCTCCAGGAGGCGAAATTCGTTTGGGGGGAGGGGTGCGCTGGGGTGTGGTCTCCTTGGCTTTATAACAATAGATAAATAGGACTATGTGTAGATGTCTGTGTATATATATATATATATATATATATATATATATATATATATATATATACATGTGTATATATACATATATATATATATATACGCGCCCCTCCCCCAGCACCCCCCCACGACAGCCTGGGGGGGAGGGGCATCCTCCTCCTCATCTTTCTATTCCTCCTCCTGCTCATCTTCCTCCTGCTCCCTCTCATGATCCTCTTTTCCCTTCTCCCTATCATGATCTTCATCCTGCGCCCCCCCCAAGGGGCAGCATTGAAATACCTGTTTATTTTTTTGGGAAGTCCGTGAAACAACGAAGCACTGTGCATTCTTTAGTTTTGCAAGGCCCAATGCTCACCGCGTCCTCCCTCTCAGCACCCCTCTCTCTGCCTCCCAAAACAAGGAAAAACCACAAATACACAATGTTTGGCGCCATCGATGCAAGGAAAGGCTGTGTACTTTTGTTGTTGTTGTTGTTGTTGCTGTTGCTGTTGCTGTTGCTGTTGCTGCTGCTGTTGCTGTTGCTGTTGCTGTTGCTGTTGTTGGTGTTGGTGTTGTTGTTGTTGCTGCTGCTGCTGTTGCTGTTGCTGTTGCTGTTGCTGTTGCTGTTGTTGTTGTTGTTGTTGTTGGTGGTGTTGGTGTTGGTGTTGGTGTTGGTGTTGGTGTTGTTGTTGTTGTTGTTGCTGCTGCTGCTGCTGCTGTTGTTGTTGTTGTTGCTGTTGCTGTTGCTGTTGCTGTTGCTGTTGCTGTTGCTGCTGCTGCTGCTGCTGCTGCTGCTGCTGCTGTTGTTGTTGTTTTGCTTGTGAAACAACGCAACACTGTATTTGTTGGTTTGGGGAGGCAGAGAGAATGGTGCTGGTAGGGAGGCTGCGGCGAGCATGGGGGCTTGCAAAACCAAAGAAAACCAACAAAACAAGCATACACAGTGTTCCGTTGTTTCACATACCAAAAGAACAACATACACAGCGTTTCCTTGCATCGAGGGCGCCAAACCTTGTTTTTTTTATTTTGGGAGGGGGGCATCCTCATCATCTTTCTCGTCCTCCTCTTGCTCATCTTCCTCCTGCTCCCTCTCATGATCCTCGTTTCCCTTCTCCCCGTCATGATCTTGATCCTGCGCTCCTTCCCACGGGGCAGCATCGAGGTAACTGTTCATTGTTGGTGAGTCTGTGGAACAACGAAACATGGTGTATTCTTTAGTTTTGCAAGGCCCAATGCTCACCGCGTCCTCCCTCTCAGCACCCCCTCTCTGCCTCCCAAAACAAAGACAAACCAACCATACACAGTGTTTGGCGCCTTCGATGCAAGGAAGTGCAGTTTTTTTTTGGGGGGGGTGAAACGGCGAAGCATTTTTTGGTTTCGGGAGACAGAGAGAAGGGTGCTGGTAGGGAAGCCGCGGCGAACATGGGGGCCTGCAAACAAAAAAACGCTGTTTCACAACAAAACAACAATTACGCTACCGAGGAACCCCACATACTTAATCTAAATATGTTGTGTTTGCTTATGTATATATGTGTATATTTATTTATTTATATATATATATATGCACACTCCTGCGTTCTGAGCCCTCGTCGCGGTGGATAATCACTGCACCAAGAGATCCCCCCCTGCGCTGGCCCTATAGTCCCGGGAGAGTGCCACGCCTGCTAAGCTTTGCGACAGTGTCGTGGGTGGCGGCCGCGCTCAGAGACCCCCTGTGGTGTCGAGAAAGTGCCACGGCTGCAAAGCTTTGCGCCAGTGTCGTGGATAGCGGCCGAGCTGAGAGACCACCCCCTGCCCACCCCCTTTGGTGTCGAGAAAGTGCCACGCCTGCTAGGCTTTGCGCCAGTGTCGTGGATAGCGGCCGAGCTGAGAGACCACCCCCTGCGCACCCCCTGTGGTGTCGAGAAAGTGCCACGCCTGCTAGGCTTTGCGCCAGTGTCGTGGATAGCGGCCGAGCTGAGAGACCACCCCCTGCGCACCCCCTGTGGTGTCGAGAAAGTGCCACGCCTGCTAGGCTTTGCGCCAGTGTCGTGGATAGCGGCCGAGCTGAGAGACCACCCCCTGCGCACCCCCTGTGGTGTCGAGAAAGTGCCACGCCTGCTAGGCTTTGCGCCAGTGTCGTGGATAGCGGCCGAGCTGAGAGACCACCCCCTGCGCACCCCCTGTGGTGTCGAAAGTGCCACGCCTGCTAGGCTTTGCGCCAGTGTCGTGGATAGCGGCCGAGCTGAGAGACCACCCCCTGCGCACCCCCGTGTGTCGCAAAGCTTGCTTCCGCCAGTGTCGTGGATAGCGGCCGAGCTGTGGTGTCGAGAAAGTGCCACGCCTGCTAGCTTTGCGCCAGTGTCGTGGATAGCGGCCGAGCTGAGAGACCACCCCCTGCGCACCCCCTGTGGTGTCGAGAAAGTGCCACGCCTGCTAGGCTTTGCGCCAGTGTCGTGGATAGCGGCCGAGCTGAGAGACCACCCCCTGCGCACCCCCTGTGGTGTCGAGAAAGTGCCACGCCTGCTAGGCTTTGCGCCAGTGTCGTGGATAGCGGCCGAGCTGAGAGACCACCCCCTGCCCACCCCCTGTGGTGTCGAGAAAGTGCCACGCCTGCTAGGCTTTGCGCCAGTGTCGTGGATAGCGGCCGAGCTGAGAGACCACCCCCTGCGCACCCCCTGTGGTGTCGAGAAAGTGCCACGCCTGCTAGGCTTTGCGACAGTGTCGTGGATAGCGACCGAGCTGAGAGACCACCCCCTGCGCACCCCCTGTGGTGTCGAGAAAGTGCCACGCCTGCTAGGCTTTGCGCCAGTGTCGTGGATAGCGGCCGAGCTGAGAGACCACCCCCTGCGCACCCCGTGTGGTGTCGAGAAAGTGCCACGCCTGCTAGGCTTTGCGCCAGTGTCGTGGATAGCGGCCGAGCTGAGAGACCACCCCCTGCGCACCCCCTGTGGTGTCGAGAAAGTGCCACGCCTGCTAGGTTTTGCGCCAGTGTCGTGGATAGCGGCCGAGCTGAGAGACCACCCCCTGCGCACCCCCTGTGGTGTCGAGAAAGTGCCACGCCTGCTAGGCTTTGCGCCAGTGTCGTGGATAGCGGCCGAGCTGAGAGACCACCCCCTGCCCACCCCCTTTGGTGTCGAGAAAGTGCCACGCCTGCTAGGCTTTGCGCCAGTGTCGTGGATAGCGGCCGAGCTGAGAGACCACCCCCTGCGCACCCCCTGTGGTGTCGAGAAAGTGCCACGAGCTGTGCTGTGTTGTGCTGAGCTGAGCCGTGCTGGGCTGTGCTGGGCTGTGCTGAGCTGAGCTGAGCCGAACTGTGCTGTGCTGAGTTGAGCTGTGCTGTGCTGAGGTGAGGTGAGTTGAGCTGAGCTGAGCAGTGCTGTGACGAGGGAGGGAAGAGTGAAGTGTGTGTGTGTGTGTGAGTGAGGGGAGGAAGCAAGCGAGAGGAGGGGAGCTGTGAGGAGACGCGGGTGCGGCGCGGCAGGGAAGAAAACCAGAACCCCACGAAGCATGTGAGGAAAAACAAAGCAGCGTTTTCTTCCATCGATGGGCGCCCAATATTTTTTTTGTGGTTTTGGGAGGGGGCATCCTCCTCCTCATCCTTCTCTTCCTCCTCCTGTTCATCTTCCCCTCTGTTCCCTCTCATGAGACTCTTGTCCCTTCCCCCTGTCGTGATGTTTTCATCCTGCGCTCCTTCCCACGGGCAGCATTGAGGTAATTGTTTATGTTTTTGGGAGTCTGTGAAACAACGACACACTGTGTATTCTTTAGTTTTGCAAGGCCCAATGCTCACCGCGTCCTCCCTCTCAGCACCCCTCGCTCTGCCTCCCAAAACAAAAAAACATACACAGTGCTTGGCGCCTTCAATGCAAGGAAATGCTGTGTATGTTTGGTTTGTTTGGTTCGTTGGTCTGTGAAGCAACGAAGCACTGTGTACTGTTTTGGTTTTGGGGGACAGAGAGAAGGGTGCTGGTAGGGAGGCCGCGGCGAGCATGGGGGCTTGCAAAACTAAACAAAGTATTTCGTTGTTTCACAGACCCCCAAAAAACGTTTCCGTGGATTGAGGGCGCCAACCACTGTGCGTGTTTTTTTTTTTGGGGGGGGGGAGGGGAGCATCCTCCTCATCGTTCTCTTCCTCCTTCTGGTCATCTTCCTCCTGCTCCCTCTCATGATACCCCGTTTCCCTTCTCCCGGTCATGATCTTCATCCTGCGCCCCCCCACCAAGGGGCAGCATTGAGGTAACGGTTTATGTGTTTTGGAGCCTGTGAAACAACGAACCATTGTGTATTCTTTAGTTCTGCAAGGCCAAATGCTCACCGCGTCCACCACACAACGTTTCTTTGCACCGAGGGCGCCAAACATTGTGCATGTTGGTTTTCCTGGGTTTGGGGAGGGGGCCATCCTCCTCATCATCGTTCTCTTCCTCCTTCTGCTCATCTTTTTCCTGCTTCCTCTCATGATACTCGTTTCCCTTCTCCCTGTCATGATATTCATCCTGCGCTCCTTCCCAAGGGGCAGCATTGAGGTAGTTGTTTATTTGTTGTGAGCCTGTGAAACAACGAAACACTGTGTATTCTTTAGTTCTGCAAGGCCAAATGCTCACCGCGTCCTCCCTCTCAGCACCCCTCCCTCTGCCTCCCAAAACCAAGAGAGACCAAACATACACACTGTGTGGCGCCCTCGATGCAAGGAAATGGTGTGTATTCTTGTTGTTTTTGTTTTTTTGGCCTGTGAAACAACGAAACACTGTGGATTTGTTGTGATTGTTTTTTTCTTTGGTTTTGGGAGGCAGCGAGAAGGGTGTTGGTAGGGAGGCCGCGGCGAGCATGGGGGCTTGCAAAACAAAAAAAAACTACACAGTGCTTCGTCACAGACAACAGCGTTTCCTTGCATCGAGGGCGCCAAACACTGTTTTGGGGGTTGGGGAGGCAGAGAGAGGGGTGCTGCTGGTAGGGAGGCCGCGGCAAGCATGGGGGCTTGCAAAACAACAAACAACACGGTGCTTCGTTGTTTCACAGACTACAAAAACCAACACAAACAAAACCACACAACGTTTCTTTGCATCGAGGGCGCCAAACATTGTGCATGTTGGTTTTCCTGGGTTTGGGGAGGGGGCCATCCTCCTCATCATCGTTCTCTTCCTCCTTCTGCTCATCTTTTTCCTGCTTCCTCTCATGATACTCGTTTCCCTTCTCCCTGTCATGATATTCATCCTGCGCTCCTTCCCAAGGGGCAGCATTGAGGTAGTTGTTTATTTGTTGTGAGCCTGTGAAACAACGAAACACTGTGTATTCTTTAGTTCTGCAAGGCCAAATGCTCACCGCGTCCTCCCTCTCATCACCCCTCGCTCTGCCTCCCAAAACAAACAGAGACCACACATACACAGTGTTTGGCGCCCTCGATGCAAGGAAATGGTGTGTATTCGTGTTGTTTGTTGATTGTCTGTGAAACAACGATCCCCACATGTTTCGTGGGGTGTGGTTTTCTTCCCTGCCGCGCCGCACCCGCGACACTCACCCTCACACCTCCCTCTCCGTCTCTCTCTCTCTCTCTCTCTCTCTCTCTTTATATATATATATATATATAACACCTCACTCTTCCCCATCCTCCTCACAGCACTGCTCAGCTCAGCTCAGCTCAGCTCAGCTCAGCACGGCACAGCTGAGCACAGATCAGCTCAGCTCAACTCAGCACAGCACAGCACAACAGCACAGCACAGCACGGTACGGCACAGCACAGCTCACCGCACAGCAGCACAGCACAGCACAGCACAGCATAGCACACAGGGCATTCCTTCGACGCCACAGGGGGTGCCCTTGGGGTGGGGGCCCTATGCGCTGCAGGCCCCCAGGGCGTGGCAGGCGTGGCATGTCATGGGCGCCACAGGGGGTGCGCTGGGGGTGGGGGCCCTAGGCGCTGCAGGCTCCCAGGGCGTGGCAGGCGCGGCATTTCCTCGGCGCCGCAGAGGGTGCGCTGGGGGCGGGGACCCTATGCGTTGCAGGCTCCCAGGGCGTGGCAGGCGTGGCATTTCCTCGCCGCCACAGGGGGTGCGCTGCGGGTGGGGGCCCTATGCGCTGCAGGCTCCCAGGGCGTGGCAGGCGTGGCAGTTCCTCGGCGCCACAGGCGGGGCGCTGGGGGTATGCGCTGCAGGCTCCCAGGGCGTGGCAGGCGTGGCATTTCCTCGACGCCACAAGGCGTGCGCTGGGGGTGGGGGCCCTATGCGCTGCATGCTCCCAGGGCGTGGCAGGCGTGGCATTTCCTCGACCCCACAAGGCGTGCGCTGGGGGTGGGGGGCCCTATGCGCTGCAGGCTCCCATGGCGTGGCAGGCGTGGCATTTCCTCGGCGCCGCAGAGGGTGCGCTGGGGGTGGGGGCCCTATGCGTTGCAGGCTCCCAGGGCGTGGCAGGCGTGGCATGTCCTCGACACCACAGGGGGTGCGCTGGGAGGTAGGAGGAGGATGTAGAGGAGGAGGAGGAGGAGGAGGAGGAGGAGGAGGAGGAGGAGGAGGAGGAAGAGGAAGAGGACGGGGAGGTGGGGCAGCAGCAGCGGCAGCAACAGCAGCAGCTGCAGCAGCAGACGCAGCAGCAGCAGCAGAAGCAGCAGCAGCAGAAGAAGCAGCAGGAGGAGGACACCGAGGAGGAGGAGAAGGAGGAGCAGCAGCAGAAGCACCGATGGTACACATGGGAAATAAAATAGGTATGTGGGGTTCCTCGGTAGCGTAATTTTGTTTTTTGGGGGTTTTTGGAGGCAGAGTGAAGGGTGCTGGTAGGGAGGCCGCGGCGAGCATGGGGGCTTGCAACACCGAAACAAAAAACCCAAACACCAAACATACACAGTGTTTCGTTGTTTCACCGACAAAAAACAGCGTTTCCTTGCATCGATGGCGCCAACCACTTGTTTGTTTTTTGGTTTGGGGAGGCAGAGAGAAGGGTGCTGGTAATCAGATGCATGGAAGACGTGATATGGGATGCATGGAAGAAGAGGATGTATGATCATGTGTGGAGGAGGAGGAAGAGGAGGAGGATGAAGAAGAGGAGGATGAGAAGGAGCAAGCGATCAATGATGGATTTGTGGTTTTGGTGGTTTGGGGGGTGTTTGGGGGGGCGACCATATTTATATGTGTATATATATATATATACATATATCTATATGCACATATTTATATAAACATATATACATACGCATATAAATATAGAGAGAGAGAGAAAAAAAAAAAATGTGCGTGTTTGTGTGTTGACGATGTGGGTGCCCTGGGCCGGCCCAAGGGGCCCCGAAGACGGCCCAAGAGACCACCAAGACGACTGCAGCACGGGGATCATCATCTAGCTTGGGTGCCTAGGAGTGCTGCCTGGCCCGAAGACGGCTCAAGAGACCACCAAGATGTTTGCAGGACTGGGACCTTCATCTAGCCTGGGTGCCGAAGAATGCTGCCGGGGGATCCCGGGGACTGGGAGCCCAGTAATTCCTTCGAGCGCGCGGCCGCATTTGGTAATCCCGCGATTAGGCGCCTGGGGTTCTCAGAGACTTGGCAGTGTTCGGCATGAGAATGACACATTCATTGCAGTGGCCAGTCGAGGACCTAGGGACCCTGAGATCCGGGCGTTGCAATTTTTTCACACCGGGCGTTCTCACCCAGTTTCGGGCCTTGGGGCCATCACAAATCGATCTGGCTCGAAAAATGTTGCAGGAAGATTCGGCTCGGGGTTCCGGCCGTGATGTGTTGCGCTGTTGCCTTTTTTTCTCGGCGTCGGATCCCAGGCAGCGAACCGCTCAGTGCTTGCGGCACGGATGCGTGTCACGGCGAGCGCGTGGCGTCGCATGGCCCTTGCATTAAGTCGGGCACGTCCCTCTACAGGGGGCATATCCAAATATGGTTAAAAATATAGGGGCGAGTTTCGATTCTTGTTCGACCATTTTTGAGCATTTTTGGGCTATGTCTCATTTTTCCTACAAAATCCGCCTGTAGGACCATGCCCGACCTGGCTCTTGCACCGCCTCCTGGGGGCAGCCTCGTGGGGGGCCTCGAAGGGTGGTGGTGGATCTCTGGGGCCCCAGGAGACAGTGCTTCCACCTGGCGATGACGGGCGTGACCGGCGGGGATGGGGAGGGGAGGGGGCCAGTCACATCACGATTCGCGCCAGCGCCGCGTCTTGGGAACGCCTAGTTAAGAATGGCCAATTCCCTTCCTAGACGGCGCCAGCGCGAATCGTGACGTGACTGGGGGGGGGCCGGGGGCCGGTCACAGGCGCTGTCGCGAAGGATCCAAACATGAGCTCCAGATGGGGCTCGGAGCCGTGGGGGAGTCCTGGGGCCGTCGGGGGGCGTGTAGGTTTGGTGTGGCCGTCGTGCGGCTGCGCTGGAGCTATGATGGGCCGTGTCGGGGCTGTTGGGGGGGCCTCGAGGGGGCGCCTCCTGGACAGCTGGGGCCTCGTCCCGAGCCTTTCTCGGGGGGTCTGCAAGGGTTGCCAGGGTTGTCTTGGAGAGTCGTGCAGTGCCGTCGAGTGGCGTCTTTGGTCGAAGAAAAAACCGCATAAACATAAACTTTTGGCGCTTCGCGCGGAGCACCAAAAGTTTATGTTCATGTGGTGTTTTATCATTATATGTGGGCCCTTTGGGAACTTGGGCCCAGCTGCGGCTTGCCCTGGAGTCGGGCGGCCACCTGGTACTCCTTGTCGGGAGCGCAACGAAAGAGCTCATCTCACTGCCCAGAGGACAGGAGGGTTTGAGCTTACTATGCCTGTGCCTTGGCATCCGTTTCTCTTGGAGGGCCTTCCTTGCTTTGAAAGGAGCAGTGGCGCTTCTGATGCTCAACGCTGGAAACGGAGCTCGACGCACGCCTACGCGTACCGCTGCAAGCGCGGTGGCGGATCTTGCTTATCATCGGCTGGTTGTTGTCAGGCACCTGGGATGAGAAGGACGAGTTCAGAATTTCTGAGGCTGGAGTCAGTACGATTCCACCGCCTCGGGAATTGATGTCCCATAGCTGAAGGAGGCAGTGGATATTGATACTCTCGGGCCCCACGGGGGCCAACATATGTCGACATCTATTGCCTCCTGAGGTTCCGGGACTTCGTATCTCCAGGCGGAGGATGTGTATCCATTCCAGCCTCTGATAATTGTCGTGAATAAGGTTTGCGAATCCCGGAAATTGGAGAGCGGAATGAGCGGTTATTTGATCGAGTTCATCAAACAGTTTGAGAAGGTGTGCAGCGTCAGACACCAGAAATTGTGGGCTTTCGAGTCCACAAGCGACCCGCCTGGGTTTTTGCTGAAGGCCCAGGGGCCCATGAAGCACGACGTTCTTTTCAAGACCATCACTGAGGAGGAGAAGGATGATTGGAATACTTTTTGGCTCAGGGACAAACTCGATGCTTTCAAGCAGTGGAGCTACGTTATTCCCTTGGCAGCAACGGTTGACGTGGATGGCCAGGCTTGGGGTGTCGAGCCCAGCTCGTATTTGCACAACGCGGGCATGAGGGGTAAGAACTTCAGCATCACTGGAGACCCTTCCCAGGACACCGCATGGCTCGCTGACCACCCGAACGCGCTCCGCGTCTCGATGGAGCGCTGGGAGAAGATGACCATCCGCCTTTCCGAGGACGTCGAGCAGATGCTGAAGTACTCGAAGTCGTCGTACAAGATGCGGGTTACGGTTCTCGACGCCGCGGAGGTGGAAGAGACAAGCCCGCTCGGCAAGCACACGTGGCGGGCCCGCGGCGGCAACGGGCACGGCGTGGGCCTCCTCCTCGGTGGCGTCACGGACTACCTGGGATCGCTGCGGGGCCCGAGCTCGGACGCTGTGCGCGCGTGCCGCTTCTTCCTGTTCATCACGACGAGGGTGGCCGTTCCGTGCAAATGCCGAGGAAGAAAAGGAGGCGTGTACGGCACAGGCATGAAGTTTCGGAGCTCCGCGCGGATTGCTTGGATCGGCGCCAGGCCGCGCCCTCACTGGCGCGCGGAGCGCGCCGGTGGCGGCGCCAGAGGCGCCGCCAGGGGGGTCCAGCGCCAATCCAAGAGATCCGCGCGGGCTCCAAAAGTTTACATTCGTGCTTTTGTTTCTTCCTCCAGCATGGTCGCACGACGAGAGCCAGCCTCAGCACTGCGTCACGGACTTCGGCCCCATCTTCGAGGACGTGCTGGGCAAGCTGGTCTCCGAGGCCGACCTTGCCGCGGCGTTCGCCAGGGCCAGGCTGGACGGCGACATGGTCGGGGCGGTCTGCGAGGCATGCGCCTCCCCGCTGTCCCTCTTACGCTTGCCGCTGCCTCTGCGGCTCCTCTCTCGGGCCGTGCCGGGAACTTAGCAGGACGGAGTCTCCAGTGGCATCGCCCAGACGTGTGCATGTTTCCTCGGCCAGGACCATCAAGGAGCATCTTGTGGTATCTTGCGAAACATACACGCGCGAAGCCGAAAAATGGCACGAGGGATGGACGTCCGAGCGATGGCGAGTCTTAAACATGCAAGTCTGTCGTAAGTCACCATGTGGCCTCTAGGGCTCGTGCAGTTGAACATTCGGGTAAACGCACGCGTTCAGCAAATGTCTGGCGCTCAGAGTCGTATAAAGTAATTTCGGCGAATAGTTGGGACCCTCACGAATGTTGCATGATGCAAAAAGTAGGTTGAGCGCGATTGTTTTACGCGCGCGCCCGTGTTTGTTACGAAGCGAACTTAGCATGATACCCCAGTAGCAACGCAAAAAACGACTTCGCCGAGAGCAAACATTCAGTGGTGACGAGGGGGTCTCCTCCACCTCGATCCTCCTCGATCCTCTTCCTCCCTGATCCTCGATCCTCCTCTTCCTCGATTCTGTATCCTCCATCCTTCCATCCTTCATCCTACTACTCCTCCTTCTCGATCCTCCTCGATCCTCGACCCCCCTCGATCCCTGATCCTCGATCCTCATCCTCTTCCCCGATCCTCATCGATCGTCGATCCTCCTGCTGCTCCTCCTCCTTCTCATCGATCATCATCCACCTTCTTCTCGATCCTCCTCGATCCTTACCTCGATCCTGGATCCTTCTCGATACTCGGCGATCGATCCTCGATCTTCCCCCCCTCCTCGATCCTCTGATCTATCATCCTCGATCCTGGGCCCTCGATCATCGATCCTCCTCGATCCGTCCTGCCCCGAGATTTGAGCCTCGAGTGATCGACCCTCTTCGACCCTCATCGATCTTCTTCGAACCTCTTCCTCCTTGGTCCTTGGCCCTCGATCCTCGATTCTCCTCCTCCTCCTCCTCGTTCACCCCTGGTCATTGATCTTACGATGCTGCTCCTAGGTGATGTTCCTCCTTCTCGGTCCTCGATCCTCCTCCTGCTGGATCCGTCCTGCCCCGATACTCGATCCTCGACTCATCGACCCACATCGATCCTCATTCTCATCCTCCTCCTCGACCCTCATTGACCCTCGACCCTCCTCGATCCACCTCTTCGTGGAGTATGGGGTTTTTGAGGAGGATCGAAGTGGAGGAGGAGGAGGATAACCCCCGCGTCGCCACTGAATGTCTCCTCTCTGCGATATGTTTATGTTGCGTTGCTAATTTCTCGAGGGCCCAGTCTACTGTATCGGACTCGTTGGAATCCAGTATCTACGTCGGATCCCATTGGAATGTATCGGACTCTGTTGGTCTCCAGTGGTTGGATTTGGCTACACTGCGCCCATGTCTTGGTTGGAATCTTTTGGACACCAATGGACTCCATTGGAATCCCTTGGACCTCCTTGGAGGTACGTTGGGATCTGGTTGGAATCCACTGCTGGGCCCCGTGGGATTCCCCTGGAATGTCCCTGGGAGCTCATTGGGCTTCAAGAGTCTACCTCTTACACATGGCCCCATTATATTCCACTGGGCTCCATTGGATCCCCTAGGGTTCCGCTGGAATCCCCGGGGGCCCACGAGATCCCGTTGGGATCCTTTGGACTCCGTGCTGCCAGCCATGGGATCTGTGGGCGGCAAGCAAGCAAGGAAGCAAGGGAGCAAGGAAGAAGAAAGGCATCAAGCTGGCGAACGCCGAAACTCGCAACCAAGCAAACGCAACCACGCACGTAATCCGCGCGCGTACGCATAATAGCCAACGCGAAGGTTCACAATCGCGCATAACAGCAGGCGCAACCGCGGCTGTCATATGGGACACGACGCGTATCATGCGGTGTTGGAATCAAGATTTGTCGGAACAAGTCGACCGGGATCTGTTTGCAGCGGCGCTGGAATGGCAGCCAGAGCTGTCGCACCACCAGGCCGCCGTTTGCCCTCCAGGGTGCACTCGGCATCCCGCCCAGTCACGGCAGCTGCAGTCCAGCATAAGGATTTTTTGCACAGGGACACGTTGGCATACAACGAGTCTCTATAGACCGTCGAGTCCACCGCAGCACCCCTCCTCAGGCTGTCGCTGCTGAAAGATGCCACCCGCCAGGTGGCTGAGGGTATTTCGCGCGAGCTGCAAACAGGACACCCCGCTGAGGCAACAGAGGACAAGGTTGGCCTCACCATGCAGTTCCTCAGGGCAGTCGAAGGAGGGCATACGGGGCGCATCAGCAAATGCATTGAGCGGTACCCCGAGTTGGCCAAACTCGTGGGTAACCCGTACTCCCCAGAGCTGAGACAGGCGGGGCGCTTGCAGGCAGTGCGCAGCCATGCCGTCGAGCTTGCTCGGGAGCGTGCGGTGGAGGAGCTCCAGCGCTTCAGCGACGATCTTCTTTTGCTGGACGCCAGGGAGGCGGCTGTGCGGCAGGGCCGCAACTGGCGCCTCATACCGAGGCTCGCTCCTGGGCGCTGCCAGTCAATCCAGGCAGTCATGGACCCTGCGGGCACTGTCCGCACCGAGCCCGCTGCCATGGCCCAGGCTCTCCGCGACCATTGGGGCGAGGTCTTCAAGGCGAGGCCGCTCAGCAGGTCTTTTCGCAGACGCTGGCTCGGCGCAGAGCGGCGCGCGCGCGTGGCGCGTGGGGGCTCGCGGCTTCCGGCGGCAGACGACCCGAAATGGCAATTGCGATCGCGTGACGTGGGAGCTGCCCTCGAGCGGGCCCCCTCTACGGCGCCAGGCCCGGACGGCCTGGCCTTCGCGGCGTGGAAACATGTGGAAACGCCTCGGCCCCCTCGCAGTCGACGTCCTCTTCGCGGTGCACGAGCAGCTGGCTAGCCCCGATGCGGAGGAAGCAATCCAGCATGACTACCCTGGGTACAACGACAGCCTCATGGTGTTTCTCCCGAAGACACCCACCTCTGAGAGCGACGACGGCACCCCGCAGTTTGCGCCGGCCGACACTCGGCCGCTGAGCCTGTTCAACGCAGACAACTGACTCCTGGCCAGCGCAGTTCGACACCGTCTCGAGCCCATGTTCGCTGAAGATATCTCAGCAGAGCAACGAGGCATTCTGAGTGGGCGCTCTATGTTGGCCAATATAATCGACGTGGATGAAGCGATGCAGGCGGCGGCACTCACTTGCGAGGACGGTGCGGCGATATTATTCGATTTTGCCGCCGCCTTCCCGAGCGTGGGCCAGGACTTCCTCTTGGACGTGCTCGCTGACTCAGGGATCCCGGCGCGCCCGCTGCGATCTCCAATCGCTCTAATTTCACAATCGCTGTAGGCTGGTCATAGGGGGCAGCGAGCACGAGGGATTTCCAGTGACAACCGGGATTCGCCAGGGCCGCCCCCTCTCCCGCTGCTCTTGCGATCGCTGCGGACCTGCTGCTTCGGCGTCTCGGTCGGGCTCTCTCTGGCGCCGTCCGCCGAGCGTATGCAGACGATCTGGCGGTGGTGACCAGGGAAGGGGCGAAGGCGGCGGCTACGCTGGAGCCCTTGTTTGACGAGTACACCGCCTTGTCTGGTCTCAGCTTGAACCTCGGGAAAACAGCGTGGCTCCCGCTTCGGCTTGGAGACCCTGAAGGCGCGCGCCTGGAGGTGGCCGCCCGCGCGCCGTCTTGGGGCGGGCTGCGGTTTGCCCACAAGGCCAAGTACTTCGGCTTCCTCCTGGGGCCCGAGAGAGGAGAGCAAGGCTGGGATGCCGCCAGCGCCAAATATTTCCAGAGGGCACGCGAGTGGGGTCGCTCAGGAGGCGGCATGTTCGCCAATCCGATTGGATACTCAATGTATGCCTTCTCGGCTATGAGCTTCCTCGCGCAGCTGGACGCGCCACCGTCGAACTGGGGGCAACTGGAGAGCGCTGCGCTGCCATCCCTTTACGTCGGGCCCAGCTGGTGGGCGCCCGCGGCCGCCCTGCACGGCCTCCTTCTCCCGGGCTTTTCCGCGCGCCTTCCAGACCTGCCTGCGGCGGCGCTGGCGGCGAAGTACCGAGTGTGTCAATTTGAGGCGGCGGCGGAGGGCGGCTTGCGCGCGGCGGCCAGAGCAGCGGAGCTGCGCGCGACGCGGCTGCACAGCACGGCACCGCTTGCGCGCCTGGGGCGCTGGAGCAAGTGGTTCAACAGCTCGTTCCTCTTGCAGCTTGATGCGGCGCAGAGCTACTTCCATCCGCGCGCGCTGGGCCCGCGCCAGGTGGCACTGGCAGCGGGCGCGGCCGACCCCGTGCGCCTAAGGAAAGCCTGGCATGATCGAACCCGACAGGGGCGCGTCCCAGGCACGCTTCTTGCGGCATCGGCTGTCGCGCTGGCCTTGCGACCTGTCAGTGGAAGAGATGACCAACCGCGCATTGCGCGCGTATCCCGCCATAGCAAGGCGAGTTCCCCCGCGGGCGTTGGCCGCGTGCCTGCGGACGCTTTGGAACGGCTGGGTCACCGCCCGGCGGTTTCAGCAGCGCGCGGGCTGCTGCTTCGGGTGCGCAGACGGCGAGGATCCCGTGGAGCACTACGCCGATTGCCCCTGCGTCGCGACGGCGGCGGCCGACCTGCTGAGGCTGCCCCAGCTGGCCTCACGGGAGGCGCGGCTCGCCGGGTTCTTGATCCTGGCGCCCGCTCACAGCGAGCAGACGGCTCCCGAGCTGCGGCGCCGGGCGCTTCTGACGGCCAGCGTGTACCTGACCCACTGTCGGTGCAGGCACGCCGTAGGCCGCAGCCCCGCTGCCTGCTTAAACGCGCTGAGGGTGACCATCCGCCAGGTGCCAGCGCCAGTTCTGTTTCTCGTTTTTTTGTCCGTCCGTCCTCCTCCTCGTCCTTCTCCTCCTCCTCCTCCTCCTCCTCCTCCTCCTCCTCCTCCTCCTCCTCCTCCTCCTCCTCCTCCTCCGTGAAGTGCAGCTTTGCTGCGAATCTCGGGGTCGATTCGCTCCCTGTAGTGAATTATGATTTTTCTCGCGAGGCTGAGGTCCCTCCTGCTGTCGTCTTCCGTCGTCGTCGTCGTCGTCGTCGTCGTCGTCGTCGTCGTCGTTGTCGCTCGTCTCCCCGCTCCTCCCGCCCTCCCCGCTCCTTCCACGGCAGCCGCTGACATGTCCCATGATTATGGGAGTCATCCGCGGCGTTCTCCCCCCTCGGGGGCTGTGCCTTGCTGCGGGCTGGCCGGTGGGCGAGACCCTGGGTACCCGCTCGCGGATGCTTGGGGACTCGGCGCCGTGGCCACGGCTCGGGACGGCGCCCGCTCCCTCCTGTGTCTCCCCCGTCGTTGCTGCTTGCTGCTGTTGGACCCGCTCTCGCGCCTCGGGGGTTCGACGTCGTGCCCGCTTCGCTATGCTACGTATCACTGGTTCGGGTTCGGGGCTTGTGCTCTCATAGTTGCTACAGCTATGTAGTTTGACCAGTGTGCTGCGTTCCCCGGCCTGGGGTGGGATTTATTTTTTCCGTCGTTCAGCGCGCGGGGTTAGTTGATACGTTGCTGGGATGTTTCGTATCAGTCTCTCTCTCTCTCTCTCTCCCTCCCTCGCCTCCTCATCAGTTCCTCCTCCTCCTTCCGCCTCGCCCCCCCCCCTCGGATTCGAGGTGCCGAGCTGTCGATCGCAGCCAGCAGATTCATCCGTGGCTGTGGAGGCCCTGGGCGCTCGGCAAGAGCGTGCAGCCTCACCCCCTCCCTCCCCCCGCCCTCCTCCTTCCCTCCCGTTCCTCCCTTGCTCTCCTCCTCGTGGTGGCGGGGTGAGGCGCTCGGCCTCCATGGGCGGCCTCCGCGCCAGATCGCTGGCGCCGTCCCGTCTGCGCGGGTCGCGCGTGTAGCCCGCAGGTCGCGCCCCGTCGGCGCGGCCGCCCACCCCTTTTCCCCATCTAGTCTTGCCCAATCTTGTTCCGTAGTTTGCACTCTGGGTGCATTGAAGATGCCTCCCCCGTATCACGCGGGCACGTGGCAGTTCACGACCCGCTATGGGGCTCTAGGCTTGAACTGTATACCTTCGTTTTGTCAACTATCTCACGCCTTTCTTGCTCGGCTCAGTTTGCGCGTTTATTTTTGTTCCGATTGCAACCCGTCCCCACAAACGGCATTTTGCCTGACACAGGGGGCTCTGCACAACGAGGTCGATGCACGTGTCAGGGCGTGCGCTCGTGGAACGATCGAGGCACTATTTCTAGTCAGTGCTCTCCACGTTTCTCTTCAGCCTGGCCCAGTCTCGCCCGCTCGCTCGCCGAGTTTTTGTTGCTCCGACGTTGCGGAGCGATGCGTAGCTGTCCCCGCCGCGTGGCCGATGCAGGCGGGCGCAAGCCTAAGTGGGGTCAGACTGCACACTGGGGACCGGCCACCCAGCTGCGGCTCGTGCTCACGGAAAAAATATGTGTATATATATCATATCATATTCCGTTCGAGCATTTTCCCAAAATGAAACTTGGAGGTTGACGCTCCTAATTGTGTTCGGCATTCATATTCAAGGTTTGCGTTCGAGTGGACGTATGGCGTTCAGAAAACGAGTGGCGTTCATCTTAAGTCACTTGCAAGTTCCTTCGGACTCTTGCCAACTCCAGCGCGCCCTGGCTGAGATCTGGGCGCTGCAATTGTTGCACGCCGGCCGTCCTTGCCTGGTTTCGGGCCCCAGGGCCATCGCAGGTCGACCTGGCTCGGAAAATGCCGCAGGAAGATGGGGTCTGGGGCTCTGGCTGTGATGTCTTGCGATGCTTGTTCCCGGAAAGGGCACAGGCCCAGGGTTCTCTTGTAGAAGTTTGCCCCCGGATCTGACGGCTGTAGGGCCGGCAAATTTCTTCTGCGATTAATAACGAGGTCGCGTAGGGCCGGCGAATTAAAATTTGAGGATGTCCGTAGCGAAACGCTTGGTTTTGTTTCAGACATTGTTGAGGATGTCTCGAGCGAAACGTTTGTTTTGTATTATAGATTGTCCTCCCCTGGGGACCTGAATTCAGAGGATCTCAAGTGAAATGCCTGTTTTCACGTGCCCAGGTCTTGAGGATGTCTCAAGCGAGACGCTTGGTTTCACGCCTCCAGGTTGCCCAGACAGATGTCTAGCATGAGGATTTGTCGAGGATGTTTCGAACCAGGGGCTTGTTTTCACGTGTCCAGGTCGCCCAGGCGGGTGTCTAGCATGAGGATGTGTCGAAGAAGTCTCGATCGAGACGCTTGTTTGCACGTGTCCAGGTTGCCCGGGCGGATGCCTAGCATGAGTATGTGCTGAGAACGTCTTGAGCGAAACGCGTGTTTTCACGTGTCCAGGTCGCCCAGGCACAGCACAGCCCTCGGCACGGTACATCAATATCGATACCCTTAGCATTGCAGCCTGGCATGCTTCCTGGCACGTTCCGCGGAGCGTCCCGTGGCGAGTCCCCCTGGCACGTCGCGCGGTGCACGTCCATTGGCACGTTCCGTAGCGCGTCCCCTTGGCACGTCCCGCGGTGCGTGCCCATGGCACGTCCCCTGGCACGTCGCTTGGCGCGTCCCTTGGGACGTTCTGCGGCGCGTCCTCCTGGCATGTCCCCCTGTCGATTAGTTCTGGTGCAGCTACCACCTGCTCAGGCAGCTCGAGCTTAAAATCCAGATCAGTTCGGTCAGGACTCGGATGCAAAGAGGACTCGATCCACAGCGCTATCTAGAGCACAATCGCGGCATGGCACATCGCAGTTCGGCACGGCCCAGCACAGCACAGCCGTCCGCACGGTACATCAAGATCGATACACTCACAGTTGTCTTTTGGCACGTTCCTTCGCGCGTTCCGTGGCGAGTCCACCTGGCAAGTCGCGCGGCGCGTCCCCTGGCACGTCCCGCGGCACGTCCATTGGCACGTTACGTAGCGCGTCCCCTTGGCACGTCTCGCGGTGCGTGCCCATGGCACGTCCCCTGGCACGTCGCCTGGCGCGTCCCTTGGGACGTTCCGCGGCGCGTCCTCCTGGCATGTCCCCTCTGTCGATTCGTTCTGGGGCAGCTACCACCTGCTCAGGCAGCTCGAGCTTAAGGTCCAGATCAGTTCGGTCAGGACTCGGATGCAAAGAGGACTCGATCCACAACGCTATCTAGAGCACAATCGCGGCATGGCACATCGCAGTTCAACACGGCGTAGCACAGCACAGCCCTCGGCACAGTACATCAAGATCGATACATTCAGCATTGCATTTGCCCGTCGCCCAATCAGGTGTCTTTGAAACGTTGCCATGCCTTACATTTCTATATTCCTTTCCGGGTTCGTGGGTCGATCATGTTTTTTGTCGCGCAACGCCGGATCTCCAGGTTGCTCCCAGGGTCCACCGATCGATCCGGTTCGATATCGATCTCGGCCGGCCAGATCCGAGCCGACCGCGATGCAGCGGCGATCCGATGCGGCCCGCTGCTCGCGCGGCGCCGTTGTACATCCTGGCGCGGCCAGGTCCGATTCGATTCCAACTCCGCTCCCATGAGGCCCGAGTCGATGCGCATCCCGATCCGATCCAGCTTCCCGATTCGATGATGTTTGATCATGCAGTCAAGACGCCGAAGCAAGGACCGCTCTGGGCTCAGAAGGTCGTCGTTTTCTTATTCATTGTTTTGCCGATCGGCGCGGGCTGGTGGACGGGCTCAGCTGGATGCTTCCGTTTCAGGAGTTCCCTTCTTCTAGTGGCCGTTCGGAGCGATTCTCCTTCCAACCCCACCTTGGCCCCAACCCCACCTTTGTCGAAGGTTGATAGACCTCCAACATTGACACGTCGATTAGCGAATTTGCTTCTTTCGGTTGGCGAGAGGGCGTCGCGGCTGTCATTTCTGTTGTTCCAGATCCGTCTCTTTCGGTCTTAGGGCCGTTTTCATTAAACGGTGGTTTACTAAAAGGAGATTTGTCCACCGCCGACTTTGTGCCCCCCCGAAATGGCGAAGCGCCGAATACGAAAACGCTCCCTGGGGCCCAGGGGCTCCTCAGATTTTCGGGGAGCCCGTTCCATTCGCGGCGCAGGGGCTCGCCGTGGCGAGTCGGGCCTTTCTCTTCGTTCCTGAGGCAGCGCTCCTCACAGGCCCTCGGAACAGAAATATAGCGAGCACTCGTGCCACACTCATCGGTCCACGCCTGCCCCTCCCCCCAATTGTTCAGACTTTCAGCGGAGGGAAATGCACCCATACCTCTACCCTTCGCCCGTTTTCCCCTCTTTGGGCCTCCTGGGAGGCCCTCGTCGCCACCGCTGGATTCGCCTCGAAATCCTGGTCGGAACGCGCTCCAGGAGAGGTCCAGGGAGTAGCGGTATCAGTACCTTTTGGTCTCCCCGAAGTTGGCGGTGGGTCTGATGAATGGGACTCCGACAGCAGCCTCCTTCGCGCGTGCCAGGTTTGAGTTTGGGGGAAGGGGGAGTGCACCTGGAGTGCTTCCCTCCACCCTGTGGTCTCAGACATGCGATGCCTTGGTTTTTGTCGCACGCGGTCCCCGGAAATCACGACCTTCACCGCCCACCAAACCACCCCAACCCAACCCGAAGGCCCCGAGTTGCCCTCCATTTCCAGTGGGGGGGGGAGGTCGGGGAACATCGAAAAACACATATGAAGCCCGACCCCCCCCCCCAGCCCGAAATTCGGGTCTTCGGGTTGGGTTGGGGTGGTCTGGCAGGTAGTCAGACCTTGTCCCCAGGGCAGGTTGTTCATCCCGAGCTGTTCTGTTCGCGGTGCCACTGCCCGTCGAGAGAGCCCCCAGAGGCCGAGACCGGTCAACAACAACTTTCCTTCCGTGATGTTTGTTCATGACGCGAGCATGCTTGGATTAAGTCGGGCTCGTCCCTCTACAGGAGGAATATTCGAACATAGTAAAAAATAGTCTGGGGAAAGTATGTTTAAGTATCTTTGTTTTTGTTGGTGACTATTTCTAATTTTTCGCTGTAGGGGGACAGGCCCGACCTAATGCTTGGAGTAGCACGAGGGCTGTATCATCCTCCCCGAGGCCCTCGAGGGGAGCGCCGCAGGCGAGAGCCCCTTCCTGCGGCTTGAGGCGGGCCTCTTGGAGCACACTGCCGAGCAGCTCGAGGCTGGCGCCGCGTGCGCTGGTGAGGAGTTTCGCGCCCCAGAGCACTGCAGGGGCGCCTTCGCGGGGGTTGCTGAAGGTGTCGTTGGCCCAAGGGCCTCATCGAGGATGAAAAGAACCTCTAAGCCTAATAACACAGTGAAGACGTGGCCTCATTGAGGTCCCCATCTGTGCATTAGTGATACTAGATGTGGGCGTGGGCGATCTGGGTTCGCTACGTCTGCAGAACAGAGCCCCTATGCCAAATGTTTTCGGCTCTCCTAGCTTAGGTCCCCTCCCAAAGGTTTAGTGGTCTTTTGTTGGTTACTCAAAGGGGTCGCTCTAATCCGCGGACGACCTGCGTGCGCGGCGTCTCCCGAGGCGTCCAGAAAAAAAAACGGCATAAACGTAAGTTTTCGGCGCTCCGCGCGGATTTTTTGGATCTGCATTTTTTATGCCTTTTTGTTGTTCCTCTAGCGTCGTCGATCTTCGACCCAGGAATGGTACGGGGGTTAGTTTTTCGGCCCTCAGAGGCGAACAACAGCGCACTTTGCCGCGTTGGAGCGAGGCCTGAAGGGAGTCCAGACGTGGTGCGGTGCATGAGCGCCGTTCTTGTATCCAAGTTGGACAAGTGGGTCTGGCGCAGATGGAGGGGCGGTGGGAGGCGCAATCGTTCATTCATTGGGTGCTTTTTCGCGACATGGTGCGCAACAGCTGTGAGGGGACACGGACTGACGCAAGGGCAACAGCTATCGCATGGGAAAAGCACGCGCAATTGCGTCCGCGCACAACCATGTCATCCAGCGCGCAGGCTGTTGCATCCAGGCACTACTTGTTGCGAGTGCTGTTGCACCTCTCCTCGCGGGCCCATCTGCGTCAGACCCACTACTCTGGATGAAAGTCTCTTGTCTCTCTGCCCCACTTCTCTTCCGCGCCAGGTTTCCCGCTTTGACCCAGGAGGAAAGGACGATGACGGTCCTGCGGCAGGACTACCTTCCGACTTCACACTTTTGTCGCAGAGATCTGACATCGGTGCATGGGGTCATCATCGCTGCCGTGAAAACAAGTATAGGAACCCCTTTCTGTAGACGGGCTGACGGCGATGCAGGTAATGGCGATGGAGTTTTCGGTAGCGCGGGAACGCGTGGCTCGCGCTTTCCTGCAATTCGCTGTGTCGTGTTCGCTCGATCCACTCGCAGATGGGAAGTGTAGGAACCTGTGGCGCATGATTTCCTGCCATATGGTTCCCAGCATCACCGTTGAGCAGCATCACCGTTAGAGCCCAGCCTTGGCCTCTGACCCGACCCCCTGTGCCTCGTGAGGGGATGTCCTGGGAGCGATCTAGGTCCCCTTGGGGGATCCTGGGGACACCTTGGGCCAGGAGCGCTTCTGGCTGCACCCGACCTTCGAGCACGAGGGCCAGCATCCTTGGGGGATCCTGGGGACACCTTGGGCCAGGAACACTTCTAGCTACACCCGACCTTCGAGTACGAGGGCCAGCAGAGAGTGGGCTGCGTGACCGACGTTGTCCTGTTCGAGGACATCTCAGGGGTTACGTTAGGGGGGGGGTAAGCTCAGGGTGAGGAGGCATCGATCCCAAATCGCCCATTCATGGCCGACAGGGGCCCATAGCCCACCCCGCCCAGGAACGCGCAGACCCGCTATCAAGAGCCGATTGCCGATCTACCGCCGATGAATCATCACTTTGGGGTCGGTGTCCCCCCCCTCCCGGGAGCCAGTCCTCCCTGAGACCCGGCGCTGCGAAAAAGTTGCAGCCTCACGAAGAATCACGACCAGAGCCTTTTGGATCCCATCTTCCTGCGGCGTTTCTCGAGCCGCATCGATCCGTGCTGGCCCGGGGGGGCCCGAAAAACCGGGCGAAGAGACGCCAGGTGTGCAAACAATTTGCGCCGCCCCGGATCGCAGGGCCTCCCCCCCACCCCCTTAGCGTGGACCTTCGACATCCGAGCCCCCTGGTGCTCGTGGAACGACGAGATGCCCGCCGATGTCGACTGGGACGGGCCCTGGAGCTTCTGCGTGGCGTGCCGGGGCGCCCCTGGGCCGGCGCCGTCGGTGCCCGAGTCCGTCACGGCCCTCTGCAGCGCCGGCGTGGAGAGCGGGTTCCCGGGCCTGGACCAGAGGCCAGAGGGGGATGGTTGTTCGAGAGCACGAGGAGGAGGAGGAGGACCAGTGTAAACGCAAGAGTCATCAACGATGTTGGAATTGACCATCCCTCCAAGCTCCCTCTTTATAGGCCCCTACAACGGTTCATTTCCATTGAGGGAACTGCCTCGCTGGAAGACAACCGTGTGAAGATCCTGAACCATGCCAAAACATTGTTCTCGGGGGGTCAACGCCACGGATCAATCTGACTGCTGCGTCTTGACGATCCGGAATCGTGCCAGTACGCCCTTTTTGGGATGTCAACACCGCGAATCAACATAATTGCTGCACTTGCGTAATCGTGAATCCTTCCAAAAACATCATTTCTGGAACGCTGAACATGGGAATCCGCGAACTCTTGCAATTGTTTAAACGGATGTTCGCGGCGCTAAGGCGAGAGCCACATTTTGAAAACCACCCGCCCTCAATCCGTGAAACTCTTGCAAATATTTAAAAGAATGCGCGCGGCGCTAAGGCGAGAGCCACATTTTGAAAACCACCCGCCCTCAATCCGTGACATTCTTGCAAATGTTGAAACAGAATGTGCGCGGCGCTAAGGCGAGAGCCACATGTTGAAAACTACCCGCCCTCAATCCGTGCAACTCTTGCAAATGTTAAAAGCGAATGTGCGCGGCGCTAAGGCAAGAGCCACATTTTGAAAAGGAACCGCCTTCAATCCGTGAACCTCTTGCAAATATTTAAAAACAATGCGGCGCTAAGGCGAGAGCCACATTTTGAAAACCACCCGCCCTCCATCTGTGAAACTGCTGCCATCTTCTGAACTTCAGAATCATAAATGGTGAGGAAATCTCAGGCGAAACGCCCAGACCGCCCTAAAAACTAGCCTCGGGGTGCGACAGGGAGAAGTTATTTCTAATGAAAAGGAATTAGGGGGG
>CAUYUJ010014653.1:220151-222651 GCA_963575745.1 Prorocentrum cordatum | reverse complement strand
CTATTCTTGGTAACAGTATCTATTTTGCACGTGCCTATTTTCATTTGGTCACACGAATTGCAGATCAAAACAACATAAAAATAGATTCGCGCTTCGCGCGCTCCGACTCAGATGCTTTGCGGTTTCGCCATAGCAGGCGCGCACCAAAGATAGACATTACCAGTATCTACTTTTTGTCTACTAGGGAGGATAGCCTAACCTTTCCGGTTGTGCAGGTCCGGGGTGGGGGGGCGCGGGCATTTGCAGGGTTGCCCACAGCGCGAAGGTTAGATATCGGCCGACCCCTTCCTCCCCCCCCCGGGATAACCCGGTTTATTGCCGGTTCAAAAAAAAAGGTCTCTTGATCTTCCGGGTACAGTCAACCCGCATAATTAGTAAGGATGGGCAACCTTCCCAAGGGCACCTTTGCATCCTTGCCTCCTCGATCCGTCCTCAGCCCCTGTGGTTGGCCGCGCCCCGCTCGAAAGGCTTCGAAATGGGCGTCCAAGGCCCTCGCATCCTTATTTCAGAGGCGACGATAGGGGCGAATAGCCCAGGGGAGAGCAAGACATGTATTCAGGTTCGCCGACGATCTATGTTTTCGAAAAGGCTCCCGGGCGAATACGTGTAATGCCCGCCCTTGGGCTATTCGCCCCTATCGTCGCCGCCGATTCTTGCGCACCCTCATGACACGGGCCGACTGTGGGTCTCGGGGGCTCCCTCAGGCTGCCTGGATTGCTCCTGGGCGCGTCCCTGCCCGTCTGTGGGCCCGCTCGGGGGGGCGTCTTGGGAGAGCCCCTCGGGCGCAGGAGGAGGAGGAGGAGGAGGAGGTGGAGGATGGAGGAGGAGGAGAGGATGGAGGAGGAGGAGGAGGAGGAGGAGGAGGAGGAGGAGGAGGAGGAGCATGGCAGAAAGTCTCGCCTCCTTCAGGGGCTACCTTGGAGGCCAGCGTGAGCGACAGTCCGTGTGTTTCATGGCGTGCTCTGCTTGTCGATGTCTTTGGTTCTCGGGAAGAGAACAGGGGCCCTTGCAGCGTCCGACGGCCCGATGTTGGGATCCTAGAGTAAATCTTTCCTCCAGGGACTGAAGTTGCAGGGACTGGGCAGAGGAAACTGGACAAAAGACTCGAGGTCATCAACCTTCCATCGGGCTGGTGGGTCTCGTTAGCCAGCCAGCTTAATCGTGAATTGGCTTGGGGAGGGTTCGGATGCTTGTTCTTGGGCTTCCTGGACCTTCGCATGGCTCGACGACCATGGCTGAAGAGCGATCTGGATCTCTTCGCCCTGATGGACAGCGAGAAGGTCCGCCTCGACGCCAACGGCATGCTCAGAGACAAGCTCCCCCTCCGGCACAGCCTCCGCGTGCCCTTGATAGCGACCTTCAGAGCGCGGGGCCAGGCGATGGGGAGCAGAAGCAGGAGCAGACGCAGGAACCGGAACAGGAGGACCCAGAGGAAGGACAGCCCCCATATTCTGGAGGTCGAGCCTCCATGCTGCAGAAGGAGAGGCTTCCAGAACGGACGGAAAACGCGCCCACGGGTCGAGCCCTTATGTTGGATGTGTTCGACACTGGGAAGGAGGGTCGGGCAGGCTCAGGCGGAGTATGCCGCGGCGCCCGCGGCATCCTCCGGGTCCGCCAGCTCCGGGAGGTTCCCGATCGACTCTCATCCGAATGTGATCGGATGTGTCCTCATCCTGCCTTCGCTTAAGAGAGCAAGGTGTGGGGCGTGACGCCGAGCGCGCTGCTGACCGCTGGAGCCGCGACCAGCGTCGGCGGCCTGAGGAGGAGCTACAAGATCGGAGGCCTGCCGCAGTGGAACGCGGAGTGGAGGCGGAGCTTCCCCGAGGGCCTCGGCGTCTCGTTGGAGCATTGGGCGAAGCTGCTCATCCGCCTGGCCGAGGACCGTCGACGAGACGACTCGGGGTATGTAAGCACATCCGGCCCTGCGGGAAGGCCCCTCGGGGTCCAGGACCCGTTTCCCACAGGGCCCGTGTCTTTCGGGCGTCGAGTGCTTTCTCTTCTTCCTCCTCTTCCGCCTCCTCCTCTTCCTTCTCCTCCTTTCCTTATCAATAAGTTCTCCATGTCGCACCTCGAGGCCGGTCGAAAGGGCGGGCCGGGCGTTTCGCCTCAGATTTCTTTACCATGTATGATTCTGGAGCTTAAACGTTGGCAGCAGTTTCACAGATGCAGGGCGGGTCATTTTCAAAATGTGGTCATCGCCTTAGCGCCGCGCACATTCGTTTTCAACATTTGTAAGAGTTTCACGGATTCAGGACGGGTGGTTTTCAAAATGTGGCTCTCGCCTTAGCGCCGCGCACATTCGTTTTAAACATTGCCAGAGTTTCACGGATTGAGGGCGGGTCGTTTTCAAAATGTGGCTCTCACCGTAACGCCAGGCACATTCGTTTTATACACTGCAAGAGTTTCAATGGTCAGCGTACCAGAAATTATGTTTTGCAAAGATTCAGGATTAAAATGGTGAACAGTTACGTTGATTCGCCGTGTTGCAGTCCCAGGGACG
>CAUYUJ010014653.1:215151-217651 GCA_963575745.1 Prorocentrum cordatum | reverse complement strand
ACTGCAAGGCCACGTTCTCCTACGACGGCCGGGAGCTGAGCGGCTGTGTCAGGGAGAAGTTCGAGTTCCCGGACATCTCGAAGAAGCAAAGGCAACACAAGACATAAAGGTTCAGAGGTCCGCGCAGATTCCTCGGATCTGCGCTGGCCCCCCCTCGTGGCGCCTGCAGCGCCGCCCCCGGCGCGCTCCGCGCGCCAGGGAGGGGGGGCCCAGCGCCGATCCAAGAGAGCCGCGCAGAGCTCCGAAAGTGTATGCTTGTGGTGCTGTTTCTTCTTCTTGCATCAAGGCCCCGTGGTGCTCCTGGAGGGGCACGCTCGAGAGGGGGGCGGACTGGGACGGCCCGTGGAGCTTCTGCACAAGGTGCCCAGGGCTGGCCACCCTCTGAGGCGTGGCCAAGGCGCTCTGCTCTGGGCGCCCCCCTCCAGAGGATAGGAAAGCCCCCGCTTTGGGGGTATGGCTTCCATCCTGGATCGGGGGTCGCTGAAGGTGCCCCTGGCACAGGGCGCCACAGCTTTTCGTTCAATGTTGGAGCCCCTGGGGCCTTCTGGGCCTCGTGAGGGGTGCTCCAGAGGCCGTGTGGGACCTTGGAAATCCTGGAGTCACCTTGGGCCAGGGGCACCTCGTGCAGCACCCGACTTGAGGGAGAGGAGCTCCAGAGAAGAGGTCGGACCTCCGAAAATTGATGTTTGATGCACCGTTTCTTCTTCTATTCCCCTTCTCGCGCACCGCAGACATTGCGCCGGTCGTCAGAAGAACACCCCTCGCCTCGTCGGCGGCTCCCAGGAAGTTGGCCCGTCGTTTCCATGGGCACTCGTTTCCGAGCGTTTTTTTGTTAATACTTGGCCTGGCGTTGGCCATGCGTTTCAGCGGCAGCTCCCGGGAATCTGGGTTCCCAGGCTCATGCGCACACGCGCGGGGCCGCAGGGGTGGGGCTGGCCCCGCGCTTGTTCAAGGTGCTGCCAGAGAGTTCGCCTGGGTGTCCAAGGCGAAGCATTTCTTAGTTGTCGTCTTGACAGCGCTTCACTCCCAGAAGCTCGCAGTTTTTTTTGCGCGCCGAGTTTTCCTGCGCTGGATAGTACTCAAAGGCCCCCCGCGCCGTCCTCGTCCTCCCTTTCCTCCTCCTCGTCCTCCTCCTCCCTTTCCTCCTCCTCGTCCTCCTCCTCCGTGGGTCGCTCGAGCCTGCCTCCCCTCTCCTCCCTCCTCCCCCCATCCCCCTCGTTCTTCACCTCCCCTTCATTCTACACAGTCCTCCCCCTCCGCATCTTCCCCACCCCCCACCTCCTCCTCGCAACTCCTTGTTATCCATCTCCTTCCTCCTCCTCCTCCATTCTTTATAATTCTTGATGCTTCGCGTAACCCCACCAGCGAGGTTAATTTTGTCCCTCGCACGTGCATTGCGGCGTTGGCCTATGTGCCTTCGTTGCCAATCGTCTCGCATTGCGCCCCTGTCGAGATTGACCCGCTCTCTTGAGTCGTCCTTTGAGCCGCAGATCAAAAAAGTAACCCCACCAGCTAGGCCTGTTTCCGCGCCCCGGACAGCTTCTGACTCCGCCTGCGCCTTCGCTCGCGGACGCGACCGAAAAATTAACCCCACCAGCTCATCCAGAAACGATGCCCAGAGGAATTGCCTCGATCAGGGAAGTGGGCAGCACACAGAGTAAGGGTCCCCTAGTGGAGGCCTCTTGGAGCGTCTTGGGGGCCTCTTGGCGGTCGCGGACGCCTCTTAGAGCGTCTTGGGTGCCTCGGAGAGCTTCTTGGGACCTCTTGGGGGTATCTTAGGAGCCTCTTGGCGGCCTCTTGGGCGCCTGTTGGGGGCTCCTGGGCGCCTCTTGGGGCCCTCTTGAAGCGCTCTTGGGAGCCTTGGGAGCGCTCTTGGAGCCCTATTGGGACGTCTTGGAGCCATCTTGAGGCCTCGGATGGCCATCGGAAGCGAAAAGGCGGGAAAGCCAAACACATTCCTAAGGTTTTGGAAGGATTTTGGCCTCTTCGGGGCCTCCTGGGGGAGCTCTTTGGCCACTTGGAGCCGTCTCTTGGAGCATCGTGGGAGCCATCTTGGGATATCTTGAGCCATCTTGGATGTCATCTTGGGCTCTCCCAGGCGCTCTTGGAGTCAACTTAATCAGTGCCCCCCCCCAGGAGGCCAACATGTGGCCCAAACATTAGTAACATCTATGATTCTGCATTCTCGCCGAGGCCTCTTGGAGCGTCTTAGGTGCCTCTGGAGGCCTCTTGGGGGTCTCTTGGGAGCCTTTGGGGGGCATCCTGGAAGCCTCTTGGGGCCTCTTGGGGCCTCCTGGCCACCTCTTGGGGCCCTCTTGGGGCACCCTTGGGAACCTTGGGAGCGCTCGTGGGGCCATCTTGGAGGAGATCGATCAAAGAAGGGGGAAGCTGTAATGAGCCTCCCTAAGACAATCCAAAATGGGGCCTAAACCCTAGTAAAACCAATGATTGTAGCTTCCTCGCCGAGGCCGGTTTGGACGCTCCGACCGCTCGCGAAGCG
>CAUYUJ010014653.1:125257-215051 GCA_963575745.1 Prorocentrum cordatum | reverse complement strand
TTGCGATTCCGACACGCGCGCGGGAGAGGCACAGCATTTGATGAAATTTTGAAAAGCCCATGTTCTAATGTTATAAGGTATACAAATGTTTTACACATATTACTGTTGCAAAATATTGTGTTTTATTGTTTTCGGGACGCTCGATTTTGAAACATTTTACGAAACCTTAGGTTTTGGACGGATTTCGGCATGCGCGCGCGACGCCGCGCGCTTGTCCACTTCGTCCCTGTTTTTGCAAGGGATTCTTGCACATTGGTTTTTAATAAACGAGTGTGCGCGCATTGTTTTTTTTTTTTTTTTGAAAAACGATGGGGGGGGTACTAGCCTGCCTGAGATAGTGTGAACTCATATTGAGGATGGACGATGATGCTGAATCGCAGGTAAATTGCAATGCGCGGGTGGGGTCCCGTTAAATCTGGGGGGGTGGAAGGGGGGAAGTCCTATTTCTCTTGCAGGCAATCTACGCAGCGCAGTATATGCAGTGCCACCAGGTAATGCTCACTAGTGAACTGTCAACTCCGTTGCTCGCAAAATTATCCCACTCTCCCACCCGCGTCTAGGTTTGCAGAACTCATGCGGCGGCGATTGCGATGAGTGTTTGGCGTTGGCTGGCGCATCGCTGCGGCCGCGTTGGCGCGCGCAGGCTCGCGCGCACAGCGGCCAAGTGGTCTGTCGCGACCGACGCGGGCGTGGTGACGCTCGCCGTTAAGGGCTTCCCAGCGCGTTTCGCAGGCCGCGCTGGCGCGCGGTTAACTAAGTGCGAGTCGTTGATTCGGGCGGGCGCGGTAGTATGTCAACGTTTACATTGGCGATGATGATATTTGCGATGTTGGTAACAATGTTGATAATGACGACGATGATGGTGATGATGATGACGATGATGCTGGTAATGATGAGAATGACGACGGCAAGGCCGATGACGGAGACGATGCTGATGACGCCGATGACGATGATGGTGTCCACGTGTCGGCGGTGGGGATTTTGGGGGGATTCTGACATGCGCGCGCGGCCAACGTGCGCGAGTGGCCCGCACTGTAATATTTGACATGGATCGCGTTCCCCCAGCACGCAGGCAAGGGCGCTCGAATGATTTCCACATGCGCGCGTCGCATGTGACGAAGATGCTGAACAACTGCAGCTTGTACGTGCGAATTCGCAAGAGCGCGCATTTTGTAACAATCATGTTGTAAATCCATTGTGTGTCGAATCTGTTTGCGGGAAGTTCGATTTTGAAACTTTTTCTAAAGCTGAGGTGTTTGAGGTATGTTGACATGCGCGCGCGACGACGCGTGCGTGTCGACTTGGTCCCATGTGTTGCAATGTTTGTGCTTTGGAGACTGGTACACTCTGACAGGGATGAGAGGGGGTCGAATACGGCAACTCCCTGGGATGGTGCGAATTCATATTTGGAATGGACGATGGTGGCAGAATCATACGTACATTGTGTTATCCCGTTGAGAGTCGATAAACTCCTGGCAAGGGGCGGTCGATCCTAATTCGTTTTTTTAAAAAGGAGAATCTTTGCGAGGCGGCCACAGGGCTGCGACTGCGAGGACGGAGCTGCCAGATTGGCCCGCAGGCCCAGACGACGGGCGGCGACGGGGCGGCGACGGCGAGCACGGAACCACCACACCGGCCCGCAGGCCCAGTTCCTTAGAAAAGGAATGACAACCTTTTAAGTGCAAGCACGTTCGAAGAGGACCGTCATCCAATGTCTTCTCTCCCGTAACACTTTCGTGCCCGGGACTCCGCAGCAGCCTGACGGAAATAATGCTTCACATATCATAGACGCTTCGCGTAACCCAACTAGCCCATACAGAAACAATTCCCAACCACCACACCGGCCCGCAGGCCCAGTTCCTTAGAAAAGGAATGACAACCTTTTAAGTGCAAGCACGTTCGAAGAGGACCGTCATCCAATGTCTTCTCTCCCGTAACACTTTCGTGCCCGGGACTCCGCAGCAGCCTGACGGAAATAATGCTTCACATATCATAGACGCTTCGCGTAACCCAACTAGCCCATACAGAAACAATTCCCATGCAAGTTGCCTTGATCAGGCCTGTGGGGGAACACAGTGTGGAATAAAGTTTTGGGAGCCGTCATACCCCAAGAGGGGAAGATATATGAGGAACTAGTGGAGGAGGTGGAGGAGGAGGGGGAGTGAAGGGAGGATGGAGCAGGAGGAGGAGGAGGAAGAGGAGGAGGAGGAGGAGCAGGAGGAGGAGGAGGGCGAGCAGAAAGGCCAGAGGCCTCTTGGATGCCTCTCGTTGTTTCTTCGGATGTCTCTTGAGAGCTTCTTGTATCCCTGTTGGGGCCTCTTGGGAGCTTCGTTGCGGTCCCGGGGGGCTCTTGAAGCGTCTTGGGTGCCTGGGGGGGAGCCTCTTTGGGCCTCTTGGGGATCTCTTGGGAGTTTCGTAGGGGCCTCTTGGAGGCATCTCGGGGGCCTCTGGAGGGCCTCTTGGGGCCTCCTGGGCGCCTCTTGGGGCACTCTTGGGAGCATAGAGGTCAATCTTGGGGCCATCCTGAAGGAGATCGATCAAATGAGGGGCCATAGGAAATTACCCTCCCCCACAGGAGGCGAACATGAGGCCAAGACCGTACTAGCATCAGTGATTTTGGCATTCTCGCCAAACCTTCTTAGGGGCGTCGTGGGTGCCTCGGGGGGCCTCTTGGGGCCTCTTGGGGGTCTCTTGGGAGCCTCTTGGGGGCATCTTGGGGGCCTCGTAGGGGCCTCTTGGGGCCCTCCGGGCACTTCTTGTGGCCTTCTTGTGGCCTTCTTGGGGCACCCTTGGGAGCCTCGGGGGCCAACTTGGAACCATCTTGGAGGAGATAGATGGAACGAGGGGGGGCTCCTGACTTAGGGTCCCCCCCCCCCCAGGAGGCCAACCTGCGGCGAGCAACATTGAATGATGCCGGCCTGGCCTCTCGGGGCGCTTTGTGTGCCTCCGGGGGGCCTCTTCGGGCCTCTTGGGGCATCTTGGGAGCCTCTTGGGGGGCCCCTTGGGGCCTCCTCGGCACCTCTTGGGGGACCCATTGGGAGCCTCGAGGGCCATCTTGGGGCCATCGTGGAGGAGATCGATCAAGGGAGGAGCTGTACTCGATGAGCCCCCTTCCTAGGAGGCCCGAGTGCTGCCAAAGCCTAGGGAACGTCAATGGTTTCGGCGTCCTCGCCGAGGCCCTTTTTGGATGCTCCCGCGTCTCGCGGAGCGCCCCCTTCCAATCCCAGGGATCAGGGGGCCGGGGGAGGTGTAAGCCCCTCCCCGAAGAGGAAAAGAGAGAACGGTGGAAGAGAAGTCTCGCTACACCATTCACGCCCTAAAGGGCTGGCGCGATTCAAGTGCTCTGCTCACGTCGTGCAGGGTGGCGCTGTCAAACGGCGTCGCTGGGACATGTGATTGGAAAGCATGGCGGTCCACTTGAGCCTAATCCAAATTTGCATCGGCCTTGCCTTTTCGTTTACGTACTCTCATCTTGCGTGTCCTGATTGTGCAGTGAAGCGCCGAACGGTCAGAACCCATGCCGATGCTGTCCGTGGCGCAACAATCGAGCACGTCGGGTCGCATATTCACATCATACACAATGCATCCAATTGTCGTAAGCCTTTGTACATGCGCTCAGCACGTTTATCGAACACGTGCTCGTAGTTGCTAATCGGTCTTGCCTACAACATGCTATCATCCGTTGCCCCCTGCTAGTTTGACTGCCGTGTCCGTGCGGGGAAAGGGCTCTGGTTCGATAGGCGAGACCGCTGGCTTCCCCGAAACAACCAAGCTGGATGCACATGAGGCGTTCCAAAAAGGGCCTCGCCTTCCAGGATCCAAGGAGTCGCCATCTCTTCCGCCGCGGAAGGCGGCGGAAGGGCGGCGGAAGGTCGGCGGAGGCCGGCGGAGGCCGGCGGAAGCCGGCGGAAGGGCGGCGGAAGCTGGCGGAAGTGATAAGTCGACCTCCCAAGAGATGAACGAAGGATTGCAAAAAAACCCAGGATTGCAAAAAAAAAAACCCTAGGGTTTTTTTTTGCAATCCTAGGGTTTTTGTTTTGCAATCCTTCGTTTTTGGGGTTCAGGGTCTCCGAAGTCCGCCCACGTGAAGCGGCCAGCCTGGGCGAGAGCCTTCGTGCTCACGTGGCCGCTCGGCCCCTCTAGTCGTGGCCGGGCACGCCGGGCATTTTTTCCGCACGTGCGCAGCGGGGGCCCATGCCAAGGAGCACCCTGCTTGCCTCCAGGGTGCCCTTGGGCCCTCTTGGGTTCCGATGGCCCTGCCATGGGGAGCGCGGCGCTCCCGCGCCAACAGTCCGTGGACGCCCTGGGGTCTCAGGGTCGGGCCTGTCTTGTGGAGGGTTCCTTGTGGACTGGCCTTCGCTGTACAGTCGGGGCGCTGAAGAAGGAACCCTTCTCGTTGGGGAGGGGCTCCGTGTTCCTTGAGTGTTTCGCAGCTTGCCTCAGGTGTTCCTTATGTTTTTCGATCGGAAATCGGAGTTCAACTTATGGAAAAAAGGGGCCTCGTTCCTTATCTTGGGTTCCTTAGGTCAAGGCCCCGCCTGTAGGCTGGATGCGCGTGAGGCGGCCAGCCTGGGCGAGAGTCGGGTGCTCACGTGGTCGCGCGGCCCCTCCGAGAGGGCCGGGCGCGGCGGGCCTCCTCCGCACGCTGCCTGTGTGTATCCAGCGCGCGGCCTCTGTGTGCCCCACACGTGCGGGCGTCCGTCGGAGTGTGCGTGTGTGTGTGTGTGTGCTTCGGGGAAGCTGGCCCAGAGGGCGTCCCGGGACCAATCCTGCGGCCGGCGCGCCTCCCGGAGGCCGTCTGCTCCGGACTCGGAAGATACGGACTTCTAGAGCTGTGTATCTGGGACGCCTCCCGGAAGGCTCTCGGCGAGGGGCAACTCCGAACCGTGATCGGTTCCCCAGTTGTCCGTTTCCCGAGTGCGGCTTTCTGGCGCCCGCGGGCCATCCTTCTCGGCGGCGAGCGCGGGGGGCGAGCGAGAGGCCCGGGGCCCTCTTCGGAGGGCAGCGGGGCTTCTCGGAGGCCCTCGCGCCCTCTGAGGAGTTTTCGTTCTGTCTCCGGAGGTCTTGGGGCATTTCGAGGTCACCGCACGGTGTGTCACCGCACCGTTTCGGGACTCCAAAGAGAAGGCCGGAGAACTTCCGAGCCTGCTGAGAAGGCCTTCTCCTTCTCTTTCCCCCCCCCCCGCTCGCCGCCGAATCCTCGGACGGGGGGCACTCTAGCTGACAGCGCTTGGCCCGGCTGCTCTCCCGCCTGCGGGCGATGCCTGCACCAGCCTTCTCGCGAGCGTGGTCCTTCTCCGGAGTGACCCTTCCGGGCTTTCGGGCGTTTTTTTTGTCGACGCATGCAGGTCATCCTGCCTCGGGGTTGCGCTCCGGCAGCCTAGCCTCGTCGAGATCGTTCCGCGGGGGCCCGAGTCGTCCCGAACGACCCCGGGACGTCCGGTTCAGAACCCGACAGTCGAGTGACCTTTCGCCCGACTAACTCTTAGTGCACGACTTTCGGCGGGATGTGTGGGTGGGGCTGGAGCAAACCCAAGCATGCAAGCTGGCAGCGTAGTATCGCACACAATGGTTGGCAAGCAGTGCACGAAAGGTCCTCAGGTCACTCTGGCCCAGGGTCACTTTTGCTGCGTGTTGCCATAGGTGCGAGGAGGGTGGGGGGTGGTCAGCAAAGGTGGAGTCCTTATCGCCCTCCCGCCTCCCTCCTCCTGCTCATTCTCGCTCTCCCCCTCGTTATCCTTCTCTTTCGTTTTCTTTGTCCCCTTCCTGCTTGTCGCCGCCCCTTCTCTCTCCTTCCTTCCCCTCTCCTCCCGATTCCCCATGTCTTTTCCAAACGATCCTTCCCTCGCCGCACCACCAGACGTGTCGGCAGGGCGAGCCGCGAGTTCCGATCAAGACTGCCCTTCGCCGTTGGCCACCCAGGTGCATGAAGTTTCCAACATTTTCACAAGATGCATGAAGCTTCCAACCTTTTTACAAGAGTGGAGGGAGACTTTTCAGAATGTGGCTCTCGCCGCATGGCCTCGCGCATTCGTTTCAAAGCGTCCACACACTTCACACGGATGAATTGAGGTCCTTTTCAGGTGTGAGGTTCTCGTCTCAGCGCCGCACACTCGTTTTTCAAGCCTTCCCGCCAATTGCACAGATGCAGGGCGGCTCGTTTTCAAAAGAGGGCCCTCAGATATGTCCTCGATGCGCAACGGCTTCAGGAGGCTATCCTTTAGATTTGCGCAGCGGCTTCATGGATGAAGGGCGGCTACTTTTGAAGTGCTACGCGACGCAACCTGTGCTGAGTGATGCAATCTGGTGCCACGGCCACACGGGTGGAGAGCGGCCCCCTTTGCCGTGGAACATGCCTCTCAGTCTCATGACCGTACCTCTTGACCTCTCCTTACAGCTGGAAGGAGGCGCGGCGGATCACTCTCCAGGCGGGGCCGTCGCCTGGACGAGAGGCCTACTCCAGATTTCGTAATAAAAGGGAGGGGGTCTGAACCCTCCCAGACGAGAAGTTTCAGACCTCCCCCGTGGGAGAACCCTCCAAAACGTCGTCCCCAGACCCCCCCAGGCCCTCCAAGATAGCCTGGAAGAGACCCCCGCCGAAATGAGACCCCCCTCCCTTTATTACGAAATCTGGAGTATCCGAGGACCTGCCTCGCCTCCCGCGTCGTTTTGCCCGACAACGGTGGGGGGGCCAGAGGCGGGCCCTGGAGAGGCCAGACGCTGCGGAGAACACTCTACTCTGGCCCTGATTTTGCTGGAAGGTGCCTGGGCGGTCACGCCCTCCCTTGAACGAAGGATTGCAAAAAAACCCAGGATTGCAAAAAAAAAAACAAAGATTGCAAAAAAACCCAGGATTGCAAAAAAAACAGGATTGCAAAAAAACAATGTTTTTTTTTGCAATCCAGGGTTTTTTTTTGCAATCCTTCGTTTTTTGCAATCCTGTTTTTTTTGCAATCCTTCGCTTCAGGGCGTCACTCCTCGGAGGTTGAGCAGAGCCTCGGCCTTTTGGTACCTCTTTGACTCTTATCTGGCCTGATGTTCGTTCGGTTCAATGCGGCGAAAGTCCGGCGTCATGCAGCTCGACCCAGATCAATCCAGCCTGATCCATGGCTTGATGCGGCGTAGTGGCTCCCTGATCCGGCCGACCCCAGCGCAGTCGCAAACAACGACGACGGCCGGCCACGACGAGGGGCGGCGACGACAGGATGGACGACGAGGATTCAATATGGCTAAATCCGGCGTGATGCAGCTCGACCCAGATCAATCCAGCTTGATCCATGGCTCGATGCGGCGCAGTGATCCCCTAATCTGGCCGACCCCAGCGCAGTCGCAGACAGCGACGACGGCGAAGCGACGCCGGCCACGACGAGGGGCGGCGACGACGGGATGGACAACGAGGGGCGGCGACGAGGGGCGGCGACGAGGGTGGCGACGAGGGCGGCGACGAGGGACGGCGAGGGGGGACGGCGGCGGCGGTGACGACGGCTGCCGGAGGTACGTGCCAAGCGCGCGGGTGACTTGTCGCCCAGCCTCCCCAGCCTCGAGGGTGCGCGGCACGGCTGGGCAGTGCAGGTGGCGCCCGGCCGAGGGGTCCCCTCGCCGCCGCCGCCGCCAGTCGTCGTCGCCATCGTCGTCGTCGCCGTCCATCGCAGTCGATCCTCGTCGGTCGTCGCCGTTGCCGTCGTCGTCGTCCCTCGCCGTCGTCGGTCGTCGCAATCCCTCGTCTTCGTCGTCGCCGTCGTCGTCGTCGTCGTCGTCGTCATCGTCATGGTCATCGCCCCCTGTCGTCGTCGTCGTCCCTCGTCGTCGTCCAGTGTGGTGGGCCTGACCCTCCGTAAGCCGGTTGTCGGTCATCGTGCTCGCCTTTCGGCCACGCTCCACCTCCTTCCCCTCCCCCTGCCCCTCCTCCCACCTCCTCCCTTCCTCCTTATCCTGCTTCTCCTTCCCCCAGCTCCTCCTCCCCCTTCTCCTCCTCCTCCTCCTCCTCCTCCTCCTCCTCCTCCTCCTCCTCCTCCTCCCCCTCCTCCTCCTCCTCCTCCTCCTCCATTGGTCCATCCCTATTCCTCATAAAGAGCTCCTCCCTGTCGCTCCCCGTGACGGGTCGATAGGACGGGCCGGGGGTTTCGCCTGAGAGTTCCTGACCACTTATGATCCTGAAGCTTGAAATTTGCAGCTGTTTCACGAATGGAGGGCGGGTGGTCTCACACAGGTCGCTCTCGCCTCAGCGCCTTAGCGCCGCGCACAGTCATCTGAAAAGAATAGATTTCACGCTTGGAGGGCGGGCCGAAAAAGTGAGCATGCGCTCCACGGATTGAGGGCGTGGTAGTTTTCAACAAGAAATGTGGCTGTCGCGTTAGCGCCGCGCGCGTTCGTCTCAATTAAACGTTGGCATGAGTTTTTCGCGGATGGATGGCGGCTCCTCCTGCATTCGTGGTTCTCTCGCCCCAGGTGCAAGTTAATTGCACAGATTTCAAGGGTTTGTATGGTTAACGTCCCAGACATGGTGCTTTGGCATAGTGCGAAGTTGTCAGGCCGCGACAGTCAAGAAACCGTTACGTTCAATCGTGGCTCTGATGTCCCATACTGGCGTTGATGTCCTAGAGCTGGCGTTCTGGGACGATTTCGTATCGCCAGGTCGCAACAATACCGTTGATTTGCGGCGTTGAAGTCCCAGGAATTGTGTTTTGGCTGGCACGGTTGAAGATTTTCAGACGTTGTCTTCCAACGGGGCTCCTCCCGCAGCGAGAATAGATCTTTACAGGAGCCTGTGAAGAGGGAGCTTGGAGGTAGGGTTGGTTGCAACATCGTTGATGAGTCTTGGGTTTGCACTGGTCCTCGTCCTCTTCATCCTCGTCCTCATTCTCGCCGTCCTCCTTCCCTTCTTCCATTGCTTTACCTTATAAATAGGTGCTCCCTGTCGCACCCCGACGCGTGTCGGTAGGGCGGGCCGGGCGTTTCACTCGAGACGTCCTCTCCAGTTGTGATTCTGAAGCTGAGAAGTTGCAAGAGCTTGACGGATGGAGGGCGTGTTGTTTTGAACATCTGGCTGTCGCCTTGGCACCGCGCACATTCGTTTCAACATGTTTGCAAGAGCTTCGCGGACTGAGGGCGTCTCCTTCTCACACTGTGGCTCTCGCGTGAGCACCGCGCACCTTCGCCTCAAGGGTTCGCATGGTTCTCACGGATCGGAGGGCGGGCCGCTTTCAACATGTGGCTCTCGCCTGAGCGCCGCGCGCATCGGTTTGAAAAGATTTGAGCAGTTTCGCGGGTGGAGGGCGGTACCTTTCAAGATGCGGTTGTCGCCGCAGCGCCGCGCGCATTCGCGTGAAAAGTCTGCAGCAGTTTCAATGGCTACTACGGCTGCTGAGTCCCAGGACTGGGTGTTCTGGCGCGATGTAGGATTGTCAGGGCGCAAGAGTTACGTTGGTTTGCTGTGTTGTAGTCCCAGAGCTTGTGATCTGGCACGGTTTCGGATCGTCAGGATGCAGCACTGACGCTGCGGCGCGGCGTTGAAGCCCCGGGACTGGTATTCTGGCGCGTTTCAGGATTTTCAGACGGTTGGCTTCCAACGGGGCATTCCTTTCACAGAAAGCGAGTCGTTGTTGGGACCTGCGAAGAGAGACTTTGGAGGGAGGGTTGATTGCAACATCGTTGATGCGTCTTGGGTTTGCACTGGTCCTCATCCTCCCCCTCCTCCCCCTCCTCCTTTTCCTCCTCCTCCTCCTCCTCCTCCTCCTCCTCCCTCCTCCTCCCTCCTCCTCCTCCTCCTCCTCCTCCTCCTCCCCTCCTCCTCCTCTCCCCTCCTCCTCCTCTCTCTCCTCCTCCTCCTCCTCCTCCATCCTCCTCCTCCTCCTCCGCCTCCTCCGCCTTCTCCTCCTCCTCTCTCTCCTTCCCCCGTCACCTCCTCCTCCTCCTCCTCCTTCTCATCCTCCACCTCCGTCTCTCCTGCTCACACCCTCCTCCTCTGGCACCTGCCCTGCGCCTCTCCCCAGGAGCACCAGCCAGTGATGCCCCCGCCAGAGCGAGGCTCCCCCCCCACACACGCTTTTTGGCGGCCGCGGCCCCTCGCGCAGCGACGCGGCGGGGGAGGTCGTGGAGCGGCGGCAGCTCGCGCGCGTGGCCGAGCCCCCAGCTGCGAAGTCGCAGCCCCCCCCGCCCGCTCCTGCATCGCGCTCCGACCACGACCTCGGCGCGGATCCGGCCGCGGGGACCGAGAGGGCCTGGCCCGGAGACTCGAGGAGGCCAAGACACCGAACCTGCCCACCTCCTCCTCCTCCTCCTCCTCCTCCTCCTCCTCCTCCTCCTCCTCCACCCGACGGCCTCTGAGTATGCTGTAGCGCCGGGGCGGGCCGAAAACGCCCACGCCCCCGGCGGCAGGCGGACGTGCCGTCGGCGGCCGTCCCGACCCTGTCGCCGCCCGCCCGGCGCGCCGCCGCGGAGCGGCCCGCGCCAGCGACCCCGCCGCGGTCGCCGCCTCGCCGCCCGTGGGTGGACCTGGCGCAGGCGAACTCCCCCCCCGCCCTTGGGAGGGAGGAGTCATTGAGCATAGTGCAACGCCTAGCCCTTAGAACAACGAATTCTTGGCCTAACTGACAGGCCCACGGTGTGGAAGGATATCCTTAAGCATATGGGTGGTTTCGTCGGACACATCTGCAGAACGATCCCCCTATCCCTGAATTGATTTGGCCCTCCTAATCAAGTCGAAGAAGGAAAAACGTCATAAACATAAACTTTTGGCGCTCCGCGCGGATTTCTTGCATCCGCGCCGGGCCCTCCCGGCGGCGCCTCCGGCGCCGCCCTGGGCGCGCTCCGCTCGCCAGGATCCGCGCGGAGCGCCAAAAGTTTATGTGCATTGCGTTCTTTCTGTTGGGGTCCCCTCCCAAAGGTTAAGGGGTACAGTCGGGGCCCTGAAGAAGGAACCCTTTTCGTTGGGGAGGGGCTCGATGTTCCTTGATTGTTCTGCGGTTTGCCTTTTGTCTTCCTGAGGCTCTCCATGGCAGATCGAAGTTCCTTATTTATGGGAGACAGGCCCCGTTCCTTATTTAGGGTTCCTTAGGTCAACGCCCCGATGGCATGGTCATCAGGGATGGCGTGCTGTACTGGTACAGGGTCGCTGGCGAGAACTTGTCGCTGGAGTTGGTCATCGTCGTAGTGGGGTCCAGGCCCAGAACCCACTGGCATGGTGAGTACCCTTTCGTGAACGCCAGTCGGTTGACCTGGTGGGGCACGTAGATGCACGCCTCGGTGATCAGCTTCTCGTCAAGCGCCGTGTTGGCCGTACGCTCAATGGCGTCCTGGCAGTAGAGGGTCCTGTACTTGCACTGGTCATCAGGGATGGCGTGCTCTGCCGCTCTCGGACCTCCTCGGGCGTTCTCCGCGGGCTGCGGGCCTCGGGGCGCGCTGCAGCGACCGCGCCTCGCCGAGGGCGTTCCGGGGGGGCCCGGATCGTCCCAAGCGGCCGCCGGAGACCCGCGCTGTGGCCCGGGAGCGCGATCGATCCAGGAGGAGGAGGAGGGGAGGAGGAGGAGGAGGAGGAGGAGGAGGAGGCAGGAGAGATGGAGGAGGAGGAGGAGGAGGAGGAGAGGAGGAGGAGGAGGAGGGAGGGGGAGTAGGAGTAGGAGGAGGAGGTAGGAGGAGGAGGGAGGAGGAGGAGGGGGAGAGGAGGAGGAGGGGGAGGCGGAGGGGGAGTAAGAGGTAGAGAGGAGGAGATGAGGAGGAGGGGAGGAGGAGGAGGAGGAGGAGGAGGAGGACGAGGAGGGGGAGGATGAGGAGGACGAAAAGGACGAGGAGGCCGAGGAGGCCGAGGAGGAGCGCTGGTGCAGGAGGAGGACGAGGACGAGGACGAGGGACGAGGGACGAGAACTAGGACGACGACGAGGAGGACGAGGAGGGCGAGAAGGAGGAGGAAGAGGAGAAGGAGGAGGAGGAGAAGCGGCTGCGTCTGAAGACTGAGGCCGTCAAGAAACAGGAAACAGGAGGAGGAGGAGGAGGAGGAGGAGGAGGAGGAGGAGGAGGAGGGGGAGGAGAAGGAGGATGAGGAGGTGGAGAACGAGGAGGAGGAGGAGGTGGATGAGAAGGAAGAAAGAGTCTCAGGAGGCGAGGACTCGGAGCACAGATGCGGTCGAGGATTCGAGAGGTCGGCGCAGGGCCCCATCCTCTCGGCGGAGGCGGAGACGACGAGGGCTGAGGAGTGGAAGACTCGCCGATTCCTCGAGCTCCTAGCTGCCCTGATACGCCCGTGTTGAAACGCAACACATACCGTGTTCAAAGCGTCTGGGTTGAGCACGCTGCGTGTTGGCTCGGCGGGTGTTGGCCCACGTTTTGGCGAAGGCGTCGCGCCAGACCTGCGCTCCCAATCTGCGTGCTGAGCTCCGTGTCGCCACGCTGCCGGGCTGCGTGTTGCGTATGGGCGCAGCCAGGCTCAAGCTTCTTCGACACCCTCTCCTCGTCCTTGATCCTAGGATGCCTAGCGCAGGTCTGGCTGCCACATCCTAGGCACGGCTTCACCGTGTGGCTCGCTACCAGAGCGAGCTGTCCGCCTCCGTCGGCGCCTCGCCTCGAGGCGCCGACGTGCCCGGCGCGCGCGGAGGGGCTGGGAGTGGAACTCGAGGCGAGGCCGCGGCCCTAGGGCTGGCTCGGGTCGGGGAACCCCAGGGCCTCCTCCTGTCGGCCACGCGCAGAGGGGGGCAGCAGGAGGGGGGAAGATTTCTTAGAAGCACCCTGCTCCCTGGGAGGCGCGAGCCTCGTCTACAGATGTCAGAAGCAGCCTCCTTCTCAGAAGCCGCCTCTTCCTGAGAAGCCTCTCCCTTCCCCCATGACCCCTGGTGCGCGCCGCCAGGGGACTCCTCGATCCAGGACCTCGCCCCAGACATGCGAAGTCTTGATTTTTTCAGTGCGGCATCCCCGAAAATCCCGACCCCTTCCCCGGGGCTGATTTTTCATCCTGAGTTTTTGTTCGACGCTCATGGGGACCAGCGAGGGCCCCCAGGGGTCGAAAATAGCAGAAAACTTGCCGTCCTGTTTTTCCTTACGACGCGATCATGGGCCTCTTCTGATGGGCCTGCTTTCCACCACCACCACCACAAGTTGGAGTGGGAGGGGGTCCTCCTCCTCCTCCTCCTCCTCCTCCTCTTTCCTCCTCCTCCTCCTCCTCCTCCCCCTCCTCCTCCTCCTCCTCCTCCGCCTCCTCCTCCTCCTCCTCCTCCTCCAACTTCTGGTGGTGGTCGTGGAAACCCGGCCCGTCCTCTTCGGCACCTCGGCCAGGGCAGGGCGCGCCAGGCGGCCGGCGGAGGCTCGCCGCTGCCGGCCCCCCGCGCGGCGCGAGGCGGCGCCTCGCCCGGCGAGGCGCTCGGGTGCTTCGTCGTCGTCGGCGTCGTCGTCGTCGCCGTCGTCGAGGTCGCCGCCGTCGTCGTCATCGTCCGTCGTCATCGTCGTCCGTCGTCGTCGTCGTCGTCGTAGTCGTCGTTGTCGTCGTCGTCGTCGTCGGCGGCGGCGGCGGCGGCGTCGTGCGTCGGTGACGTCGGCGCCGTTGTCGTCGGCGTCGGCGTCGGCGCCAGCGTCGGCGTCGAACTCCGCCTCGACGCCGACCCCCACAGCGACCTCGGCCTCGCCCCGCGAGGGCTGCTCGGGCTCCGGGCGGGACCGCCGCCGCCGCTGAAAAGCAGCCCGCCGCCCCAGAGTCGGGCAGGCCATCGTTGTTCACAACCGTCCTGTGGTGCTTGGCCCCCGTTTTGAATCTGCAGAGCCCCGTTTCTTATCCCTCCTCCGCCCCCTCCCCTCATCCTTCTCATCGCCATCATCCGCATCATCGAAATTTCCACCTGCATCAGCGTTACGTACCATCAGCAGCATCAGCATCATCAGCATCATCATCATCATCAGCATCATCAGCATCATCATCATCATCATCATCAACATCATCATCACCATCATCAGCATCATCAGCATCATCATCAGCAGCATCATCATCATCTTCCGGGGGCCGACTCGTCTCGTGGGCCCTTCCGACGGCGGCGGGCGTGGAGTATTCGCAGCTGCTGGATGGCATATGTCAGGGTGTGACTGCGATGGCAGATGGACCCCCATCTTGACAGGAGCTTCATGCTGCCCAGGGGCTTCTGTGATGGACTCGTAGCTCAAACAGGCTGAAACTGCCGTGGACTATATCCTTGTTCTTCGTTGTGTTTTCAGGATGCTCAAGTGTTAGGCGGGGGCGTGCATCTTGAGTTGTCCTGCCCTCTAAGCCTCTTGAGAGCGCGGGGGAGCTCTGAATCGCATCAGCCGTCGTCCGAGGAGTCACGTGCATTGACTGAGGCCATGCGTAGCACATGCGTGACACGTTTAAGAAGTATATTTTTGCTGAGATTACAAACTATCGATGCTAGTCATCGTCAGTGACGCTACCATCATCATATCACCATCACCGCCACCATCATCATCATCACCATCGCCATCTCATCATCATGATCGTGACCATCATCATCGTCGCCATCATCACCATCATCATCATCATCATCATCATCATCATCATCATCATCATCATCCGTAGCCATTTTTGGCTCAAGGCCCCGATGCCCCATCGGTCACGTGCAACCGCTCCAATGTCTTCCTCGCGAGGGCGCCGACGTGTGCATGGATGGAATGCTGCTGCCTCCTCGCCCCCGCCAGTGGTGACGGACACAAGCATCATGATTCTGGCCGAGTTCTCCAGCCTCTCGATTCAGGCGATGGCTGCAGCCTCAGGACAGAAAGTGGCTACGATTCGGGAAGGTCTACGTAGTTGCAAGGACTCGGTGAGCAATAAGCTGGCCAACAAGATCAACAAGCTCAACCTGGCCTTCGCGGTAACAAGGCATCTTACGAAGGAGTACTGTGCGGACGTTGTCGGGCAGCTGAAGGACGAACTTCGGCTCCAGAAGGACGGCCTTCAGGTCGATGGCGGCTTCAATGGCGTGCGCAATGCGACGGAGGCGGCGGGTGCTTCCCAGAACGTCGAGTCCCAGCTCAGCGTGTATCAGGCGCTGGTGGAGTCTCAAAACGACACGATCGACCAGCTCACGAAAAAGCTAAATGCCAAAGTACAAGCTCTCGAATATCACCTCGAACAATATCCACTGGCCGATCTCCTGGACTCCGCCAAGACCCTGGGCTTCAATGGGAAGTTCGACAGCCTCCGAGACCAGAGGGACGAGATCGCAGAGTACGACATCAAGGGTGTGATGGACAAGTTCTCCGGCCGAAAGTGCGAACATTCCGCCGAGATCCAGGGTGGTGGAGAGAACAACGACGCCCTCCAAGACCAAGACTCCGTGGGCAAAAAGGACCGGCAGCTCACACTCAAAGAGACTTTCGAGCGCCAGAGGCAGAAGGATTTCGACGGAAAGTTGGACATCATCCTTGCCATGGTCACAGAGATGAGTGAGGCGGTGCGCCCCTGCTCGTTTCGGAGCTGATCAGGAGACCCGCTGCCCTCTTTTCGCTCTCTTGTCCGCCTGCCCTCTTCTTGTCCTGCCCTCTTCTCGCTTCTTGCCCGCCTGCCCTCGTCTCGTCTCTTTTCTTCCTGGGGGATTATGATCATCATCATCATCATCATCATCATCATCATCGTCATCGTCATCGTCATTGTCATCATCACATCACCATTATCGTCATCAGCATCATCATCATGATCATCATCATCATCATCATCATCAGTATCATCATCATCACCATCACCATCATTATCATCATCATCATCATCACCATCACCATCATCATCATCATCATCATCATCATCATCATTATGATGATGATGATCATCATCATCATCATCATCTTCATAATCATCATCATCATCATCATCATCATCAGCATCATCATCATCATCATCATCATCATCATCATCATCAACATCAACATCAACATCACCATCAACATCACCAGCAGTAGCATCATCACCGTTTCGCCACACCGCTCGCACGCTTCGCTCCCACGTCGGGAGCGCCACCGAAGGTTCCAGTGGCAGTGGCCGCATGCGTTGCCCCCTCCACTTTCACACAGGCCCTCACACGCTCCGTGGCCCCACAGGGGCCTTCACTGAAGGCCCCGCAGCGGCCGCATCCGGTAGCCCCCCAGCTTTCCCACAGCCCTCAGGCGCTTCGTGGCTCCATGGGAACTTCACCGAAGGCTCCAGTGGCAGCGGCCGCATGTGAAGCACCCCTCACGCGCGCTTCGTGGCCTCTCAGGGGGGGGTCCTCTTCCTCCTCCTCCTCCTCCTCCTCCTCCTCCTCCTCCTCCTCCTCCTCCTCCTCCTCCTCCCCAAGACGGCCTAAGAGGCTCCCAAGAGGCCCCCAAAACGGCCCAAGAGGGCCCCCAGTCGGCCCAAGAGGCGACCAAGACGGCCGAAGAGGGTCCCCAGACAGCCCCAAGAGGGGGACCACGAACCGAAAAGTCCAGCCCTTCGCCCCAAGATGCGGTGCATGCGGCACCCCCGACCGTTTCGCACACCCGTCACGCGGCTCGTGGCCCCATCGGGAGCTCCGCCGAGGGCCCCAGTGGCAGTGGCGGCATGCGGTGCCCCACGGCTTCGCACGCCGCTCACGCGCTTCGCAGCCCCACGGGCAGCTCCACCGAAGGCACCACTGGCAGCGCCCACGTGCGGTGAAACCTCCCAGTCGCACACGCCTCGCACGTTTCGTGGCCCTGTTGGCAGCTCCACCGAAGGCCCCGGTGGCGGGGTTCGCATTCTGCAGCGCCTATGTCGGCACAGCCGTCGCACGTTTTTTGTGGCCTCGTAGGGAGCTCCACCGAAAGCGCCAGTGGCAGGGTTCGCGTGTCGTTGCCGCGCCCATGTCGGCACACCGCTCGCTCGCTTTGAGCCCCTATGGCTCCATGGTTTCCCTGCCTCACTTCTTGTTTCCGACCCCCCTGCTACTGCTCGTCGTCGTCCTTCTCATGGGCGCCCCAGTCCTCTGGCTCGCCCCCTCCTCCTCATCGTCTGCCTTGCGCTGCCCGCAGCTGCGCACCATGGGTCGATGCTTCGCCCGGGTAACGCCTTGCTCCCTCAGTCCTTGAGCTGTGCGTCGGTGCCAGCCTCCTGTGGTCGGAGGGCACCAACTATACACCAACACCGATCCTGGCCCAGGATCACCCTGGGCCCAGGATCGGTGTATCTGCCTTCCTGCGCAAGGCAGGAGGGCGTATACGCCGATCCTGGGCCCAGGGTGATCCTGGGCCAGGATCGGTGTTGGTGTATAGTTGGTGCCTCCCTACCATGGGTCGATTCTTCGCCCGGGTAACGCGTTGCTCCCTCGGTCCTTGAGCTGTGCGCCGGTGCCGGCCTCCTGTGGCGAGGAGGAGACGCAGCAGGAGGAGGAGGAGCAGGAGGAGGAGGAGCAGGAGGGGGAGGAGGAGGAGGAGCAGGAGGAGGAGGAGGAGGAGGAGGAGGAGGAGGAGGAGGGGAAGGAGGGACCCATGACAATGGCACAGTGACCTGGGGCGCGGACATAGCCGTTGGGGAGAAGGGGCCGAGACCTCGTCGTCGTCGTCGTCGTCGTCGTCGTCGTTGCCGTCGTCGCCTTCGTCGCGGTCTGTCGCGATGCTTCTGGGCCGTGCTGGAGGTTCTCGTGTACAGCCGGGGCCCTGAAGAAGGAACCCTTTTCGTTGGGGAGGGGCTCCGTGCTCCTTAATTGTTTCGCAACTTGCCTTGGATTTTCCTTAGGTTTTCGGTGCGAAATCGAAGTTCAACTTATGGAAAATAGGGGCCTCGTTCCTTATTTAGGGTTCCTTAGGTCAAGGCCCCGACTGTAGCCACGCCCGCAAGCGGTTCGGCGCATTTGCCTGGGTGGGCCTTGTGCTGGTCGGCGGCTCGCTGTCGCCGCCGCCACCGTCCTCGAGGGCGGCCTTGTCGTCGACCTTCACGTCCACCTTGACCTCGACCTCACCGCCGCCGACGCCACCAAAGTCGTCGTCGTCGTCGTCGTCGTCCTAGAGGAGGAGTCGTACTAGGAGGAGCCTTGCCAGAACAAGTCTCTCCGAGTGCGCAGCTTCGTCCTTGTTTCTACGTCCTTGTTTCCGACGGCGGGGCGAGAGGGAAGACCTGCGCCGCTTCGGCTTGGATCGTGGAGGGGGCACGTGCGGTTTGGCCATGGAAGGCACTTTCCACAGCTCCTGGATTGATTAGTTCTGGTCTGAGGCTGCCGCGCTGGCATATTGCTCGACGCTTGTACGAAAGCTCGTGGGTACATTCAGCGTGCACGCTTGTAGTCTGATTGCCGGCCAGTCTCGATAGACTCCGAGTCGTAGCCCAAGTCCAAGTCCAAGGATGAGGAAGAGGAGGTTGAGGAGGCGGAGGAGTGAGAGGAGGAGGAAGAGGAGGAGGAAGAGGAGGAGGAGGAGGAGGAAGAGGAGGAGGAGGAAGAGGAGAAAGAGGAGGAGGGGGATCTTGTCTCCCTCTTGGGTGCTGCGTGGCTGGGCCCCGCGACCGGTTCCAAGCCAGCCACCAGCAAACGTCAGAATTTGCACACGCACGCGACCACGCACACGCACACGCACACGCACGCGCACACGCACACGCACGCGCACACGCACACGCAATCGCAAACACGCAATCGCACACACGCACGCACGCACGCACGCACGCACACACACACACACACACACACGCGCACACGCAAACGCACGCGCACACACGCACGCACGCACGCACACAAACACAAACACAAAACACACAATACACAACACACAACACACAACACACTACACACAACACACAACACGCTACACACAACACAAACACACAAACACAACACACAGCCACACAACACACAACACAGCACACAACAAACAACACACAACACACAACACAAACACACAAGCACACACAAACACACAAACACACAAATACGCACACAACACAGAACACACACCGCACACAACACGCACCACACACAACACACACACACAACACACAACACACACAGAACACACACAGCACATACAGCACACACAACACACAACACACAACACCCACAACACACAACACACAACACTCACACAACACACACAACACACAACACACAACACACACAGCACACATAACACACACAACACAATATACACAACACACACAACACAAAACACATCACACACAACACACAACACACAGAACTCACACAACACAATACAACACACAACACGCAACACACAACCACAGCATACACACAACACACAAAACACACAACACACAGCCACACAACACACAGAGCACACATGATACAAGACACACACACACAACACTCAACACACAACACACACACACAACACACAACACCCACAGCACACAGCACATGCAACACAGCACACAACACACAACACAGACACGACACAACACACACACAGCACACACAACGCACATCACACACAACTCACACAACACACAACTCTCAGACAACATACACAACACACACACAACACGCGACACACACAACACACAACACACAGCACACACAACATACAACGCAGGCAGCACACACAACACACAACACACAACACAACGCACACACAGCACACACACACACACTACACAACACACACAACACACAACGCACGCAACACACAGCACACAACACACAACACACACAGCACGCAACACACAACACATATACGCCACAACACAGCACATCACAACACACCACAACACACCACAGCACACGTCAACACACCACACCACCACACAACTCAGCACAATCCAACACAACACAACACGAGACACCACAACACAACACAACACAGCAAAAACAACACACATAACACAATACAACACACACACAGCATACAACACGCACAACACACGACACACACACAACAGTCATGCTTGCCTCGCTGTAATGGATTGTCAATCCCCCGCGGCGGATCCATGCCATTCGCGCGTAGTTACATTGCGAGTAGTGGAGCGCGCTTGTCTAAAGCATGGGGGCATGACCCCCTGTCTCCCTCCGACCCCTCCCCGGAAAAGCTGTTCAATGGCGTGTGCTGCTGTCGACGCTAGCTTCATGCGCCCGAGGTCGCGGTGCAGGGTGTCGTGGATCAGGTTTGCCCGTCAGGGACGTGCGTAGCAGTAGTAGGATCTAGGATCGGGAAGGGTGGGGGATGCCGATTTTATCGTTTGCTGTCAGTTGTTGCGGGCCTCCTGGGAGTCCTCCCGAGGCGGCGGACGGCGTCGGTCCTCGCCGCCGTCGTCGCCGTCCGCCGCCACCGTCGTCGTGGTCGTCGTGGTCGTCGTTGCCGTCGTCGTCGCCGTCGTCGTGGTCATGGTCATCGTGATCGTCGTGGCCGTCATGTTCGTCATGGTCGTTGTCGTCGTCCTCGTCCTCGGCCTCGTCCTCGGCCTAGACGAGGGGTAGTGGTAGGAGGAGGAGGAGGAGGACCCAGGATTGGGGAGCGGCGAGGATATCGATCTCAGGGTATGTTGCTTACTGATGTGCTTGCGGGGAGTCCTCGGGAGGCAGATGGCTGCGTCGGTTCTCGCCGTCGCCGTCCCCGTTTGCCGCCGCCGTCGTCGTGGTCATGGTCATCGTGGTCGTCGTGGTCGTCGTCGCTGTCGTTGTCGTCGTGGTCGTCGGCGCCAGCCGAGGACCGATTGTTCAGGTTTCTGAAAGCCTTTGGGGGCTTTTAGGTCCCGTGACCGAACACCCCCCCGAGAATTCTGGCTAGGCCACGCCCAAGGAGCTCCTGGGGTCGTCGTCGTCGTCGCCGCCGCCCCGAGACCAGGAGGTTTTCGAGGCCTTGGGGGCGTTTCTGGGCTTCTGGAGCGTTTTGGGCCTCTTGGTGCGTGTTTGGCTTCGTCCCCTTTCATCGTCAATGAGGGATGGTGGGGCGTCCCCGGAAGTCCCGACCCTTTCCTCGGGGCCGGTTTTTTACCCTTCGGTTTTTTGTTCACGGTCCCGGGCCCTGCGAGGGCCTCTAGAGGCCCGAAAATGGCGAACCTTTTCCGTCTGGATTTTTTCACGACGCGAGCATGTCTGGGATCGCACCGCTGCCAGGGATTTGCGAGGAGACGCCCCCGCGTGCCAACACGCAAGTGTGTCCCCGTCCGTGCTCGACGCCAGCGGCCATTTTGGGGGTCAGGCGCTCGCCGTTTCAGCATGACCCGCCCACAGCCATCCTGGGGCATCAAGTTCTCAGGGGCGGCCTGACCGACCCCTAGCAAACCATCCCCTTCCGTGAGGTCCTCCTCGCCTCGCCCGGAGACGTATGTATGCGTCTGGAGGGGGGCTCGGGCAAGGAGGACGTCACGGAAGGGGACGGTTTGCTAGGGGTCGGTTAGGCCGCGCCCGAAGTGCATGGGGTGGCAGGTACCCTTCGCGCAGGGCCCCCGGCACCGCCACTCGCAAAAGGAGCATCATCGTCATTCCATCCCCCTCGCTATCGCACCGCTATTCGGGCTGTGCGAGGATATATCATCATCCTCCCTCATCCGTCCTCCGCCGTCTCCTTTTCGTCCTCCCCATCCTGCTCTTGATCCTGCTTTTTTATCGTCTTCAGCCTCGTCTTCCTCGTCCTCCACCTCCTGTGTCCTCCTCTTCCTCCTCGATCCTCCTCCTCCTCCTCCTCCTCCTCCTCCTCCTCGTCCTCCTCCTGCCCGATGTTGTTCATCGTTTGTGTTATGTTTCGTCACCCTTGTGGTCTTGATCGTTGTCACCTTCCTTCAGGTCCTGGTCCTGTCGCCCCACCTCACCGTCATCATCTTGGTTTTCCTCATCGTCCTCTCCCTCCTCTGGCTCCTCCTCCTCCTCCTCGCGTCTGGTCGTCTCGCGCGTTCGTCGTTGCCCATCCATCATCAGTTCTATTATTTTCTTCGCGCCATGCAGAAACTCCAGCGTGGGCCCAGGGAAGCCCAGTGCAGGCCCAGGGGGGCTGCATGGGTCCCAAATCACCAATGCATCGTCTATTATTTTTTGTCGCGCCATCCATCCCAACAAAAACTCCAACGTGGGTCCAGGGAAGCCCAGTGTAGGCCCAGCGGGGCTGCATGGATCCCAAATCGCCAGTGCATCGTCTGTTATTTTTTGTCGCGCCATCCATCCCAACAAAAACTCCAACGTGGGCCCAGGGAAGCCCAGTGTCGGCCCAGGGGGGGCTGCACTGATCCCACCTCACCATCATCATTGTGGTTCTCCTTCTCTGCCTCCTCTGGCTCCTCCTCCTCCCTGCGTTTGGTTGTCTCACGCATTCGTCTGTTGTTTTCTCCGCGCCATCCCAGAACTCCAACGTGGACCCAGGGAAGCCCAGTGTCGGCCCAGGGGGGGCTGCACGGATCCCACATCGCCAATGCATCGTCGATCACGGCCCGGTAGCCCCAACCCCGCCGGGGCACGGGCGGCTCCCTGCGGTCGGGGGCCCGTCGCCGACGTCGCCGATCTATCGGCCACCCGTCGCCGGTTCCGGCCCGATGTTGTCCACCTCAGGAGGGGGAAAAAAAATCACACACACACACACAGGCACACACACAGGCACAAAGAATCGTCGATTCCCAAGAGATTATCGGAAAGTATGCTGGGATGACCGTGGGGGGTTCTAAGCGGATCAGGGGGTTACGAGTGGATACCGAGGTCGATCGTATCTGGCCCAACCTGGCTTATAAGTGGGCTACACATGCCCCAAGTAGCTTAGGGGGGTCAGCGATCTGGGCTAAGTGGGCTCCGCCCCACTTCGCGGAGTCATCTAACCCCCTAGGCCACTCGGGGAACTTGTAACCCACTTCTAAGCCAGGTTGGGCCAGACGTAACCCACCTTGGCATCCAAGTGTAACCCCCTGTCCGTTTAGAGCCCCCCACGGTCATCCCAGTGGGAAGTGGGGGGAGACCTTTACAGTGAGCGGCTTGAGTAAGGAACACTTATTTTTCAAAAGGGGCTCGGTCGTTCCTTAGGCTTGCATGCGTTATTTACAGTTCCTTATGCGTTATTTGTTATTGATCGTTCCTTATGCGTTATTCCTTGGGATACAAAAGGGGCTTCGTTCCTTATTTATCGTTCCTTAGGTCAGGCCGATGGCTGTAGCCAGTCCCCAAGTCTGGGAGCCCCTTATCACGCGCGGAGGCGCGAGGTCAGCCCTCGGACCGATTCCTGCCGAGCTCCGCCGCGTCTGCCCCGAAGGACTTTGTGCCGTGCTGCCGCGCTCGCTCTCCGGAAAACGCGCCTCCGGAGAGGCCCCGCACGGAGGCCCCGCGAGAGGCCCCGCGGAGAGCCCCGCACGTAGGCCCCACGGAGGCCCCGCGGAGACGCCCCGCAGAGAAGCCCTCGTGAGGCCTCGGGGGGGTCCTGCGGGCCCTCGGCCAGAAGGCAACATTTCCGACGCGGCGAAGTTACCGATCCCAGTGCTTTTCCTGGAATTCGTTCCTCCTCCTCCTCCTCCTCCTCCTCCTCCTCCTCCTCCTCTTCCTCATCCATTCCGTTCCCTTATGAATAACTTCTCCCTGCCGTACGTAGACCCCACGGAGGCCCCGCGGAGACGCCCCGCAGAGAAGCCCTCGTGAGGCCTCGGGGGGGTCCTGCGGGCCCTCGGCCAGAAGGCCACACTTCCGACGCGGCGAAATTACCGATCCCGGTGCTTTTCCTGGAATTCGCTCCTCCTCCTCCTCCTCCATTCCGTTCCCTTATGAATAACTTCTCCCTGCCGCACCCCGGGGCTAGTTTTTAGGGCGGGCCGGGCACTTCGCCTGAGGCTTCCTCACCAAGTATGATTCTGAAGCTTAATTTGGCAACAGTTTCACAGATGGAGGGCGGGTGGTTTTCAACATGTGGCTCTCGCCTTAGCGCGATGCGCATTCGTTTCAAACATTTGCAAGAGCTTCACGGATTGAGGGCGGTTCTTTTTCAAGATGTGGTTATCCCCTTAGCGCGGCGCACATTCGTCTATACAATTTGCAAGAGTTTCACGGATTCCCATCACCAACATACCAGACATGGTGTTTTGAATTGAAGCCTTAGGAATGGCGTTCTGGCACGATTCAGGATCAACACGCAACAGTCAGGTTGATCCGTGGCGTTGGAATCCCGAGAACAATGCTTTGGCATGCGTCAGGGTCTTCAAACGGTTGTCTCCAACAAGGCAGTTCCCCCAATGGAACTGAACCGTTGTAGGGGCCTGTGAAGAGGGAGCTTGGAGGGAGGGTTGATTCCAACGTCGTTGATGACTCTTGGGTTTACACTGGTCCTCCTCCTCCTCCTCCTCCTCCTCCTCCTCCTCCTCCTCCCCCACCTCCTCCTCCTCCTCCTCCTCCTCCTCCTCCTCCTCCTCCTCCTCCTCCTCCTCCTCCTCCTCCTCCTCCTCCTCCTCCTCCTCCCCCTCCCCCTCCCCCTCCTCCCCCTGGGGTCCGCTCTCGGGCCTGGGGGCCACCAAGCATCGATCCGGGACCAGGTGCCGTAAATGGGGGAAGGGGGTTGGGACCCTCCCGGGGCCGCGCACTGAGACAGTCAGAGCGTCGGATGTCTGGGAGCGCCCCAAAGCTCGATCTTCGACGCCTTCGCGTTGCGATGCCTTGCTCGTCGATCCCTTCATGTTAGCTTGGCCGCAGGTGATCGTCGCACACCGCCCTTCCCTCCCCTCCTCCTTCGAATCGGCTTGACGTCTGCGCCTGCGGATCATCAAGCTTCCCTGACGCAACCCCATCCTGTGGGCAGCTCCCGCTCGTGATTTGCCGGTGGGAACAAGTCCTCCTCCTTGTCCTCTCTCTCCTCCGTCGGCGCTATCGAGTCCAGCTAGCTTCGATTGTCCAGCGTACATCGGTGGAGTGCTGGTAGAGTGGTCGCGGTGGAAAATCAAATCACAAAAATGGCGTAAACATAATGTGTCAGAGGGTCGCGTGGATTTCTTGGAACGGCGCTGGACCCCCCTGGCGTCGCCTGCGGCGCCGCCCCTGGCAAACTCCGCGCGTCAGGGAGGGTGGTCCGGCACAGGTCCAAGAAATCCGCGGAGCGCCAAAAGTTAATGATCATGTCGCCTCATTCCAAGAAATCCACGCGGACCTCCGAGAAATGATGTTCGTGCTGTCTGTGTTCCTGTGGAGAAAGAAGTCCCCGATCTCTCCCGGAGGCCAACCCCGAGCTCTTGGGTTCTGTGGATCGGCGCTGGACCCCCACCCTGGCGCGCGGAACGCGCCAGGGGCGGCGCCGGTGGGCCCAGCGCCGACGCCAGAATTCCGCGCGGAGCTCCACGAGTCTATGGTTGTGCCTCTCTCGTGTCCCGACCTCTCCTCGAGGCCAAGCCCGAGCACCTGTTCTCCAGCCTGAGGGAGATCACGGAGGCGCCTCGCGCGCCGCATTGTGGGGGGGAGGCTGGGTGGGCCAGCGGCGGGGCGGACCGGAGGCGGATTCCCTCCTCCTCCCTCCTCCCTCCCTCCCTCCCCTCCTCCTCCTCCTCCTCCTCCTCCCTCCCTCCTCCTCCTCCTCCTCTCCTCCTCCTCCTCCCTCCTCCTTCTTAGTGGATTGAGAATGCACTGGAAGGCTCGAGGAATGTCTGGGGGCTTCCTGCTGGCAAACAAACATTGGAACACGCGCTGGGCAAAATCGGATCGGGATAACTCGAAATGTCTGAGAATCGGCGGGTTTGGAGGATGTATTGGGCGCCGCGGCCGCTCCAGAGCGTTCCGGAACGCTCTGAGAGCGCTCCAGAACGCTCTGGAGCGATTTATCCCGATCCTAGCCCTGTTTTATATGGCTCTGGAGCTCTCTGGGAAGCCTCGAGACTGTGCCGGTTCTGGGGCGGTCCCCTGCGGTCTCCTGGAAGGCGCCGGGGCGCTCCCCAGAAGGTCCGAGAATGGCTCAGAGGACTTTAGAACTCGAGGGGGGGGGAAGCTGTACGGCTCGAGTGCCCGAGGGCGCCGCAAGGTACCAGAGTGCTTACGAGAGTCTGAAGGACTCTGGGCAGCTCATGAGGTTATGTCGCTCCCATCGTACTCCAGATTTCGTAATAGAAGGGAGGGGGTCTGGACCCTCCAAGACAAGCCATTTCAGACCTCCCCCGTGGGAGAACCCTCCAAAACATCGTCCCCAGACCCCCCAGGCCCTCCAAGATAGCCTGGAAGAGACCCCCCCCGAAATGAGACCCCCCTCCCTTTATTACGGACCACATCCCAGAAACAGCTTCGAGCACCCGGAAAAGTGTCGAGAGAGCGTCGAAACAGTGCCGAAACGGTGCAGGACGAGTGTCTCCCAGGGCCCGGCACGTGAAGGCTCTCGAGTTTCGGTATTTCTGTGGTGGTCGAAAGTCTTTCTGGTGGTCAAGGCCAAAGTAGGTTGGAACATCATAATTATAAGAGTCTTCAGCACTACCCAGGAGACTGGCGATAGGCGAAAGGGTATCAGAGTTTCCTAACAGGGCCCTAGACAGATCAGAGGGCACTCGGATGCTGTCGAATGCCTTCGGGGACTCCTATGGGGCCTTAGAGGATTCTGACATGATTTTGTCTGCATCGGAGAACTTGTCCGTTCGTTCCAGGTTCAAGGAGGCATCCAACATTATGGTGGATGCCCCCGTGGGCTCTCGAGAGTTCGAGAGGTTTGAGACATACGCCAGGGTCGCCAGATGGCTGTGGTGGACTCTAGACGATCGAATGTGCTAGAAGACTTGGCATGGTTCTCGAAAGTTCCAGGGGCCCGATTCTGAAACCTACTGTTTGAGACCGCGCGGCTGGGCTCCACGAAGCCCCAGGGCGCTTGGAAGGACTCTATAACGTTTTCTGGGAGGCTCAAACATGTCCTAGAGTGCTTCGCAGGGCTCCGGGGTGCTCTAGCAGAAGGCTTCAGGAGGGGGGGGGGGGGCTTTAGACGCGCTGAGAACGATGCACAGGACTTTAGAGAGCCCGTTGAGGACATGGAAGGCTTGAGAGTTCGAGGGCAGGGCACCCAAATGCTTTCGAAAGTATAGAGGATGTTCGACAGCTTTTCCGGGAAACAACGATTCAGGAGGTTGTATAAGGTTTCTAGAAAGCTCTACAGGTCTCGTAAACAAATCGCTCTCGTGTGCTACCGGATGCCCTCGGGTACCCTTGCGCGGTTCTAAGAGGTTCTGAAATTCTGAAATGGTTCTGCCTGCATCGGACGACATTCAACTCTTCTCCAGAGTTCAGGAGACATCCACTAGCCTCTCGGTTGCCATCGTGGGCCCTCGAGAGTTGTAAAGCCTTGAGACACACGCTATGGGGACCGGAGAGCTTTGGTGGGTTCTATCAAGAGAGAACAAACCACCCAGACCGGACAATTGGCGTTTACTAAATGGCCTAGGGCGTTTACTAAACAGCCCTGCCCTGCTCGATTTCTTCTCTGGCCGCGTTTACTGAACGACTTCGCGTGTCGGGGTGGTTAAATGTAGGAGTGGATTTTTAGATTTGTACTGCAGACAACATCATGGCGACAACATCGCAGAGCGGATCTCGTTTGGAAAATAATAGGACAGGCCCAGAGTGTCCTTCGTTCCGGATTTCGAGGTGGATTTCGCGCGGATTTTTCCTGGCCAGGAAGGAAGACTAAAACTGCTCCACGCGAAGTTCACGTCGTTTTTCGCTCGCTGCTCTTCTCCCCCCTCCCTCCGGCCGCCATGGCGCCGCCGCCCCGCGGCTCCTGCTCGCTGCCGCCGCGCCCCTTCTGCCCCGCTGGGCCCCCAGACGCGCCGCCCACGGGCTCCGTACAGTCGGGGCCCTGAAGAAGGAACCCTTTTGGTTGGGGAGGGGCTCCGTGTTCCTTAAGTGTTTCGCAGCTTGCCTCAGGTTTTCCCTATGTTTTCGATAGGACCTCGCAATTTAACTTATGGCAAAAAAGGGGCCTCGTTCCTTATTTAAGGTTCCTTAGGTCAACGCCCCGACTGTATGGCAGCGCGCGTCATGCTGAAGAACACACGCCAAGCATCTTGCTCGGGGCAGCCCACAGGCGCTTGCACTGTTTTCCCTTGCCCGGCGCTTCGCGCCTGCTGACGCGGTCTGCCTGGCCGGCGCTCCGGCCCCGCGGACGCCGTCCCCTTCGCCCGCGGGCCGCTCGGCTGCTCATGGCGGAAGTCTTCCGCCTCTGAATGCTCGCCCTCCCCCCCCCCCCCGCGGCCGCTCCTGCATGCTGGCAAATTCGCTTTGTAGTGCCCCTGCACCGCTGCCACGCTGGAGCGGATTGCCCCGCCTCGCCGCCGACGGAAAAGTATGTGGCTGGGCGCGTGATCGCGTTTTCGGGAGGGTGAGCTCCCTAGAGGGGGGGGTGTGGGGGGGGAGAGTTGTTTTTCATGTTTACCTCAGGCGCACCGTTGGCGACCCTCTCGCTCGTACGCTGACTGCGCCCCACGCAGGCGTGCGATCTGACGAACGCGCCACGGCGTCAGGCCTCGCTTAAGAGGAGGTGCTCGGGCGCTCTTCGCGCCAGCGCAGGCGCCCACACAGCGCAGGGGCACCGCCGGGGTAAGCCGGCAACGGCGGCGGCGGCGGCGGCAGGAGCAGCAGCAGCAGCAGCAACAGCAGCAGCAGCGGCAGCAGCAGCAGCAGCAGCTGCTGACAGCAGCAGCAGCAGCTGTGGCGGCGGCGCTTCCCGCTAGGCCTTTTTCAGCAGCAGCAGCAGCAGCAACAGCAGCAGCGGTGGCGGCGGCGCTTCCCGCTCGCCTTCTGCAGCAGCAGCAGCAGCAGCGGCGGCGGCGGCGGCGGCGCTTCCCGCTCGCCCTCTCCAGGGGTGCGACGCTCCAGCGCCGATCGCGGCAGAGCCCGTTCCTTCCGCACCTCCGCAGAGGTCGAGGGTGTCCGGCCGGCGCCGTGCGTGCCGTAGGCCCTGCGGGACGGAGACGGGCGGCGAGGAGGAGGAGGAAGAGGAGGAGGATGAGGAGGAGGAGGAGGAGGAGGAGAACGAGGAGGAGGATAAGGAGGGGAACAAATAACACATAGACACAGGTAGTCGTCGATCCTAGGAAAATTCGGGATGATATGGGAAGTGGGGGGGAAGACGAAAACCCCGAAGAAATGGAAGATATGGGGGATCCTGGGATCCGTGTGTATTTATTTGTGTATTTGTGTGTCCTTGGGCCCCTTCAGAGGAGAGTTCGGGTGTCGGTCGCGGCAGGGCCTGTTCCCGCCGCAGCCCTTGGGGATCGAGTGTGGCCGGCACACCACGCGCGTCCTCGGCCCTGCGAGAGGGAGAAAGAAAGGAAGAGAGACAGAGAGATAGAGAGTGAGAGATAGAGAAAGAGAGAGAGAGAGAGAACGAGAGAGAGAGAGAGAGAAAGAGAGAGAGAGAGAGAGAAAGAGAGAGAGAGAGAGATAAAGGCGGGGAGGAGGGGGAGGAGCTGCAGCAGCAGCAGGAGCTGCAGGGTGGGAGACGGGACGAGCGCGAAAGCGGGGCGGAGGTCTCTTGAAGTTATTCGCCCTCCAGCCAGCCCGCCACCACCCGTTGCCCGGGCGGCCCCGTGGCCCTCGCGCCCGCCAGGCGCTGCAGAGCGCCAACATCATCTCAGGCAGCGGCCTCCGCTGCCTCTTCGACCTCGCCCTCCCCCCTTTCTGCGCCTTCCTCCTGCCCTCCTCGCCCCCAGCCTCCACGTCTTCTTCTTCTATTATTATTAGTAGTATTGCTATTATTATGCGTATTATTATTTTAACAATATTATTAGTATCATTAGTATTGTTATTATTGTTATTATTGTTGTTGTTATTATTGTTACTGGTATTATTATTATCATTATTATTATTACTACTATCATGATTACTATTATTATTATCAGTATTATTATTACTACTACTACTATTATTATTAGTATTACTATTATTATTATTAGTATTATTATTACTACTATTAGTATTATTATTATTATCATTAGTATTACTATTATCATTTTTATTATTATTATTATCATTATGATTATTAGTATTATTATTACTATTATTACTATTATTATATTTTTCTTCTTCTTCCTCTTCCTCTCTCTCTCTCTCCCTCTCCTTCTCCTCGTCCTCCATCTCCCTCTCCCCGGGAAACGCCGTGCCTCCCTCTGAGGCAAGCCGCGGGCGCGGGCGCGCGAGAGCGTCAGTGTGCCTCCTCCTCCTCCCTCGCCCGCCCTTCTGGGCCGTCGCCTCGCCGTCGTCCTCCCCGTCATCCTCCTCCCTCCTCCCTCCTCCCTCTGGTGCTCCTTCTGCCAGAAGGGAAAAAGACACACACACAGACACAATTCATCGTCGATTTCCGGGAAAATGTGCGAACATATGGGAAGTGGGGTGGGGGGGAAGACAGAACCCCAGAAAATATTGGAAACTATGGGGAATCCTGTCACCTGTGTCTATTTATGTGTGTGTCCCTGGGCTTCGTTACTTCTGCTGCTCCCCCTCCCTCTCCACCACCCGCATCGCTGTCTTTCTCTTCCTCATCCTGGTGCTCCGTTTGTCAGAAGGGAAGAAGACACACAGAGACACAATTAATCGTAGATTTCCTTGAAAATATACAAACATATGGGAAGTGTGGGGGGGAGACAGAAACTCAGAAAACATGGTAAACAATTAGGAATCCTGTCACCTGTGTCTATTGGGCGGGCCTCCGGCCAGTGCCGCCGATCCAAGGGGGCTCCGGAAGTGGAGCTTTCTGTACCCCCCTGTCCCCGGGTACCGAAAAACGTAGGAAATGACGTCGGAAATATCCCCGTGTACCGAAAAACGTCGGAAATGACGTCGGAAATAACGTACGCCCCCCCCCCCCCCCCTCCCTGCAGAGCGAAGCTTGAGCGAGCTCAAGTCCACGCTCTCAGAAACTCACACGCCGGATCGGCGGATTTATTTGTGTGTCCCTGGGCTTCTTTACTTCTGCTGCTCCCCCTCCCACTCCACCACCTGCATCGCTGTCGTTCTCTTCCTCCGTCTGCGTTCTCCTCTCCCCCGCTCCCAGTCTCCCAGCTCTGCAGTCGAGCCTCTGATTACAAAAAAACCTCCCGAAAATAGCTGGGCCAGCGTTCCTTAAGGATCTTGCCGGACATCTGGCCCAGTTTCTTGAGCGCGGTCGCCCCTCCAGCGTCAACACGAACATTTGGCCCAGGTTTGTCTCAAGAAAACTCTGGAAAGATGGCCAAGGTTTCTCAACTGATAAGTTTCTGAATCATATTTTCGGCTATTCTCGCCCATCCTGTTCCCTCATCACCACTCCTCTCCTCCCCCTCCTCCTCCTGCTCCTCCTCCTCCTCCTCCCGTTCTTTCCCTTCGTCATCCCTCCTCCTCCTCCTCCTCCTCCTCCTCCTCCTCCTCCTCTTCCCCCTCCTCCTCCTCCTCTTCCCCCTCCTCCTCCTCCTCATCTTCCTTCTCCTTCTCCTCCTCCTTCCTCCCTTTTATCGTTCACCTGCCTTCCCCACGTCCTCCAAAACTGTTCCTCCCTGGCCCGTGCTCTTCTCCTCTACTTCCTGCTCTCCTCCTTCCCATCTCGTCCCCCCCTCGTCCCCTCTCCCCGATCCGCTGGCAGCCCCATCCTGCGCCCCCCTCTCCTCCTCCTCCTCCTCCTCCTCCTCCTCCTCCTCCTCCTCCTCCTCCTCCTCCTCCTCTTTCTCCTGCTGCCCCCATGACGCACTCCCTCCCTTTTTCAGGCTCCCGACCGACGCGCTGACCACGCGGCTCACAACCCCCCCCCTTATCCTCACGATCCTTATCCTCATCCTCCTCCTCTTCCTCCTCCTTCTCCTCCTCCTCGTACTCCTGCCATCCCCGCTTTCCCAGGGCTGTCCCGAGGCGCCTCTCCCAGCTTCTCCGCTCGCTCCCGTGGATCTGGAGATCTATCGTGCCCTCTGCCTCGGCCTAGCCTTAAGTCGGGCACGTCCCTCTTCAGGAGGAATATTCAAAAATGGTATAACAAGCATCGTCTGGGGACGATTTTGGAGGAGTTTGACCATTTGGGAACATGTTTTTACTATTCATTGGCTTGCGCCGCACCGCCGACTCCTTGGGGCGGCAGCAAGAGTGAAAGACGGAGTTCACGGAGCGCGCGCGATCGCTGGGCAATCTTGGGGTTTCGGCTTGTCCTACGTAGCGTATGGGGTTCAATGGGGGGCCTTCGTTTTAAAGTTTATCGTTGTCTTATGTGGGTTTCTTGGGGCCTTCACGGAGTCTGTCCCAGGCCTCCTCTTCCACCCCCTGGATATGCTCGGGAATCGTTGAGACCCAGCTGGGGGCGCGTCCGGCCAGAAGCTCGAGAGTAGACCCAGCTGTGTCGACGAGGAACTTCCTGAAAGCCCAGAGGGGGCGGAGGGCGCCAAAGAACTAGGAGTCACATGCCTCGAAAGGAGAAGAAAGGGAGGGAACGGATGATGAGGAGGAGGGAAAGGAGAAGGACGGAAGAGGAGGAGGAGGAGGTGGAGGGGGAGCACGAACATGACCCACGCGATAGCGACGGGGAAGGCTGCAGGGAGGAGGGCCTGCGCGAGGGCCGGCGGGGAGGAGAGAGGGAGGGGCCGTCTGGCAGGGGCGCGAAGGAGAGGAAGCCGGAGGGCGGGGCCGAGGGCAGGGGGAGCAGGAGGAGGCGGAGGCGGGGCGGCCCGCGGCGCGGGGCACCGCCGAAGCCCCCCTCGTCGGGGGCGCCGGCCGTGGGCTCGCCCCGGCCTCCTGCGCGAGGGCGCCCCTGGCCCCCGGGGGGTCGGCGCGGCGAGATCCTGACTCCCAGGCGCGCCCGCAGGTCTTGGGGTCGATTGGGCACTGGTGTTAAGTCGGGCCTGTCCCTCTGCAGGAGGAAGCCATTCAAAAATTAGTAAAAGCATAGTCTGGGGACGATTTTTTTGGACTCTTTTTGATTACTTTGGGGGGCATTTTTGGCGTCTTTTTCAGTTGTCGCCCCAAATCCCCGACTTACACTTGTGGTTGGAGGTGGGGGCTTTGAGGCATTCGGGGGCGTCGCCGTGTGGAGGAGCCGGGGTCGGCCCGCAGGGCGCCTCCGCGCAGCGGCGCCCTTCGGGGAGCGCGTTCCGAAAGGGGCCCGGCGTCGTCCGACACGGCCGTCGTGGGCCTGAGTTCGGGGGCGGAAAAGAGGGGGGTGATGACGAGGGGGGGTTGGATATCATGGCGCGGGCCATGAGATCTCCGCAGATTTCATGGCGCCTCTTCTTATTTCATTACGTCCCAGGCCCCCCCGTTGGGCCGCGCACATGCCGCCGGTCATGATTTGTACCCCCCCTCTTGGACACCCCCCTCTTGGCCGCTCCCGATGAGCGCACGCCCGAAAGCACAAGCGGACCGCGGCGGCGGCGACGTCGACGGCGTCCTCTTTCTCGTCCCTTTTGCGGCGCCCTCCTCTTCGTTCTTCCAGCTGCCCCTGCCTTGCTCCCCGGGGTGTGCCCTAGCTCGGAGAACCCTGTCGGGAACTGTCCGCTCTGGGCGCGGCAGGGCCGTGGGCCAGGTGCCTCGTCGTGTTCCGTGGGCACGTTGGCTGCTGGACTGTCGCTGCTCACTCTGAGTGCTGCCCCACGGGTTTTGCCGGGGACAAAGAAAAAGGATTTTGCCACAGGGTCTTCGTCTTGTCAGGTTCTTCATGGTTTTCGTCGTCGAGGTGCCGCCTCCGGGTCCCAGGGTCTCTGAGGGGCATCGTGGAGGCCCGTAGGGGCCTCTTGGGTGCCTTGTGGCGTTCTCTCGGGTTTCCGCGTAGATTGCTCGAATTCTCCATTCGGGTCGGACCCTTTGCATGCCTTCCTTGGTGGATTCGGGTGCCCTCTTGGGGCTCTCTTGGGCCGTCTGGGGGCCTTTTTGGAGGCTCATGGGGTGGGTCTCCTTGGGTTGATGTGTGGGGGGCTTTTTGGGTTGCGGTGAGCCGCGTGACGGGCCAAGAGGCGAAAGCGCTCAACTTGCGCGTTTCCCTCGGGGAGCGGGCTTGTTTCTGGGGGGCTCTTGGGGCGCGCCCTTGCGTGGCGCGCCGGGGCGTGGTGCAGGGAGGCTTCCGAGGCCGTGCAGAGGCAACGTCGGGCGTCGTGGAGCGACCTCTGCACGAGTCGTAGCCCTTCGGGGGCAGTCGGGGGGGGGGGCCCTGGGGCCGTCCGGGGGCCCTCCTCGGGGGCCCTCTTGGGGACCGTCTGGGCCGTCTGGGAGCCCTCTTGGAGGCATGTGGGGGGGTTCCTGGGACTGATTTGGGGGGCTTCTTGGGCTGCTGTGGGCGTCGTGGAAGGCCAAAAAGCGAACGTGCTAAACTTGGACGTTTCCCTGAGGGAGCGGGCCGATGCTCGCTTGTGGAGGGCCTCTTGGGCCGCTTCCTGGTGGCGCGCTGGGGCGCGCAAGGGGTCTCAGGAGCCGCGTGAAAGGCCAAGAGGCGGACGGACGTATTGGAAATTCGTGCTTCCCATCGAGAATGGGGCGGTTGTTGCTTCTTGATGGCTTCTTGGGACGCTTCTGGGTAGCGTCGCGAGGCGTCCCGGGGGCCTGTGGGGCTGTCGGGGGTTAGTGTTGGACGACTCGGAGCACTGTTGAACGACTTGGGCCGACCAGGAGGCCTTTTAAGAACCCTTTTGGCCAGTCTTGGGGCCCTCTTGGGACCGTCCTGCGGCTCTCCAGGGCCGTTGCTATGGTTTCTGGGGCCTTCGTGGGGCGCCCGGAGGCCGTTTTGGAACCCTCTTGAAAGCCTCTAGGGCTGTAGGGGGTCGATGTTGGATGCTTCTTGGGCCGTTGTGGGCCTCGTGGGAACCCGGGAGGCGAATGTACTGAAAACGCATGTTTTCCTGCGGGAATGGGACGTGTTTTGCTTCTGGAGGCCCTCTTGGGGCGCCTCGTGGACGCGTTTTCAAACGTCTTGGGGGCCTATGGGGCCGTCTGGAGGCAATTTTCGGCGGTTTGGACCGAATCGTCCCCCGCGTGGGCCGTCTGGGCAGCCTTTGGGGACCCTGTTGACCCGTTTGGGAGCCCTCTTGGGACCGTCCTGCGGCTCTCCCGGGCCGTTGCCATGGTTTCTGGAGCCCTTCTGGATCGCCTGGAAGCCGTCGTGGGGCCTGTTTGGGAGCCTCTCGGGCTGCAGAGGGCCGATCTTGGAGGCCTCTGGGGCCGTCGTGGGCCGCGTGGACGCCCAGAAGGCGACTGTGCTGAAAATGCACGTTTTCCCCAGGGAATGGGACGATTTTTGCTTCTGGAGGGCCTTCGCGGGGCGCTTCGTAGTACTTTTTCAAAAGTCTTGGGGATTGATGGGGCCGTCTAGAGGCAATCTTCGGCGTTTTGGAGCGATCTCTCATCGACTCGTAGCTCTCTTAGACCGTTCCGGGGCCCTTTTGAAGCTTTTTGGCCCGTTTTGGGGCCTCCTGAGACTCCAAGTGAGCGGCCGACACCTTTGCCCCCCCCCCCCTCCCCTCCAAACCGGCTGGACCGGGCCCCCAGGGGAGGGGTTTGGGGATGGGGAAGCATCTCACACGCCGTGACCCCAAGGGGTCGGCGGATTTGTTGTTTGCCGTCCCAAAGCCGCCTGCAGGGGGATGTGCCCGGCCTACCTAAGCCTAGCCTCTCCGCGTCAGCCTCTCCCTCCTGCTCCAGATGCTCCAGCTTCGGCGCGCACGGACATCCAGCGCCTGCATATTTTCGATACTGTGTCCCCGCAGGTCCCGACCCTTCACCCAGGGTCTGTTTTTCATCCCAGGTCGTGTTTGGGCGGCCCTTGGGCCCAGCGAGGGCCCCCCGAGGTTGAAAATGGGCAAACGCTGTCCGTCGTATTTTTTGAACGACTCGAGGGTGTCAGGGTCCCCGAATCGGCGCCCCCTCTCCCCGCGCCCAAGTGTAGGCTTGTTGCCAAATTGTCACGAGTCCTGCTCTTCGTCGTCGTCGCCGTCGCCGTCGCCGTCGTCGTCGTCGTCGTCGCCGTCGTCGTCGTCGTCGCCGTCGTCGTCGTCGTCGTCGTTGTCGTCGTCGTCGGCGTCGTCGTCGTCGTCGCCCTCCCCCTCCTCCGCGAGCTTTCGCGCTCATGAGTCGCACAGGGATCCAGGGTGTATCACGGGCTCCGGCCAATCCGCCGTGCTCTCGCGGGGCAGTCCGTCTGGACGTCTGTGGGCCCCTCGCCTCGCCCCGCGCCCAGGCGATCAGGGCACCTCGCCGTACAGGTAGCCGCACTCCGGAGTCTGAGCAGGCCAACGCACGGGGGCCGCTGGTGCGCCTCCTCGCCCTTCTCGCCCTCCTCCCTTTCCTCTTCCGCCATTTCCTCCTCCTCCTCCTCCTCCTCCTCCTCCCTTTACTCTTCCTCCCCCTTTCTCCTCCCTTACCTCTTCCTCTCCCTCCTCCTCCCCCTCCTCCTCCTGCTCTTCCTCTTGCTCGTCCTCTTTCTCTTGCTGCTGCTGCTGCTGCTGCTGCTCCTCCTCCTCCTCCTCCTCCTCCTCCTCCTCCTCCTCCTCCTCCTCCTCCTCCTCCTCCTCCTCCTCTCGCTGCTGGTTCTGCCCCTTCCTTCGGGAGGCCACGCGCCGTGAGCTGCCAGAGGTTGGCTACTGCTGGCCTCGTCCTCCTCCTTCTCCCGCAGCGGCGGAGGCGCTGTCTGACGAGATGCGCGCGGCCACTCCCTAAGATTCGGCGAGAGCGCGACGAAGAGCGGGCGTGCACCTCCTCCTCCTCCTCCTCCTCATCTCCTCCTCCTCCTCATCCTCATCATCATCATCATCATCATCATCATCATCATCATCATCATCGTCATTCGTCCTTTCCTCCTCCTCCTCCTCCTCCTCTCTCCCTCCTCTCCTCCTCCTCCTCCTCCTCCTCTCCTCCTCCCTCCTCCTCCTCCTCCTCTCCTCCTCCTCTCCTCCTCCTCCTCCTCCTCCTCCTCCTCCTCCTCCTCCTCCTCCTCCCCCTCCTCCCCCTCCCACCAGCGGATGAAGTGCGGCCCGAACAAAAAGGTTTCTTTCCCGTCATAAAAGGGGGGTCATCTTGCACCCGTGCGGTAGCGCTTGGGGGCAGAAGCTTTCCAGCCGCCCCAAAACGGACATCCGCGGCAGCCGTCGGGGGTGGGACGACGCTGCTGCCGGGACGCTCGCGGGCGGGGCTGCGGCCGGTTTTGGCGCCAGCGGGAGCAGGACCGCCGCATGCAGGCTACTCTTTTCGTCCGCTGATCCTTCTCTTCCATCGCATCCGTGTGTGATCCCAGCCTTTGCCCGCGCGGCTTCACGCCGGCTCTCGAGGGCTCGGCCCCGCACACTGCAGTGGAGTCGCACAGAGGACCCAGCAACAGCATGGCGATGCTCGCATTCTGACGCGGTCCTCCTCCTCCTCCTCCTCCTCCTCCTCCTCCTCCTCCTCCTCCTCCTCCTCCTCCTCCTCCTCCTCCGCCCCCTCTTTTTCCAGCCACCTCTGCCTCCCTCTTAGTAAGGTTTCGGTCTGCGCGCAGGCAGCCCCCGCGGGTAGTCCCGGCTGTCCTCAACAAGTCCCCCGAAGAGTCCAGGGTGGTCTCAACGCCCCAACCCTGGGGAGCGCAGCGCCCCAGTGGCGCCGCCGGAGGCAGCGCCAGGGTGTGGGGATTGCCCTGGACCATGTGGGGGGGCATGTTGAGGCCAGCGGGGACTACCTGGGGCTATCTGCGCGCAGCCCGAAGCCTTACCACTCCTCCTCGTCCCTCCTCAGGAGCCCGAGTGGCCATGCATGATGCCGGCGGCCAGGTTCTCCTCGGCCGTCCAACCAGATTTGGGCAGGCACCCGCGCTAACCTGCGGATGGGGGGGGCCGCCGGCGACGCCCGCGGCAGCCAGTTGCCACGGGTACCTCGCGGAGCGTGCCTGCGCGCGCAAGGGGCTGGAAAAGAGCGGGAGAGAGGCTAGTCAGAGAGCCAGATATCCGACGATATCATATTTCAGTCCCATCCTTCTTCTTCGATTTGGGCGTCCAGGGCCCGTCTTTGGGCCCTGGGGTCATCAGAAATAGGTATGGGAAGGAGTCGGTACCTCCTGGATTTCCGAGGAAGCGGGCTTCAAGAGAGGACTGTGCCAGAACACCAGGAAGCTGGACACACGACGCGTCCGGCCTGGGCGAGAGCTGGATAGCTACAGCTACACCATGTGGCCAGGTGCTTCCGCGCTTGGCCTTTTATGTAGCCAAGGTCGCCAGGCTTCCTCGTGTGCATCCAGCGTGCGGCCTCTAGATGTTCAGCAGGTACATCCACCCAAGCGTGCTACCAGCTTCTTGGTACGCCCCCGACGCGGTCGACCGCATGCCGAGGCCGCTCTTTGCAACCCGGCGCGCCACCCGCGCCGAGGCCCCAGCAGGTGTCATGTGTTAGAACGCCGCCGCTCGCTTGTGCTTTGGCGGGGAAGAATTTGGCCTAGCGCCACAAGGCCAGCACTTGCCAACCTCGGGCGGCGGCTGACCGCTTGTGGCCTTCTGAGTGGAAGAGCAGCGTTGGCAACGAACAGAAAGGGAGGAAGGAGAGGAGGAGGAGGAGGAGGAGGAGGAGGAGGAGGATGGCGAGGATTATGCTTATGATGCTGCTGATGCTGATGCTGATGATGAGGCTGATGATGATGATGATGATGCTGATGCTGTTGATGATGCTGGTGATGGTGATGATGATGATGAGGAGGAGGAGGTGGAGGAAGAGGTGCGTGCCCTTCTCGTCGCGCTCTCGTCGTATCTCATGGAATGTGTGGGCGTGTGTCGTCAGACAACGCTTCCGCCGCACGAGGAGAAGGAGAAGGACGAGGAGAAGGAGGAGGAGGAGGATGAGGAAGAGGAGGAAGAGGAGGCAGCGCACTGCGCGAGATCGGCCAGGCGCATCCATACCGTGGACGGTGTCCTGTGGCCATATCCCTCGCAGTTCTCGCGGCTGCACATGGTTGTGTCTTTCGTCAGGCTTAGTTTGACCCTCCAAATCTGCCTGTAGGAAGACATGCCCTACTTAAATCTAGGAGGCCTCCTCTGGAGTCGTTCGATCGGGTGATACGCATCGTTGACATTCCTGCCCGGGGGGGGGGACACCCCGAGTCCTCGCCGTGCGCACGCGCTCCCGGAGGCTCGCGCCTCACGTGACGGCTGCGCGCTTTCCTGCTCACAGCGGAAGTAGGCGCACACAGTCAACCCGCACAGTGAGGATGGACAACCTTCTCAAGGGTACCCTTGCATCCTTGCCCCTTCGGCCCATCCCTGGCAACTTTCGCTGGCCAGCCCCGCTCGGCAAGAACGTCAACCTGGGCCTTCCAATGCCCCTGCACTCTCGTCGTGCGTCCTTCTGATATGGGTTGACTGCACTCTGGTCTTCCGCAGCTTGCTGCATCGCAGCGTGAGCAAGCCTGCCTCCGACGAAGGCATCTATACACCACCACCGTGCCAGGCCAGGGCCATCCTGCGCTCCAGGATGGTGTATACGCCCTCCTGGCCGAGGCCAGGAGGGTCTATACACCATCCTGGGGCCCAGGATGGCCCTGGCCTGGCACGGTGGTGGTGTATAGATAGATGCTTTCTGCGTACACCGATCACGAAGCGCTGCTTTCGGGATGCCACCGGGCGTTGGTGTCCTCGACTTCTCAGTTCTGCCCAAACGGGCCGGGGAGCCTCCGGAGCTGCGCACCGGCCCGAGCGTCACGAACTGGATCACCGCTCTGCCAGAGCATGGGATGTGGTGCTTCTGCCGGCCCGGCGGCACCTGCTCAGCAGCCGCCCGCGGCATGCCCGGCCGTGACCGTGGGCGCCGTGCCGGGCCAGGTGGGCTCGCAGCCGTACCAGCCCGCGTGCCAAATGCAGATGGGATCGCAGCCGTACCAAGCGGGCGCCCCTACCGTTGCGGCCGGCCGTGGCGATGCCCTGCTCGAGTTCTTGAGAGGTCTTGGCGTGCGGGACACCGGAACGGCCGCGGCCGCGCTGCAGAGCGCGGGCATCTCTGCACCCGGCGATTTCTTCAACCTCGACAAGGACATGCGCCAAGAGCTCGACGAGGAGCTGAAGAGAGGGGGCGTCACCCTCGGGGACCGCGCCAAGATCAAGAAGGCCGAGCAGGGGGCGAAGGTGCAGCAGGGCAACGGAACAGTAAGCGTAACGATGCTGAAGGTTGGGGAGGCAATGCAGGCGGCGAGTTCGCTGGAGCGTGTGTTTTTGGGACTGGGTTGGAAAGAGCGTCCTGGGCTTAGCAAGTCCATTGATGTGGATGCGAGCTGTATCGGCTTCAGCAGCGGGGCACCCGTGGAGACGATCTCCTTTAAGAATCTCCGCAACGTTTCGCGTAGTCTGGTACACACTGGAGACGTGCTCTCAGGACAGCCTCCAGACGGAAAGAGGGTAGCCGATTTGGAGAGAATGTACGTTTGGCTCTCGAAGATTCCTTCCCACATTGACAGTCTGGTGTTCGTTGCAAACGTGTACACTCAGGGGGCTGATTTCGCGGAGCTGTCGGATGCATATATCCGATTGGTCAACGCAGATACCAATCAGGAAGTGTCTCGGTTCCCGTTGGCAGGCACCGGTCTGAAAGGGAACGCTTTGGTCTTTGCGAAGCTCTACAGATACGGTCAGCACGGGCCCTGGCAGCTGCTCGCTCTCGGCCAGCCGCTGACCGTGCCAGGGTGTTCTTCGATCGATCAGATGTACCCGCAATTGCAGTCTTCAGGCAGTGCGTTACCGTACTCGCCAAACGGCTACAGTCATGCGTCGCAGCTTCCTGGCGCCCCGCAGCACGGCTTTCAGTCCGCAGCGCAGGCTCCGAACGTCAAACTCGCTGCGAGATGTCACTTCCTTGAAATCGTTTTCATACTTACCTGTTCGCTATATTTCTAGCGTGGACCCTAAACAGTGGATCGTTCCACTCTCGATGTGCTCCTTATGCAGCGCAACTCCGCTGAGTGCAGTCTACGCGGTGCAGTATATAGGTTGCTGCGTTCGTTGTGAAATTCATGCGGTGCAATAGGATGAGCAACTTTCCAAGGTTACCCTTGCATCTTTCCCCTTCGACCCATCCTTGGCCGCTTTCGCTGGCCGCGCCCCGCTCGCAAAGTGTCGACATGGCTTTTCAAGGCCCTTGCATCCTTATCGTGCGTTCTTCGTATACGGGTTGACTGTATGTGGAATGCGCTATCTAATGGTGCCTGGGTTGTGGGTATGAAACCGATTGGATGTTCTTGCGATCTTCTGAGAGGCCTTTGGAGGCCTCTTGGGGGCCGTTTTGGGGCCGCCTGTGGGGGATTTGGGGGCCTCGTGGGGCCTTGTTGGGTCCTCTGGGGGGCTTCTCGGGGCCTCTTGGGGGCCTCTTGGGAGCCTCTGGGGCCTCCTGGGCGCCTCTTGGGGCCTCTTAGGGCGAAAGGCTCGGATATTCGGTTCGTGTTCCCTCTCTTGGGCCCCTTTTGGGGTCGTGCAGGCCCCAACGAGCTCCCATGACCCGCCCCAGAGGTACGCAGCGTCGAAGACGGCCCCGAGAGGCCCTCAAGAGTTCCCAAGAGCCCCCCACGATGCCCCCAAGAGGCCCCAAGAGTGCTCCAAGACGCCCCAAAGAGGCGTCCCGAGCGGCTCTTGGGGGCATGCGCAAGCCTCGGAAGCGCATCGGAGGCGGAAATGCGAGAATACTAAAATCATACATGCCCCTTAGGTTGTTCACTGAGTGTTAAGGCCTTACGGCCGGTGCCGCCGACCCACAAGGACGACGACCACGACCAAAAACGACGACCACAACGACAACGACAGCGACGAGCTGATGACCCTACCACAAACTCGGGACATTGGGCGGGCGGTGGAGGGAGGAGGAGGATGAGGAAGAGGAGGAGGAGGAGGAGGAGGAGGAGGAAGAGGAGGAGGAGGAGGAGGAGGAGGGGCAGGGGGGAGGGGGAGGAGCAAGAGGAGGAGGAGGAGGAGGAGAAGGAGGAGGAGGGCAGGGGGAGAGGGAGGGGGATGGGCAGGAGGAGGAGGAGGAGGAGGAGGAGGAGGAGGGAGGAGGAGAGGAGGAGGAGGAGGAGGAGGAGGAGGAGGAGGAGGAGGAGCAGCAGCAGCAGCAGCAGCAGCAGCAGCAGCAGGGGGAGGAGAAGAGGAGGAGAAAGAAAAGGAGGAGGAGGAGGAGGAGGAGGAGGAGGAGGAGAAGGAAGAGGAGGAGAAGGAGGAAGAGGAGGAGGGAGGAGGAGGAGGAGGAGGAGGAGGAGGAGGAGGAGGAGGAGGAGGAGGAGGAGGAGGAGGAGGAGGGGCAGGGGGAGCGGCAGGAGGAGGGGCACTATAGAACGATTCTCGCCCACCGGCACCGGCACCGGCACCGGCACCGGCACCGGCACCGGCACCGGCACCGGCACCGGCACCGGCACCGGCACCGGCACCGGCACCGGCACCGGCACCGGCACCGGCACCGGCACCGGCACCGGCACCGGCACCGGCACCGGCACCGGCACTGGCACCGGCACCGGCACCGGCACCGGCACCGGCACCGGCACCGGCACCGGCACGGGCACCGGCACCGGCACCGGCACCGGCACCGGCGCCTGCGCCGGCGGCATTGGCACAGGCACGGGCACCAGCGCCGTCGCCGGCGGCAGCACCGGCACTGGCACCCGCACCCGCAACCGCACCGGCACCAGCCCTGCCATGGCACCAGCACCGGCACCGGCACCGGCGCCGGCGCCAGCACTGGCACCGGATGAAAAACATCATTGACATTGAACATCATGACATTTTCCAAACAGTGCTTGCACTTAGGGTGCCTTCCCTCTTCTTTCCTAGTATTAGCTGGGTCGTCTGAGGGGCGGTCTGGCGGCTCTCTCCTCCTCGGCGTTGCCGCCCTGTCGCCGCCCGTCGTCGTCTGGGCTTGAGGGGCGGTCTGGTTTTCCGTCCTTGCCGTCGCCCCCCCTTGCTGCGTCGTCGCCGCCCGTCGTCTTGGCCTGAGGGTCGGTCTGGCGGTTCCTTGCTCGTCGCCGTCACCGTCCCGTCGCCGCCTCCTCGTCGCTGCCTTGTGCGCCCCCCCAGCGGTTGCAATCCAATCGGTTGCAAGCCAATCAAGTGCAAACCCAGTGGAATCGATTGCAGTCCAATCAATGGTAAAATTATGCAAACGCAGTTCCCCACATAAAAAATATTAACCGTTTCGTGGGACCCATGGGGTACGACAACATCAACACGAAGGAGAAGCTCATCGAACGAGTAAGTACGCACGAAAGGGCAGACGAAAGAAAGGAGGAGGGAGGACAGGTGCTCAGGAAACGAAGCCTTGTAAATTGTACGGGTTGTTGATACCCTCTTCGCTCTGGCGGGGCCCCGCTGGAAGGGGGGAGGCCTACGAAACCTGGTAAAGAGTAATGCTGTCCGCGACCCTCCTCGTTCAAGCGAGTCCTCCTCCTCCTCCTCCTCGTCGTCCTGCTCCTCCTCGTCCTCCTCATCCTCGGCATCATCATCATCATCATCATCATCATCATCATCACCAGCATCACCGTCGTCATCATCAGCATCATCAGCAGCATCGTCGTCACCCCGTCGTCGTCGTCGTCGTCATCATCAGCATCATCGTCATCATCATCAATATCAACATCATCAACATCATCATCATCGTCAGCATCATCGGCATCATCATAACCATCATCATCATCCTCATCATCATCATCAGCGTCATCATCATCGCCAGCGTCATCGTCATCATCATCATCATCGTCGTCGCCACCATCGTCATCATCATCATCATGATCAGCAGCATCATCAGCATCGTCATCATCATCACCAGTACCGTCCTTGGCATCATCATCGTCCGCATCATCGTGGACGTCATGATCATCAGCATCATCGTCGTCATCATCAACAACAGCACCGGCAACGTCAGCATCAGCAGCAGCATCGTCATCATCACCAGCATCTGCATCATCATCCTCGTCGTCGTCGCCATCGTTGCCATCATCGTCATCGTCATCATCATCGTCATCATCATCAGCATCATCATCATAATCACCCTTATCGCCATCGTCATCGTCCATCACCATTATCGCCATCGTCATCGTCATCGTGAACAGCAGTATAACCATCGTCATCGCCATCATCATGATGAAGCCTTCCTCATCGCAGAACTCCCCCTCCTCCTCACCCTCAGTGGGAGGAGTAGGACGTGAGATGGATAGGTAATGTTCTCCCCTCCTCCTCACCCATGTCAGTGGGAGGGGCACGAAACCATTTAAATAGTATGGGTTTCCGATGCCCTCCTCGCTCAGACGGGGCCACCCTGGAGAGGTGGTAGGGGCACGAAACCATGTAAATAGCATGGGTTTCCGATACCCTCCTCGCTCAGGCGGGGCCTCCCTGGAGGGGTGGGAGGGGCACGAAACCATGTAAATAACATGGGTTTCCGATACCCTCCTCGCTCAGGCGGGGCGTCCTTAGAGAGGTGGGAAGGGCACGACAGGCGGATGGAGAGGGCACGAAACCATGTAAATAGTATGGGTTTCCGATACCCTCCTCGCTCAGGCGGGGCCTCCCTGGAGGGGTGGGAGGAGCACGAAACCATGTAATCTTTATGAATTTCCGATACCTTCCTCGCTCAGGCAGGGCCTCCATGGAGAGGTGGGAAGGGCACCAAACCATGTAAATAGTACGGGTTCCCGATTTCCTCCTCGCTCAGGCGGGGCCTCCCTGGAGGGGAGGGAGGGGCACGAAACCATTTAAATAGTATGGGTTTCCGATACCCTCCTCGCTCAGTCAGGCGGAGTCTCCCTGCTGGAGGGGTGGGATACCCTCCTCGCTCAGGCGGGGCCTCCCTGGAGAGGTGGGAAGGGCACGAAACCATGTAAATAGTATGGGTTTCCGTTACCCTCCTCGCTCAGGCGGGGCTTCCCTGGAGGGGCGGGAGTGGCATTGCTGGGAGGCGGGCGGCGGGAGGGAGAAGGAGAGGACGTTCTGGGAAAACAAGAACCCGCACCAGCACCGGCCACCGGCACCAGCACCGGCACCGGCACCGGCACCGGCCCCGGCGCTGGCACCAGCACCGGCTACCGGCCACCGGCACCGGCCACCAGCACCGGCACCAGCACCGGCACCGGCACCGGCACCGGCACCGGCACCGGCACTGGCACCGGCACCGGCACCGGCACCGGCACCGGCACCGGCACCGGCACCGGCACCAGCACCGGCACCGGCACCGGCACCGGCAACGGCACCGGCACCGGCACCGGCACGGCACCGGCACCGGCAACCCGCACCGCACCGCACGGCACCGCACCGGCACCGGGCACCGGGCACCACCACGGCACGGCACCGGACCGGCACCGGCACCGGCACCGGCACCGGCAACGGCACACGGAGGAGGAGGAGGAGGAGGAGGAAGGGGAGGAGGAGGAGGTTGGGGAGGGGGAGAGCCGTGTCCCTCCTCGGGGGCGGGCATCTGGGAGGCGACGGGGCCGGGGCCTGGGCCGGGGCCTCGGCCGAGGGCGGCCGGGGCGGGGGGGCCAGGGCCGTGGCCGTGGCCGGCAAGGCAGGGGGACAGGGCTGGAGCCAGGGCCAGGGCCAGAGCCGAAGCCGGGCCGAGGCCAGGACGGGGGTCCAGGGGCTGGGGCTGGGGGCCGGGGCTGGGGCCAGGACGGGGGCCAGGGCCGGGGCCGAGGTGGGGGGAGGGGGGGTGTTCTGAGGTCCCCTGCCGACAGGGAGACTAAATGTCCCATTTGTCCTTCTTCTCCACAGGGAACACCGCCCAGGGGAAGGGGAGGGAGGGCTGCCAGAACCTTGAGGGGGCGTAATCTGACCTGGGACCCCCCCGTCCGATCCGCTGTTTGCATGATTACAAGAAGACGTGTTTGATCGATTTCCTAGCGATTGGAACGCTATGGATCATCAGCTTACTCATCATGCATGGTCGTCGTCTTTGTCTTCTCCTCGATTGTTTCTGTTGTCCCGAAGTCTTTTTGCAACGCCTTTGCAAACGGATTCCTTTCGGGGCAACTTTACAAAAGGATTTCAAGTGTGGAGGATCTGCAGCGGTCTCCACAATAAGAATCATTTTGCAGCAGCCTGTACAAAAGGATCCCTTTTGTGGCGGCCTTACACAAAGGTTTTAATTGTAGGGGATCTGCAGTGGCGGCACTTTGAGCCCAGGATAGCTAGAGCGGAAGACAATAACAACAGGAAGCGCAATAATTAGCCTGGCGAAGGACCCAACCAGATGCAGTTGTGAATTCCGTCGTTGTATGCACCGCATTCGCACGAGCTCCCTATGAAGCCACGAAGCGTGTGAGGGGCGTGCCAAGATGGGCGCGGCGGGCGCATGCGAGCGCTTGCATTTGGGCCTTCGGCGGGGCTCCCCATGGAGCCACGAAGCGTGTGGGTTGGCGCTGGATCTCCTCACGACCGGGCGACGCCGCGCCCCAACTCGTCGCCTCCTCTCCGCGCCCACGCCCCGCTGCAGCGGCGGCGAGACGGCGCGGTTCCCGCCCCCTGTGGCTCGGGAGGGCCCGCGCGGGGCAAAAGGGACGGGCCGTCTGCCGAGGCCTCCGCCCGCGTGGCTGGAGCCCTCCGGGGCTCAGGCCGAGAGCCCGGCACCTGCCTCTCGGCCGCGCGCTCCTGCTCGGGCGCGCTCTGGGGGAGCTGGTCGAGGAGCTCGTCCCCGCTTCCTCTCGGCCTCGTCGTCCAGGTCCTCGCGCGGCGGCACAGGCCTGCCCGCAGCTCCCCCAGCGCCGGCTGCAGCGGCCGCGACAAGCGCCACGGGCGACGCAGCGCTCGCCACTGGCATGCGCGGGGGTCCGCACCGCGCCCTGGAGCTCCCCCACCTCACCACCCACCAAACCACCCCAACCCAACCCGAAGGCTCAGATTTACCCTCGATTTCTAGTGGGGGGGGGTCCAGGAACATCGAAAAAACACATATGGAGCCCATACCCCCCCCCAACCCGAAATTCGGGTCTTCGGATTGGGTTGGGGTGGTCTGGTAAGTAGTCACCACCAGCTTCCTGAGCACGGTGGTGGAGGCCTCGGGCACCTTGGCGTCGCCAGAGCCCGTCTCGGGCAGCGCCTCCTGCAGGAGCTCATCCAGCCCCCCGACGAGCTGCTGCACGCTCCGCCGTGCCACCGGTGCGGCGCCGCCCGCGGCGGCTGCTCCTCCTGCAGCTTCTTTTGCCAAGGCCGCCCTCTCGGTCCGCAGCTCCTCGTGCTCGCAGCCACGGCGGTCTCCAGCGGCTCGGCGGGTCCCGCAACTGCTCCTCGAGGTCGGGCGGCACCGCGTCGCGTGGCCGCTCCGGCCTCTCGCCGAGGGTGGCCACCTTGTGCTCGAGCCGCCGCAGCTGCTGCCGCACGGGCCTGCCAGCACGCCGCTCTGCCACCAGAGCCGCGCGCTCGGCGCGCTTTTGCGCTCGGTCGCGGCGTCGAGGCCGGGGTCGGCTTTGGATATGGGGAAGAAGAGCCCCATGCTTTGGATATGGGAAACAGGAACCCCATTCTTCGGATACGGGGACAACCACAACAGCAACCACAGCCACAACCACAACCACAACAAAAACAAAACGATGAAGTAAAGGCCATATTGTGCTCAGGTTGTGGGGCCGCTCCTCGGAGCTGGGTCGAGGAGCCCATTCGTGAACGAGGCGCCGATGATCTTGTCGAGCTTGGTGGGGGCGTCGTCTCCACCAGCAGGCTGCTTGGTGAAGAGGCTGGTCCCGGCGCCGCGCCAGCCCCAGGCCGCGGCGCCGTCGCCGCCCGCGGGGCCGCCCGCGGGGCCGCCCGCGGGGCCGCCGGCGTCGCGAGCAGGGCCGCGAGGGGCGCGAGCGCCGCCGCCAGCAGGCTTGCACCCCTCGCCGCGTCCCCTGGGCGGCGGGGAGGCGCGGTCCTGCCATGGCGGCGCGCCTGAGGCCGACACGGCCTTGTGGATGCGGCGTGGCACGTGCGTCGGGGCAGGGGCAAAGCACGACCGACACTGCATCTCCGTGGCGAAGGGTCCCCCCGTTTGCCCTGTCTCCCTAATGAAAGCTGTGCGTAGCCCGCCTAGCTTTTAGCGGGAGAGGTTCGCTCTCGCCCCGCAGATCAAAGGTGCCCCCCCGCTCCAGAGGCCCCGCAGGGCCACGGGGCACCACGGGGGAGACCGCAGGTTCCCCACCAACGAGACTCGGGGGCCATGCGGGGCCCCTCACGAGCGGACGGCCCCCCCCACACAGGGGAGGGGCAGCATGCGCCGGGCGCCCCCACCTCGAATTCTGCCGCACAGCCACGGGAAGCACGAGCTCGAAGCCCCGCGACATGGGTGTCAATCTTGAGCCAAAATGGCTACGGACTCCCTCAGTTCGATCTCTCCTTCGCTCCTTCCTCCCTCCGCCGTCCTCGCCCAGCATCAAACAAACAAAAGCCGCAGAGGCCCCACCCCCCAGAAACCCCCAAGAGCCGTCCAAGAGCGTTCACCAAAGGCATCCACAGAGACTCCCAGCATGGCTTTGCCAGGCTCTCAGGGGCTCTCGGGTATCCCCCCTTAGGCTGCCCTGGGTCCTCCTCGTGGCTGCCTTGCGCGACTTCCTGGAGCCTTATTCAGCGACTCGTGAAGCGTCCATCAGGAAGCACTCTCCCAGACAGTGATCGTTGGGGATGATGTCCATCCTCATCAGTTCCTGTGAGGCTGACTTGGACTGCGCTAGAACCTAAGCGCGCGTGGTTCGAGCATACGTAAAAGAGCGCTTGCTGTGATCGCTTGTAGGGCCCCCCCCCAGGTTCGGAACCCCAAGGGGGGGGGAGGGGGGGAGGGGACATGTTTCCCCCCCGAATCGAACCCGAGGGGGGTGGGGAGGGGGGGGGGCAAGCTAGGTGCGCTCGCGTCATACCTGACGTCCTACCCCTCCCTCCCATCCTTTACCATGGCGTGAACCTCCTCTCTACTCGCACAGTCTGATGCGGAGCAGAGCAATGATCCCGAGAGGATGCGCGATGCATCGTAGAGCACGTAGCAGGGCTCAGAAGAGCACGGCAGAGCGTATTGTGTCATAGCATGGCGTGACGTTGCGTAATGAAGAATTGCATCGCGCAGCGGCACATAACATAACATGGCATAGCATTGCGTTGAAGATCAACGCGTAGCATGACGTAGCATGGCGTGGCACTGCGTAGTCAAGCACGGCATATCCTAGCATCGCAGCTGAAGGCATGGCACCGCACAGCGGAACACCACATAGCATTACATTGCATGCCCTGGCATGGCACTGGAAATAATGACGCCAGCGCTGAAGCGGGAGCACGATTCGGAACGAGCGGAAGCGCGGAAATGAGGCCAGCATTGCAGCGGGAGCACGATTCGAAACGGGCGGGAGCGCGGAAATGAGGCCAGCGCTACAGCGGGACCACGATTCGGAACGAGCGGAAGCCCGAAATTGAGGCCAGCGCTTCAGCGGGTCCATAAAAAAAAAAAAAAAAAAAAAAAAAAAAAACTTCTGGGAATACAGTACGCGGAGGGGGACCGCACATCTTCCGGACGTCATCAGGAGAGAGGAGAATGGTATTCATATTGTGCAATTGTGAGGGAACCCCCGCCCCCCCCCCCAGGTTCCGAACCCGGAGAGGGGGGGCGCGTCGACGTCGGCGTCGGCGTCGGCGCCGGCGGCGTCGTTGTCGACGTCGGCGGCGTCGGCGTCGTGCTCGGCGTATTGCTCGGCGTCGTCGTCGTCGTCGGCGTCGTCGCCGGCGTCGTGTTCGGTGTCGGCGTCGATCTCGGTGTCGGCGTCGTAGTCGTCGTGGTCGTCGTGGTCGTCGTCGTCGGCGGCGGCGGCGGCGGCGTCGGCGTCGGCGCTGGCGTCGGCGTCGTTGTCGGCGTCGGCGTCGTCGGCGCCGTGCTCGGCATTCGTGCTCGGCATCGTCGTCGTCGTCGGCGTCGTCGCTGGCGTCGGCGTCGATGTCGGCGTCGAGCTCGGTGTCGGCGTCGTCGTCGTCGTCGGCGGCGGCGGCGCCGGCGTCGGCGTCGTTGTCTGCGTCGTCGTCGTCGTCGTCGGCATTCGTGCTCGGCGTCGTGCCCGGCGTCGTGGTCGTGGTCGTCGTCGCCGGCGTCGGCGTCGGCGTCGGCGACGAGCTCGGCGTCGAGCTCGGCATCGTCGTCGTCGTCGTCGCCGGCGTCGGCGTCGTGCTTGTCGTCGTCGGTGGCGGCGTCGGCGTCGTCGTCGTCGTCGACGTCGTAGTCGGCGACGTGCTCGGCATCGTGCGGAGTCGGCGTCGGCGCCGGCGTTGGCGTCGTTGTCGACGTCGGCGTCGTGCTCGGCGTCATACTCGGCGACGCGCTCGTCGTCGTCGTCATCGTCGGCGTCGTCGTCGGCGTCGGCGTGGGCGTCAATGTCGGCGCCGGCGTCGGCATCGGCGTCGGCGTCGGCGTCGTCGTCTTCGTCGACGTCAGCGTCGGCGTCATGCTCGGCGTCGTGCTCGGCGTCGTTGTCGGCGTTGTGCTCGGCGTCGGCGTCGGCGTCTGCGTCGGCGTCGTCGGCATCAATGTCGGCATCGGCGTCGTCGTCGTCGTCGTCGTCATCGTCGGCGTCGTCGTTTTTGTCGTCGTCGTCGTCCTCGTCGCCGTCGTCGTCGTCGCCGTTATCGTCGTTGTTGTCTTCGTCGTCGTCGCCGTCGTCATCCTCGTTGTCGATGCTTCTTCGCTGTCGGCGCCACCGCTATCGTGTCGTCGTCGTCGTCGCCGCCTTCCTGCCTTCTCCCTTCCCCCAATTTGAACCCTGGGGGGGAGGTAAGCGTCGGCGTTGGCGTCGTTGTCGGCGTCGGCGTTGGCGACGTGATGCTCGGCGTCGTGTTCGGCATCGTCGTCATCGTCAGCGTCGTCGTTGCCGTCGGCGTCGGCGTCGGCGCCAGCGTCGGCGTCGTTGTCGGCGTCGGCGTCGTCGGCGCCGCGCTCGGCATTCGTGGTCGGCGTCGTGCCCGGCGTCGTGGTCGTCGTCGCCAGCGTCGGCATCGTCTTCAGAGTCTTCGTCGGCGTCGGCGTCGTGCTCGGCGTCGTGCTCTTCGTCGGCGTTGGCGCTGGCGTCGGCGTCGTTGTCGGCATCGGCGTCGGCGTCGTTGTCGGCGTCGGCGTCGTTGTCGGCATCGGCGTTGTTGGCGTCGTGCTCGGCGTCGTGCTCGGCGTCAACGTCTAGCTCGGCGTCGACGTCGTCATGGTCGTCGTCGTCGTCGTTGGCGGCGGCAGCGTCGGCGTGGTGCTTGTCGTCGTCGACGTCGGCGTCGGCGTTGTGTTCGGCGTCGAGCTAGGCGTCGTGCTCTTCGTAGGCGTGGTCGGCGTCGTCGTCGTCGGTATCGGTGTCGGCGACGGCGCCGGAGTCGGCGTCGTGCTCGGCGTCGCGCTCGGCGTCGTGCTCGGCGTCGTCGTCGGCGTCGTCGGCATCGTGCTCGTCGTCGTCGTCGTCGTATCGTCGTCGTCGTCGTCGTCGTCGTCGTCGTCGTCGTCGTCGTCGTCGTCGTCGGCGTCGTCGTCGTCGTCGTCGTCGTCGTATCGTCGTTGTCGTCGTCGTCGTCGTCGTCGTCGTTGTCGTCGTCGTCGTCGTCGTCGTCGGTGTCGGTGTCGTCGTCGTCATCGGCGTCTTCGCCGTCGCCGTCGTCGTCGCCGTCGTCCTCGTTGTCGGTGTTGTCGTCGCTGTCGGCGCCGCCGCTGTCGTCGTCGTCGTCGGGAGGTGGGGAGGGAGGGAGGGAGGGAGTGGGGGGACTTTACCCCCTCTCCCCCCCTGGGTTCCGAGGGGGGAGGGCTACCCCGCCGGGTTCGAACCTTGCGGGGGGGGGGAGTTTACCGCCCCCCCCCCGTGTCTGGAGGTGTTTGTGGGCTTTTGTTCCAAGCAAGCGCCCGTGAAACTCGCTCATGTATCTACATACAACATACAGACAGGTATATACGTTTATATTTACATACAGTTCTACACAATTACATGCGTAGGCTTTCATATACGTATGCTCCGCAACTTGCACTTCACCCATTATTACACCGAGTCATTCATTCGGGGGTCCATGCCAGTACCTTTATCTCAGAATTGATTTCGAGGAAGCGAATTCGAAGCAAGTTCAACATTCCAAGGATGGGCCCCAGTCGATCGGAAAGCCACCTGCAAAATCACAGACGCCATCAGCGATGTTCCTCTGCCCAGCACTCGCAGTGGGCACGGTGGCTGGTGTTGCCGCAGCCACTGCCATCTTCATGTCCGACGACATCAGCCTCGATATGATGCAGCCTTCCGTCTTCGAAACGGGCGTGGATTTTACGAGCCTGGTGCCCAGTGCCGACACTTTGGCAGGTGTCGAGGAACTCTTGCCAACAGACGAACTCGCTGCTGCGTATGAGTGGGCTGGAGGAGTGATGGAGGGTGTGGATTTCGACGGTGCCGGGGAAGCGCTTTCGGAGGCAGTCGGCACGGCTGGCGATGGAGTGGGTGCGGCCGCGAGTGCAATTGGAGACGCTGCACCGGGCATCGCGGAAGCAGTTGAGGGCTTCGCTGGGGATGCCGGAGAAGCAGTGGGAGGTTTTGCCAGCGATGCCTTTGAGGCCGCTCCAGGAGCTCTGGACGCAGCGGGAGGCTTCGCCAGCGACGCTTATGAGGCCGCTCCCGGAGCTCTGGACGCAGCGGGAGGTTTCGCCAGCGACGCTTATGAGGCCGCTCCCGGAGCTCTGGACGCAGCGGGAGGCTTTGCGGGCGACGCTTTTGAGGCCGCTCCCGGAGCTCTGGACGCAGCGGGAGGCTTTGCGGGCGACGCTTTTGAGGCCGCTCCCGGAGCATTGGACGCAGCGGGAGGCTTTGCGGGCGACGCTTTTGAGGCCGCTCCCGGAGCATTGGACGCAGCGGGAGGCGATGGGCCTGTTTTCCATCACCACCACCACAAGTTGGAGGGGGAAGGAGGTGGAGGACGAGGAGGAGGAGGACGAGGAGGAGGAGGAGAAGGACGAGGACGAGGAGGAGGAGGAGGACGAGGAGGAGGAGGAGGAGGAGGAGGAGGAGGAGGAGCCCCTCCCCCTCCCCCTCCAACTTATGGTGGTGGCGGTGGAAAACAAGCCCATCGGGAGGCTTTGCTGGCGACGCTTTTGAGGCCACGCCGGGGGCTCTGGACGCAGCGGGAGGTTTCGCCAGCGCGGGTGCGGAGGCGGCGCCCGGAGCAGTGGAGGCGGCCATGGCGGGCGTGGGGGAGGCGATGAGCTTCTTCGGAGGCCTGTTTGGCGATTAGGCAGTCTGGCAGTGACCTTTTGCACCAGGATTAAGTCGGGCCTGTCCCTCTGCAGGGGGAATGTGCAAAAATAGTTTTTAAAAAATAGTCTGGGGACCATTTGTAAAGTATTGTTTGACCATTTTTTGTGCTTATATATATATATAGATATATAGATTGACTATTTTTATGTTTCCTCGAACATCGGCCTGTAGGGGGACATGCACGACCTGAGACCAGGAATGTGAGTGACATCAAAACGAGTAGGGACGCAGGCCACCAGAAAGGTTCATGCGGGACTTGCACGAATGAGCTGCGAGACCCATTAGTTCTAGGCCGTTTGCCGATATCACCCCTCGCTTCCCAGCGATTTTCTGGTGACGCAGGTCCAGACGCACCTGTCTTGCCTTGCACTTCTGTTTGATGTGCTCGCGGGTCGCTCGGCTGTTTCCAAAGTATGACCCCTCACCTTCTCTCGCCGTTTTCCTCCGGCAGGGCCCACAGACAGGGGATCCACGCGCAGGTTGGCACACAGAGGGCTCCACACATCTACTGTTCCGCACTCAGAGTCCTGCACTGGTGCGGCGGGGGCGTCGGTTCAGGAACGTGCCTGGCAGGCTTCAGACCTTGGAGGATCCCTCGTCTGATGAGGGCGACCGTGATGCCCATGGCCGAGCCACGACTGGAGCTCCACTGGCTTCCATACACCCTGGAACCATGGTCAAATGGTTCCCTAGCCTGAAGTCGGGCCTGTCCCTCTACAGGGGGGAAGTTCAAAAATGGTCAAAAAATAGTCTGGGGACTTTTTTTGACCACTTGTGAGCATCTTTGGGGTATTTGTGGGGCATTTGTAATTTTTCGTTCAAAATCGGCCTGTAGGGGGACAGGCCCGACTTAACCCGAGCCAGTGCCCTCGCCGTGTGGCGCTGCGCACGCAGAGAAATCGGCGCAGCTGCTGCTCTACGCGTGGGGTTTTCCGCACCCGAGGCTCCACGCGCGCACAGGGCTCTCCGCACGCGTCGGTTTCCACGCGCGGGGAGGGCTCCGCGCACGTCGGGCTTGGTATGCACCGGGTCCTCACACATATGTAGTGGAACAAAAAAGTGACATAAATATACAAACTCGGAGGTCCGCGCGGATTTCTCGGATCGGCGTTGGGCCCCCCTGGCGGCGCCTCCGGCGCCGCCCCTGGCGCGCGGAGCGCGCCAGGGAGGGGGGTCCAGCGCCGATCCGAGAAATCCGCGCGGACCTCCGAGTTTTTATGTTTATGTCACTTTATGTTCCCCTACATATGGCCCGCACAGGAAAGAACGAGCGCCACCAGGAGGACCCAACGATTCCAATCAAGTTTCCGGATTCCGTCTATCACCCCCCTTCCTTCCAACGAGGCGGGGCTTCGGAAGCTGGACCGACCCGGGATGGTGAGCCAGTCTTGGGGATCGGCTCGAGACTTCCGGGGGTCGACGCCGTGAAGGAGTCCTGACGTTGGTGATCTGGCATGCCAGGGGTCTGGTCAGGCAGGGCTCGGCGCGGTGGGTGTCACCTGACCCCGTCCGCCGTGGCAGAGCATCGGCAGGGCGGGTGGAGAGCGCGGGGGGGGGGGGCACCTGCGCGAGCGACAGACGGAGAAAAAACACAGACACAATTCATCGTCGACTCCGAGGAACATCTGGGAACACGTATGGGAAGTGGGGGGGAAGACGAAAACCCAGAAGGTATGGGAAAATATGGGGAACCCTGGGATTTGCGTATATGTTTATGAGGTTCCACCCTATCTTAGCCTTGATCACCAGAAAGAATTTCGAGACCGAAACTCGCGGGTTTTCACGTCTCGGGCCCTGGGAGGCACTCGTCCGACACTGTTTCGACACTCCTTCGACACTCCTTCGACACTTTTCCAGTGTGCTCGAGATCATCTCTGGGATGCGGTCCTCAAGTACGATGGGAGCAGCATAAGTACGTGTATTTGTCCGTGGGTCCGGGGGCCCCATGGGCAGGCCCGGGGCGAGCTGGCCCGGAGGCGCCTCGAGGTGCACCCACGGCCGGGGCCGAGGCCGAGGGCGGGCGTGCACGGAGGAAGGAAGAGGCCCGCCCCGCATGCTCGGGAGGCGTCGGGGCCAAGAGGAGTACTAGGGTGTGCTTGTGCATTTCTTAGTTGCAAATGGCGGCCCAGCACACAGCGTGTGTATGTTTAACACATGTATGTATATGTGTATATAGATATGCTAATACACATGTGTATATATAATGTATGTACACGTGCATGTATACAGAGTGTTTTCGACACCTGTCGCCCGGAGAACTGGGCAGACAAGTGTACACGATACGATGTTCTGTGACGTTCCTGCGAAACCCCAGGAAACAGGGCCCAGCTGGCTTCGTGCGCACACACACATATATATATATATATATATATATATAGATGCATATGCGCGGCTCCCAAAGCAGCACAATGCTGATCTCGAGGACAAGTAACAGGAAAAACGAGCCCCACAACGTAGCCAGAGCCTCGCTGTGTACCAGTGCCCAAGGCTCTCGCCGGCCTCTCGAAGGGCCCCCATCTGACGCTCTTCAGCACGAGCGAAATGCGCACGGAAAGAACGAATACGATACTCGACAGCAGTTCCGGTTCATTCTGAACAGGACTCGCTGTCCGCGCCGCCGCAGACGTTGTCCATTGGAGACTGGAGACGGAGGGCCGCTTGCCCAACAGCGGCCGCTGTCGGTGTTGGACAACATTTTGTTCTAGGGCATCGTACCCAAGTTTTCCGTACCTATTTCGGGCGTCCGCTTCGGGGAGGCGTAAGATTCTAGTTCGCCAGAACTCGGATCTGCCGACGCCTTTTGATCGGCCCGTTCCCGAGTTCTGACAGTCCAGTGTTCGTGGGATGTTTGCAGCGGGAGCTCGCGTCAAATTTCAGATCGGGTCTCGTCATTTTCCTGATGGCCCCGTCGGGCCAACCGCAGTCCCCAGAACCCGAGTCTCACGTTTCCACGACTGCTGGCAAGGGGGAATCTTAGGCAGTCTTGCGGCTTTCTCGAGGTTGTGGGCTCGTGTTCGGTTTCAGGGGGGCCGCTGGCGTCACCCTCACGGGAGCATTCGGGGCTCCTCATTTGCAGTATTGGCGGTCCTCGCGGGCTCTTGGGGGCGTCTCGGGGATGCGAATTGCTCCTGTGCGTCTGTTGGCGGCACGTTGGCGTCAAAGGGGCCTTTCAGGCCATCTCGGGAGTATATTTGAGGTCCTCATGGCCACCGGAGGGCCTCTCGGGGGCTTCCAGGGCGTCTAAGGGGCCTCTTGGGCTGTACTGGCGGCCTCCTGGGGCCGTCGTGTAGGCTTTTTGGACGGGTACCCATCGGTTGCTGAAAGTAGGTATCTCTGGACCCCCGGATTCCAATATACTTTGGGCGCCTTCCTGTTTCCGGTGTCAAGCGGTGTTCCCTCTTCCCCTCTCTTCGGGGGCGGGCGGGGATCCAATACAGTGAAGGCCCATGCCAAGAAACACCCTGCTCGCCTCTAGGGTGCCCTGGGTTTCTTGGGTTTCGATGGTTCTGCTATGGGGAAAGCGTGGCGGTGCCACGCCAAACACCGAGGGACGTCCTGGGGTCTCAGGCTTGGGTTTCTTGTGGAAGGTTCCTTGTTGACTGCCCGCCGCTGTACTCCACGTGTCTGCCCACTTCTCACGACCGATGGACGTGTCTTTCCCGCGGTCCGAGTAAGAGTTGCGGCGCTGCCTGTTGAGTGTCTTCGTGATCGACACATGTTTCGTTCTCAGTCGACGACCTGCCCCCGAGTCGCTTTGTGATGCTCGCCGTATCTATCCGGCTCGGCTCCCATGTGTTCATCAGGAGCGAAAGAAGGACGTACACGTGCATGAATCCACGCCGGTCTCGGGGGCACGCACCGCGCAAACGCTCGTACAACGCGGCCCCGGTCTCGCGGATCGAGGGGCCGTGTGCTCCTGTAGATATCAGGAGCGGAGAAAACACACAGACACAATTAATCGTCGACTCCCAGGAAAAGATGGGAAAATATGGGAAGTGGGGGGGGGGAAACAAAAACCTAGAGAATATGGGAAAATATGGGGAATCCTTTTACTTGTGTGTCCATATTCCCTACCTAGGCTCTGCCTAGAGGGTTCTTACTTTGTTTGCTTAAAGGGGCCAGGCAGTGTAAAACGCCCCTGGCGGTTCCCCCAGTTCCCGCCCCGCGGTTCCCCCAGTTGCGCCCCCTGGGATCCCCTGGCTTAGCTTACCTTACCTTAGTTTAGCTTAGCTCAGCTAAGCTTAGCTTAGCTTCGCATAGCTGAGCGTCGCCTAGCCTAGCCTAGCTCAGCTAAGCTTAGCTTAGCTCAGCTAAGCTTAGCTTAACTTATCTTAGCTGAGCTTAGCTTAGCTGAGCCTAGCTTAACTTAGCTTGGCTTAGCTTATCTCCTCGTAGCTTAGTTTATCTCCTCTGAGCTTAGTTTAGCTTGTCTCATCGTATGTTAGCTTAGCTTAGCTTAGCTTAGCTTAGCTTATCTCATCGTAGCTTAGGTTAGCTTAGGTTGGCTTAGCTTAGCTTAGCCGAGCTTAGCTTAGCTTAGCTTTGTTTAGCTTAGCATAGCTCAGCTTATCTTAGCTTAGAGCAGCGCAGCTCAGCATAGCCATAACATAGCATAGCATAGCTCAGCAGAGCATAGCATAGCATAGCATATCATAGCATAGCATACCGCAGCATAGCATAGCATATCATAGATGTAGGTGTAGATGTAAATGTAGCTGTCGGTGCAGATGTAGATGTTGCTTTCCTAAATGCTCCAACTCCTAGGTAGGGTTGCACTGGGATAATTTGTGTGTCTCAGGGCCCCTTCAACATAGCTGGGCGCGCACATCCTCTGTGGGCTCCCCTGCTCGGGCAGGAAGCGCTGCACGGGCAGCGGGCGCCTCCTCGGCGGCCTCGGGGGCACCCGGCTCTGCGGCGGGCGTGTGCGGGCGCAGGGCCTCCCTTGCGGGCGTCGCGGGGCCTCGGCGCGCGCCGCGGGCCGCCCCCCCCCCGGGGCAGCGCCGGCCCGGCCGCCGGCCCCCGCCGCGCGCTGCTCGCAGGTCCAGGCCTCCTCGATGGGGTCGGAGTACAGTGAGCGGCCTGAATAAGGAACACTTACTAGTCAAAAGGGGCTCGGTCGTTCCTTAGGTTCGCATGTTTTATCTATCGTTCCCTATGCGTTACTCCTTGGAAATAAGGGGCTTCGTTCCTTATTTATCGTTCCTTAGGGCAGGCCGATGACTGTAGACGGGGTCGGAGGATCGCGCCGCATCGGCGACACATCGCCGGTGCGGCTCGATGCGGAGCCCGATTGTCTCCACGCCGACGTCGCCGATGCGTCGCCGACGTCGGCGATGCATCGTCGGTGCATCGCCGATGCATCGCCGATGCATCGCTGATGCATCGCCGATGTATCGCCGATGCGGCGAAATCCTCCGACCCCATCTACCCCGACCCTCCAGCAGGGGGGGAGGGCGCGGGCGCGATGGCCGCGGGGCTGAGCTCCCTGGAGGCGCTCAAGCAGAAGCTTGCCGAGGACCTCTCGGCGTATCGTGATGGGCCTGCTTTCCACCACCATCACCATGAGTTGGAGGGAGGGAGGAGGTGGAGGACGAGGAGGAGGAGGAGGAGGAGGAGGAGGAGGAGGAGGAGGAGGTGGAGGAGGAGGAGAGCCCCCTCCCCCTCCAACTTACGGTGGTGGTGGTGAAAAACACGCCCATCATATCGGGCCGAAGGAAAGGGGGGGATAGGGAAAGGGTGGGGTACGAGATCTGCTGCATGCAGCTGGTTTCGGCCCCGCCGCCGGGCCCATGCCTCGATACATGGGCGCTTCCCGGCGCCAGGAGGCGCCGGGAAAGTCAGCTACGTGAGCTGATTCTCAACTCCTTCCTTTGCAATCCCCCCCTTTCGCCCAGCCCGAGCTTATGTTAAAAACATCGGAGGTTGATCGACCTCCTGCCCTGACACGTCGATTAGCGAATTTGCCGTTTTCGGCTCGCGAGAGGGCGTCGCGGCCGTCGTTTTTGCGGGTCCAGGTTCGTCGGTTTCGGTCCTGGGCCCCGGCCATTTTCACTAAAGGGAGGTTTACTAAAGGGAGGTTTGTCCACCGCCGAAAACAGCGCCGGGGGGCTCTTTTGTTGCGCTTCCGATTCTTGAGCGGTTTTGGGCCACTGCGAGCGGAACGCAGCGACGGCGGCCCAACACACACAGGACAGACGGTAGTTCAGCACGGAGCCGAACCAAAAACGGCGCGAAGGAGAATCCCACAATGGGAAAAAGACATACCCCTAAAGGGGCAAAAGAAACGTCGACTCTGAAAACGGATAAAACAACCCTGGCGTTTTTTTTAACAAATGAGCCGGGCGCACCCAGGCTCCTACAAGCACACGTGCAGGATGCGTGTGTGTGTGTGGTGTGTGTACGGGGTGCGCTACATTAGTGATCTGCTGTGTGTGCGTGTGCTGTGCGCTGTGTGCGTGCTGTGTGCGAATTGCGTGCGGATTGGGTGCGTGGCCGGCGTGCTACGTGTGGATGCGTGTGTGTGTGTGGATGCGTGTGTGTGTGGATGCGAGTGTGTGTGTGTGTGTGCGTATGTGCGTGTGTGTGTGTGCGTGTGTGCGTGTGTGTGTGTGTGGGTGTGTGGGTGTGTGGGTGTGTGGGTGGGTGGGTGTGTGGGTGTGTGGGTGTGTGGGTGTGTGGGTGTGTGGGTGTGTGGGTGTGTGTGTGTGTGGGTGTGTGTGTGTGCCAGGTGCGTGCCAGGCGTGTGCCAGGCGTGTGTCAGGTGTGGTGCGCCTGCGCGCCGTGGAAACGGGCGACGCAAGACGCCGTGCACACCGCGGGCGCCCTTGGCAGCCGCGAGGCAGCCGTCGGCTGCGCACCTCCGCGCCGGGCCGGCACCCCCTCGCGGCTCAGGACCAGGCGCGCCTGGCCGCCGGGGGCGGCACGAGGCTCCGCCGGCCCGCCGCGCCGAGCCCGCGGCCGCCGGAGGGCGTCCGCGGCGCCGCCTCGCCGTCCCTCGCGCAGCCGGCGCCGCAGCCATTCCTGGGCGGGCACCGTTGAACCGATCCCTCTCCGTAAGTCGGGCATGTCCCTCCACAGGAGGCAGAATTTCGGCGGTGGGCAGAACCCCCACCAGTGACACGTCGATGGGTGAATTGTCCGTTTCCGGTTCTCGAGAGGGCGCCGTGGCCGTTATTTGCCAGGCTTGCGCCCGCCAGGTTTGGGCCTCAGGTCGTTTTCATTAAACCACGTTTTACTGAACGGGGGTCTGTCCATCCCCGAGAATTGAAGAGCACAGTCGAAAGATGGTCAGGGGGCGATCTTTGTTCGGCCCGTCTTGACCACGTCTGAGCACCCTTGGACCATTTCTCATGGCTCTTCCGAAATCCGCCTGTAGGAGGACATGCATGCCTAAACCGCCCTAAGTGGCACCTAGAACATTTGAACCTGGCACCTAGAACTCGTCCGTATTCGGGCCAACTGGCCTCGACGTAGCGCGGCCCTGAGCCGATGGGGACTTACCTTCCCCTGGAAGGAATACTCGACGTGAGTAGCCGCATGGTATTGCTGTATTGTTTCCAGATTGGATTCGCATTGGGTCATATTGGGGCCATAGGTGTCATATTTGAATCGTTGGACGATCTCGGGGTCGATTCGGCGTCACGCGGTGCTTCTGGCTCCGTCTTAGCGCCACAAGGGCTTTTCTTGGGGTCATGTCAGGGTTCGCATGGGCCACCTTGGGATCATCTTGGATTCACGGATTCGCTCGGGAACTACACTTGGGCCACGAAGTTGGGGTCATCGTAGGGCCCCGTTGGGGTCGTCTTGGAACCATCGCGGGGTCACGGTGGATCGCGATTTTGTCATGGGGTCATCTTAGTGTCGCGTTAGGGTCCAGGGGCCACCTCAGGACCGCGGTGTCACGTGAGGGTCGCCTTGGGATCGCGTTGCGATCGCGAGCCGCGACGAACCCCCTCCTGCTCACCATCCTACGCGGGGTGTGTGGGGGGGGGGGGGGGGCAGCCAACCAGCGTGATCACCGGCTGGCGACGCGGGGTCGGTGTTCTGACCTTGGTGACAACATCGATGCTTGTGAGGGTCGCAGGGCGTTCGGCGCCCGTGGGTAGTGCCAAGATGGCCGCGTGGCTAAGGGGCGGGGCAAGAGAAAAAGGGACCTAGGAAGGATGGGCAGCCAGGAGGGCGAGGAGGAGGCGGAGGAGGAGGAGGAGCAACTAGGAGGAAAGGGAGAAGGACACGGAGGACGACAGTGCATATGGATACACTAGAAGGAGGAGGGGGCGGGGCAGGAAGTGGACCAGGAGGAGGGGCAACAGGGGAAAGAGGGGTTAGAGGAGGGAAGGATGATAACGAGGAGGACGAATAGGAAACGGAAGACTTGAAGGAGTAGAGGAGCATGAAGAGGCTGAGGACGAGGCCAAGTTGGCAAGTCGTTGCTTGCCCCCGAGGTACTCAGCGGCCTCATGAGCCCCCCGGAGGCCCGTAACTTGCCAGAAACGCAAGGCAATGTACCGACAACAATCAAAACATAACAAATCATTCGACCCCCGATCCTCGAGCGTCTGGGTGTCGATGATGCCTCTGCCGCTGTTGCTAGATAGTGCCTCTGCCGCTGCTGTTGCAGTTGTCTCAGCTGCTCTCTTCGCCACTGCTGTTTCTTATGATGCTGGCTTCGCGCTCGGATGCTCCTCTTGTTGCCGCTGGTGCTGATGTACCACCCCCCCGAACAAACCAACTTGATGCAAGTAGGCGTTGGTCCATGGGGTGTTCTTGGGATCGTTGCGACGCCGCATTGAGGTCGCTACGTTTTGGGATCACCTCGAGGTCAGATTGGAACCATATGGGGGTCTTTCGGAGGTGGTGCATCGAGGACCGAAGAACCCACATCGGGCTTCGAGGATTGACGGCTGCAGAGCAATATACAGGATAGCATCGGGGATGGAGCATCGCGGATCGGCATCGCGGGTCGACGACCGAGGTGCAAGGATCGAACATTGCGGATTGAACATCACGGGTCGAAGATCGAGGAACGAGCATCGCAGATCGAGCATCGAGGGTCGAATGCCACCAGCCCTGTAGAACGTGAGGTGGTCTAGTTAGGGAGCTCACCTTTCTTTCTTCTTAAACAACCTCTCCCCCTACCTTCTCCCCTAGACCTTGCTGCGAAGACCCTGCAATACCCTGCGAAGCCCCCCCGCAAAGCCCCTTCAAAGGCCACTGCAATACCTTGGAAAGATCCTGCAAAGACCCTCTGCAATACCCTGCAAACCAGACCCTGCAATACCCTGCAAAGACCCTTGAATGCCCTGCAATGACAGTGCAATGCCCTGCAATGACCCTGCAATCCCACAAGCCCTCCGGGCGTGGGTCGTCGTGGCACCTCACGTGCGTGGCCAAGCCCCGAAAATGGCCCCCCCAAAGGGCCTCAAGAGTGACCAAGAGGACTCCAAGAGGGCCCGAGAGGCTCTGGGAGAGCCCCAAGAGGACCCCACGATGACCCCCACGAGGGTCCCAAGAGGCCCCCCCGACGGATGCTACAACTGGGGTGCGCGTTCGTGTGCGTTGTAGCATCCGTTGGGGGGCCTCTTGGGGCCCTCTTGGGGGCCTCTGGAGGCGGTGGTGGAGCCCGCGGAGGGGTCCAAGAGAGCCTCGGAAGGGGCCCAAGAGGGCCCCAAAAAGACACCCGACGGACTTTAGAACCGGGGGGGTGCGTTGTGGCATCCGTTGGGTGCCCTTTTTGGAGCAATCTTGGGGCCCTCTGGGAGTCCTACTGGGGCGCTCTGAAGGCGCGGGGGGAGCCCGCAGACGGCCCCGATGGGGCCCCAAGACTGCCCCAGGAGAGCCCCAAGAAGGCACCCGACGGATGCTACAACGCAGGGGGCGTTGTAGCATCCGTCGGGGGCCATCTTGGGGCCTCTTGAGGCCCTCCGAAACCGCACTGGAAGGCCCTGGAAGGCCCCGGGAGGGCCCCAAGATGACGCCAAGAGAACCTCAGGGTCAAACGACCTGTCACAAAACACCTTGTTCGTGACAGGCTCTTGGCTCCTCTTGGAGCCCTGTTGAGGCCCGCTGAGACCGCGCTGGAGGGCCCTGGCCCTCAGAGAGCCCCAAAACGGCCGACAGCGGGCCCCAAGAAGGCCCCAAGGGGGCCCAAGGGACAGCCACGTGGGCCTCTCGTGCATGACAAGTTTTGTAAACGACCACTCTTGTATATGACACGTCTCGTATACGACTACTATTCTAGATGGCCCCATCGGGTCTAGAACAGGCCCGACCACTGACAGATTTTGCGGATGTCTCTGCCGGAGGACCTCTGGCCAGAATCCCACCAGGCTTCTGGGCGCAGCTGGTCTACAGCGTTTGCTCTTCCATCGTCCCTTTTCCCCTTTGTGGATGGGTTTGCCCCTCCCTCTCCCCCTCTCCCCCTGGGTCTGGGCGGGGGGGCGGGGAGGCGCTGGAGCGTCCAAGATGACCCAAGATGGCTCCAAGATGGCCTCAGAGAGCCCAGGGTGACATCCAGGGTGGGTTAAGATGGTTCAGTATTGTTTCCAATATGATTCAAAATGCCAAAAGATCGCCCCCAGACGGGTTCAAATGGCTTTGGGGCCTCCAGAGGACGCCCCCAACAGGCCACAACCTTTCCCAAACCTAAATGTAATCGGTGTTGTTTGACTTCTCGCCTTGTCGCTTCCGCGAAGCCTCAAGACGGTTCCAAGATGGCCCAAGGCCCAGGAGGGCTCCAAGACAGCTCCAAGAGCGCCCTAAAAGCCTAAGAGGGCCCCAAGAGGCGATTATAAGGGGCTTTCGGGCCGAAGGGCAAATTATCCCCGTTGTGTGAGTAACATACTTTAACACCACGTTGGCTTTAAAGATGCTTGTTTTTCGGAGGTATCTTTGGGAGGCGTTTGGCCCAAGGCGGCTCCAAGATGGCCCCATATGCTTCAAGATGTCATCAAAGATGGCGCAAGATGGCCTCCAAGAGATCATGCCGCTCTAAGACGGGTGCAAGTGGCCCCAAGAGGCCCAAATCCTTTCCAAACCTTGATCTAATCAGTGAGTTTGGCCTTCTCGCAGGCTCGCTTCCGATAGCCTATACCTCAAGATGGCTCCAAGAGGGCCTAAGAGAGGCCCAAGAGGGGCCCAAGAGGCCTCCGAGACAGCCCCAGGAACGCCCAAGAGTGCCCCAAGAGGCGATCTTAGGGACTGTAGACGGGCAGCGCTAATTGACCCCCTATCTTTGATCAACACACACACACACACATTGAGAGCACACACGCACACAGGTTTGATTGTGTTTAGCTTTTCGGGGGCCTCTGTGGGAGCCTTTTGGCGCAATAGAGCTCCAAGGTGACCCCAGATGCTTCAAAATAGCTGTAAATACGACGCAATCCGGCCACAAAGTATCCAAGACGGCCTCCAATATGCCTCCAAGAAACACCATGATGGCCCCAAGATGGGAACAATTGGCAACGGAGACTTTCAATGACGCCCACGAGAAACCTTAACCCTTTTGCGAAGCTAAATAACATTAATGACGCGTGCCTTCTCGCTTGTTCGCTCCCGATGGGGTTCTGAAGCCCCAAGATGGCCCCACGATGGCCTAAGAGGGCCCAAAAAGAGGCCCAATATGGCCCCAAGACAGCCCCAAGAACGCCCAAGAGCGCCCCACGAGGCGACTTTGAGGCTCAAGAGGGGCAGCGCTGATTGAGGGCTCCCACTTCCGAGATCGATGTCCCCCAAGATGGCCCAAGAAAGGCATCCACGGCCTCTCAAAGAGCTGCAAAATTGCCTCAAGAAACGCCCAAGAGGCCCCCAAGAAGACAATGAGAGGCCCCTTGAGCGGCCCCAAACAGGCCCCAAGATCCCCCCCCCCCCCCAGAAGCACAGAAATATGCCTAGAGAGGTCCCCAGGGCCGCCAAGAGAGGCCCCCAAGACGCCCCAAGAGGCCTCCACGGAATGCCCAAGAGATATCCCTAGAGACTCCGAAACGCATCCAAGAGGCATATGTCCCTCATGCTCGCCCTCCTCCTCCTCATTCTCCCCCTCCTCTTCCGCCAATGCCTCCTCCTTCTCCCTCCCCCCTCATCCCTCATCCATCCCCCTTTTCCTTCGAACGATAACGGCTACCCCTTCTTTGCTCTCACGCTTCTTTGATTACCTCAACTCGCCTGGGCATCGTTTCTGGATGGGCTGGTTGGGTATACGCGAAGCGTCAATCAGTTGTTCTGGCCACAGCAGGACATGTTTGGAAATACGCATACGACGCGCACCACACACATGCAGAGGTATGGACATATGTGTACACACGTCGTGCACTATATGTGATACAGTATGCGTGTAGCACGATCTATATGGTGCAAAATTGTTGGTGTCATTCGTCCGTGCTGCTATATACGGGGACCATACGTTCGGTGCAATCTACGTGATGCAGCCAACGCGTTTTCTTACATGTCGTGCAATATACACGGTGCTGTCCATATGTACATGTTGCGATATACACATACATACACACATTGTCTGCGTCTGAGCAGGTGCACATACTACATGCGCGTGCGTGTCTACACACATGTGGCACAAACGGCGGGATGCAATCGACGCGGTGCAATGGGACGCAGCTTTTGGTATGCAACATTTGTTATGCATTGAATATGATGTGGGCTATAATCTGCAATCTGGGTGGTAATGTGATGTTTCGACCTATAGTGTGCCTTCGGTTGGATGTGATGTACATGTGTGATATGTGCGCGGTCCAGAGTGCAACCTTCGTCATCGCCACGTCATCATCGCAGCCAATCCATCGCACGCCGCCATCACGCCATCATCATCACGTCATCGGCACGTCATCATCATCACGCCATCATCGCCACGACGTCATCATTGCATCATGAATCACGGCGTCATCTTCGCGCTCATATCATCGGCACGCCGTCGTCATAATCACGCGAAGAACCAAACCTATGTGATTTTGCGCAATGAGCAAGAGTTCATCGAAATGGCTTGGGAAACCCACAGAATCCAATGGGGCTGACCCCCCCGGGGGGGGGTCAGCCTCATTGGGGACGGCCCGACCGCAAGGCCAGAACGATCGACTGTTGCGTTCGGCAGAGAAACCAATGAGGCTGACCCCCCTGGGGGGGGGGGCATTCCCTCATTGGTTTCTCTGCCGAACGCAAGAGTCGATCGTTCTGGCCTTGCGGTCCGGCCGCCCCCAACGAGGCTGACCCCCCGGGGGGGGGGGGATCAGCCTCACTGGATTCTCTTCTAGACAGGCACTCCGCCCCCCACCAAGCCTCCCGGAAGACCCTCCCGGGACATTTCCGGCAGCCATCGTCCAAACCGGCAACATGCTCATTGGAGTCGGCCGGTCCCCAATGAGGGCGCCTTCCCGGGAGAGCCTGCCGGGAGCCAATTCCGGCTTGAGGTCATGGTGCCCGGGCCTCCCGGGAGCCAATTCCAGCTTGAGGTCATGGCGCCGGGGCCTCCCGGGAGCCAATTCCGGTTTGAAGTGCACCTCCCGGGGCCTCCCCGGAACCAATTTCGCTTTGGGGCCCGGCCTGGGAACCAATTCCGGCTTCAGGGGCGCCTCCCGGGGCCCGTCCTCCCGGGGCCTCCCGGAGCCTCCCAGGGCCTCCCGGCCAGGTGCCTCGCGCGATGGGTGGGTGGGTGTGTCGGGGGTTCAGCTGGTGGATGCCCGTGGGCGCCTCGTTGCGCGCTTTGTTCGCTGTTTGCGGATATAGATTGCACAGCGCTGGTAAATTGCCTCTGGTCGCGCACATATTGCACTACTGCACAAATACATCACAATCCCATCCATGGAGCCACACAGACTGAAGCATAAGCCCACCACCCATACTGCATCAATCCTTTCATGGCACTGCAAATATTACTTACCAAACGTTTGTACCACATTGCACAACGTCGTAGACTCACGCATGTTTATGTATATGTATGTATGTACGTACACATACATATGTAGATATCCAAACAGCCGCGCACGTCGCAACAAACACACATGTACAGCAGCATTGCTATTGCAGTACATATAATGCATCGCATCTGGTGCATCGTGCATATTGCACCGAACGGATGTCCCCGTGTAAATCATAATGAGCACAATGCACAAACAATGTTACAATAACTAGATTGTACCACACGCAGAGTGCACAGCATACATTGCACGACGTGTGTACAACTGTGCTTGTATAGCGAATGATGTGTTCATGTGCATTCCGCAAACAGTTGTACTGACTGTCTTCTTGTGGTAAGAATCATTCACTGACGCTTCGCATGCCCCCAGCAGCCCATCCAGAAACGATGCCCTGGCGAGTTGAGGTGATCAGAGAAGAAGCGTGGGAGCAAATAAGGGGGTAGCTTTTCGTCCGAAGGAAAAGGGGGATGGACAGGGGAGGAGGGAGCGGGCGATGATCAAAACCTATTGAGTCCCCAGAATCGCCTCTTGGAGCCCTCATGGGGCGCTCTTGGGGCCGTCTTAAGGCCATCTTGGGCCCCATATTGCAGCTCTCTTGGGCCAACACCCTCCCACAGAGAATCCAACATCTCTCAAAGCTATATGTTTGTCAATGTGAGTGTGTGTTGATCAAATATTCCTCTAGTTTCACCGCTCCGCTGACCTCTGGGGATCTCGCCGCGCGATCCCTTGCCGAGGAAAATATGTGTTGATCAAACACGAAGGGGGGGTATTAACGATGCCTCTCTCCAGCCCCTCCAATCGCCTTTTGGGGCGCTCTTGTGGGGCTCTTAGGCGCTCCTTTGGCTGTCTTGGAGCCCTCTTGGGCCCGGCCCCTCTTGGGTCTCTCTTGGGCCCTCTTGGAGCCATCTTGAGGTCTTGTGAGGGCATCGAAAGCGAATGGGCGAGAAGGCCAAGTTCATTGATTCTCTTTAGGTGTGGGGAGGATTTGGGCCTTTGGGGGGCGCCCTGGACAGGCCCCAATGCCACTTGGACCCGTCTTAAAGCGGCCTGGGGACCTCTTGGAGGCATCTTGGAGGCCATCTTGGGCCAACTTGGTCCATCTTGCGCCATCTTTGAAGCCATCTTTAAGCATCCGGGGCCCCAGAGATGCCCCCCGAAGAGCAACGACTCGTCAAAACCAATGTGTTCAAAGTTTTTCTTGATCGAAGAAGGGGCAAGCTGGCCTGCCCCTCGAAATCACCTCTTGGGGCCCTCTTGGGGCATTCTTGGGGCGTTTTTGGGTGCTCTTCGAGCTGTCTTGGAACCCTCTTGGGCCCCTCCTGGGCAATCTCGGGCCATCTCGGAGCCGTATTCAGGCTTCGAAAGCCCATCGGAAGTGAAAAGGCGACAATTCAAACAAACACCTCTGACCCTTGGACGTGGGAAAGATGTTGGCCTTTGGGGGTGTCCTTCGGAAGCCCCAACGGCCCTTGGACCCGCATTGGGGCGATCTTTGGGGATTTTGGAGCACCTTGGAAACCATCTTGAGCCATCCTGGGTTATATTTAAACAATATTGGATGTCAACTTGGGCTCTCTAATGCCCTCTGGGAGCCATCTTGGGCCATCTGGAGCGCTCCAGCGCGTCCCCGCCCCCCTGTCCAGACCCGAAGAAAAGGGTGAGGGGGAAACCCCTCGTAACCCCCTCCCCGGAAGATGGAAGAGGAAATGCTCTAGACCACCGGTGCCCAGAGGGCTGGTGGGATTCTCGCCAGGGGCCTTCTGGCAGAGACATCCGCAACATTCTTCAGTGGTCGGGCCCGTTTCGCTTGAGACATCCTCACAACTCTGGGTTCTGATAAGGTCGGGTCTGAGGGGCAATCTATGACAGAAGTCGTATACGAGACTGCTCATGTACAAGAGTGGTCATATACAAAACTTGTCATGCACAGGAGGCCCACGTGGCTGTCCCTTGGGCCCCCCTCGCGGTACCCTTTGGGCCCGCGGGGGGCCGTCTTGGGCCTTTCTTAAGGGCCCTCCAGCGCGGTCTCGGCGGGCCTCAACAGGGCTCCAAGAGGAGCCAACAACCTGTCACGAACAAGGCCTTGTTCGTGACAGGTCGTTGGGCCCTCTTGAGGCTCTCTTGGCGCCCTCTTTGCAATGGTCCCGCTTCTGACCACTGCCCTGATAGCAATCCTGAGAGATGCTACTCTCTTCTCTCTTCTGACAATCTGTTGAAATCACTGTAGGGGATGTTGGGCTCGTCTCAAAACTGGTCGTCTATGATGGGGCAGTGGCTGTGCGATGCTGATCACACTATGGTGGGGAACAGGATCTATTTGTTAGCGGGCAGTTCGCTGCTCTGCGTCTCTTGGACGCACACCAGAAATCCAGCGTCGCTGAGACGCTGCAAGGTCTTGAGCCAGAACGGTTTCGGTTGAACCTGTTCTGTTTATAATATATGTTGCAACGTGTTGCTAGGGAAACGGAGGGCCTGGAGTCTTAGGGGGCCCGATTCGCCGGGAAACGCTTGGCTAACATACACGAGGCTCCTTTGGAGCCTGAAGCATATATATATATATATATATATATCACGCTCGGCCTCTAGGGGCCATCTGTCGTAAGTAGGCTCTGAAGAGGCAGGCTCTGGGCTGTGAATTGCATGCCCAAAAGCTAAAGATCGATGTTACGGCATCGAGACCTGCCTCTGGCAACTGAATTCACAGAAAGCACAGAGCGCGTGAGCGGCTTCATCATGCCCCACAGGGCTGCATCTCCAGCAGGGCTCTCCTGCTCGTCGGGGTTGTCGCGGGCGTAGTAGGTCAGGGCCTCCAGCATGGCGTTCTCGCAATCGTCCGATATCGGCTTGCCATGGTCGAGCTTGTCCATACCCTCGGTCTTGCGCTTCCTGGCACTGCGGTGAAGGGGGTCGTCCACGAGTCTCCAGCGTTGGCCTGATCTGAAGAACTCCAGCAAGACCTTGGCTGCACGATCCTTGGTCAACCCGTCGGCTAACATGGCGTCGCTGTGTACCCAGCGTATCTGGAGGGCCGTCTGCTCCTTCTGCTGTCGAATGCCCAGGCACTCGATGCTCGTCCGCTTGTCACGTAGGCCGAGACCAGCTGACTCACTCTTCTCGATCGCGTCATAGCCCGACTTACCGTCTGTGACCAGTACGCCAGGGCAGGATGAGATGGCGTCGTTCACGTGCTGCTTGTTGGTGTAGTCCACTTGACCGCACTCCAGCTCGTAGATAAATAGTCGCACGTAACTGATCTCGTCCAGGGGCTCAGTCATCATCTGGACCTCCGCACTCGTACTGCTTCTGGCCACTCTTGGTAGCTTGCATGATCTCCAAGAGATAGGCGCAACCGTCTCTGTCGAGCCACTCAGGAAGGACAGGGGGGCCAGAACAACGATTTCTCCGCCTTGGGACTCGCCGGTGATACGGGCGGCCCAGGCTGCATCGCCCCAGCCAACCACGGCAATCTGCTCAATGGCCGGGATGAGCATGACCACGTCGGCGGTGTCATTCATGGTGCGGATAAGTTTGTTGATCTTCTGGATGGTTGAGACCGTGGCCGTAGGTATCTCCGCTTGAAGTAGAGAGACTTTTGCGCTGAGCCACGGGGCCGACTGCTGAGCTCGCCATCCGACTGTACCAAGTCGGCCTCGTAGGTCTGATCTCTCCTTGTCTGAAACTCCTTCTGTGGGTTTCCTCCCACGTCGTATCTTGATGGGCTCCACGTTCAGGCTGTAGCTGTCCTGTGCGAGGCTGCAGGTGTAGTCCTCGTTCTGTCGAATGCTGATGGCGCACTTCACGAACGCTCGGCTCTCCCAGGGTGTCCATTCGAAAGCTTGTTGAATCTCCTGACGCTTCTTGAGAAAGGCCGAGTTGTTGTGATCGCCGGCAATCATCATATCGTCGACGTGTAGGATGACCATGCCAACCATCTTGTTGCCGTCTCGGATGACCCAGACGCAAGGCTCGCACTGCACGATCTCCAGCTTCAGCGTCCTGAGCGTGTCCTTGAAATGGAGCCACCACTTGCGAGGAGCATGTACGAACCCGTACATAGGCTTGAGGAACTGTAGTACATCGTCATCTTTCATGCCGAATGCCTGACGAGCATCTTTCGGCGGGTCGGCGTAGATCTTCCTCTTCTCCTCGTCAGTCTCGCCCTGGAGGAAGGCTGTCACTGCGTCTGCCTTCTCCAGCTTCCACTTGTGTCTTGCTGCCATGGCCAGTAGAAGTTGTCGTGCACGTCTTGAGGCAACTGGTGATTCTGTCCGTAGGTGTAGTAGATCGGGGTCGCTGAAGCCAAGTACGACCAATCTGGCCTTGCCTCGGAGCACGTTGCCCTGCTCGTCCTTCTTCCAGGTCAGCACGAAGCGGCAGCGCAGCAGGCGCGCCGGGTCGATCCCCTTGCGGCTGAGGATCCTGACAGCCTTCGTGCTGAGGACGGAGGTGCACTCTTTCTGCTGGGCCTCAAGTAGCAGCTTCTTTTCCTCCGGCGTCGCCTTCTTGAAGGAAACCTCCAGTCGGCCCTTCCGGGCCTGTGATGCCACGAAATTGCTGGGATCGTCCATGTAGGCCATGAACGCGTGCTCGTTGCTGACGGGGATGTCCAGCACGATGAGCTCGTCGTCCTCCTTCGTCTCGTCGTACTGCTGGACGCTGTAGGCGTAGTCCCCGTAGAAGTTGCCCTCCTGCAGGTAGTAGGAGAAGGCCTCCTGGGTCGCGACGTTGATCCGCTGCTTCTTGGCAGGTGGCTCGGTCGAGCCAGGCGACCGCAGCCGGCGCTTGTCGTTCACGTCGGGCGCCGTAGTCTCGTCGAGGTCGTCGTCCGTGTCCACCGCAATGGGCTGCTGAGACGGACGCTCCGCTTGGTCGTCGTCGGGAGGAGCCTCCATGACGATCTCCCCTTCTGCAGGTAGCTCGGCTTCCTCTTGGTGTCCAGCTTCGTGGCCTCCCTCTTGTGGAATGCCTGGTGGTGTTTCTGGCTGTACTGGCTGTATGAGAGGGTCTTGGACCTCGGCCGCCTCGGTCCAGGGATTGCCCTTCTTCCGAAGGCGCCATGGAGGTCGCGGTCCGGGAAGAGGTCGCTCTTCCAGTCCTGGGGGTGCCTCGATGGCTCCACCTCCGCCGCCGCCTCCTCCTCCTGGGCCCAAACTCCGAGGATCTCCTCGTGGCACGGGTAGCTCCTCGTCCTCAGGAATGGCCCAGGGTCCGCTCGCGTTGCCCTCGAAGGTGCGAGCGCTGACAGACTCGCCGTCGTCAGCGGCAAGGTCCTCGCCAGTAGGCGGGGACTCGTTCGAAAGGTCGATCACCTCGTTCTGGTCGAGCAGCTTCTGGACGTCGCCGAAGGTCCACGTCCCCGGCTGCTCGCGACGCGAGCGTAGACAGTCCATCGCCTCTTCGGAGGGCGTAGCAGGTCGAAGCTGTTCTGGGGCAACTCGATAGAGGCGTCCAGCCAGTGTGATGTTGACCACTGTCCCAGGTAGACCAGGTCGATGTCCCGAGCTCGATGGCTCGTGGCAGAGTACTCGTCCAGGTCCGTACCAACGGCCTCGCCCAGGCATGGAGCGAGGTTGGCCTTTCTTGATCCAGGCTCCTGGTGGGATCCTCCTGTAGACGCAGACCAGGTCGCCCGTCTCGTACCTCTTGAAGGACCTGAAGCGCGCTGCCTCCGCCCGTTTGACTCGGTCGGAGTTTTCGGTCTGGATGTGAGCCAGCCGCGCCAGTCGTCGAACTTGGGCGTCCCTGCTGAAGGTGCCATCCTGCAGCTCGGCGCTGATGAGGGGCAGGTTGTTCGGCTCGTCGGACAGGTTAACCGTGGTCCCCGTCGGGGTCCGCCCCGCATAGCGCTGCAGTGGGCTGAACCCGTCGATCCTGATCAGGTCGTTCCTGGCAGCTGTCTGGAGTCCAATCATCTCGCTGGTAGGTACTTCAGCTGAGACCATCTCGTCAAAAGCGTCGAGGGCCTCCTTGAAGGCTTCGATCGCGCGTTCAATCTTGCCGATCTGCCAGTGGGCGTCGGCCGCGCATGGAAGACAGTAGACTCCCTGGCTCTCGATCCACTCGCGGAACTCGTTAGAGATGGCGCTGCCAGCGGGATCGTAGCGCATGACCTTCGGACGTCCCATCCAGGGAAACCACTTTGTCGCAAAAATATGTCGAAGGTCGCCGGCACGAACTTGTCGAGTCGTACCCGGGATCTCCTTCTCGTCGATCAGTCGCACGTAGAGGATGTCTGAGCCGGCGTCGAGGATCGCCAGCGCCATCACGTTCGTCTTCTTGCTGCGACGGATCCATGAGAAGGCGTCGAAGAGAACCTCGTGACCGTTCTGCGGCTGCTCTGCTGATGAGGCTGGTGGCCGCTTCGTCGGTGGTCGGTGCGCGTCGCAGATGTCGCACTTGAATGTCTTGGCCAGTCGTAGCACCTCTGGGCGAGCACCACGGTCACGAAGGTATCGTAGTAGATGAGCTCGAGGTAGATGTCCAAGGTTGGTGTGCACCAGCCTGATGTAGCTCTCGATCTTACTGATCGTCTCTTTGGTGAGGTCGTGAGTCTCCTTGCCGTCGTGGAATCGACGGCTCGTCCTCCACAGGCGTAGGCTCCGTCGGTGGCTGCTGGGTAGCTGCCATGCAGAGGCACTTCACAACCTCGTCCTCGAAGTAGTTCTGGTTCTGGCTCTTAGTCAGAGCCCGGAGGATCCGGCGGCGCAGCATCTTGGGGTAGTAGCCCGAAGCCTCAGTCCTCAGGCTGCTCTCAATCTCCTCGTGGTAGTAACCTCCACGGCATTGTAGCGGCTGTAGGGCCACCCAGATCCTCTTGTCGTTCGTCAGAAACTTCCAGCGCTTCTTCATGAGCTCGCCTGTGTCGGGAGCTCTTAGTCCGCAGGCGCAGCCGTCCACGATCACCTCGTAGGGGAGTATCTTGTGGAGGTCCTTCCAGCAGGTCTTTTGCCACGACCGACTGTTGTGTGGCTGCTCGGCGAGGGCCGAGCCGTCCAGGTTGAGCACCTGGTGCTCTATGAGCCTCTTGTTGTTCTCGAAGATCCGCTGGCTCTTGAGGCGCTTCCTGCGAAGGTTCTCCCTCTGCCTGTCATCGCGCTGGTTGACGTTCTGCATTATCGACCAGGGCCCGCAGGGTGGAGTGCTGACGAAGAGCTCCGGGCGCTTCTCGTCCAGCAAGAACTTCGCCTTGTGGTAACCCTGCGGCTTGCTGAGGTCGTTCTCGTTGAACAGGCCGAGACGCTCGTAGTGGTAGCCCTTCTCGTCGCACACCTTACCGAGGTTCGAGTCCTCGTGGGTGCACGCTTCGACCATCGTCAGGCGGCCGAAGGTCGTGAGGGCGCACGTAGCTCCGAAGATGGCCGATCTCGTCATGTGAGTAGCTGCGCGGATCGCCTGACGCTGATGACCTTTCAGCGGCCGGCTCTCGTCGCTGTGCCAGCGCGACCTCTCGGCCTGAACCTCACTCAGGCCCTCGTCCTGGCAGCGCATGCCTGGTGGCACCACCCGTAGGGCTTCACCTTCACGATCGGCTCGTTCTTCGCGATACCTCGGCATAGCTTGCAGTCCGGGTGCTGGCACATCTGCGTGTAGTGAGCTGGAAGCGCCGGGCACACGGTCATAGGCGCCTTCTCCGTCTTCTTCGTCTCGGTCTCCATCTTGATCTTGATCGTCGCTGCCGACGAGCCGCGCTGCTCGATGATGTACGCTATGATCTTGTCGACCACCTCCTCCTTCTTGCCCGACTGGGTCAACCCCCACATCTTGCACAGGGGCCTGAGGTGGTTGCCCAGCGTGACCATGCTGAGCTGCTCGTAGATCTGCTCTGAGCTCAGCGCTGCAAACGCACTCACCTCCGCAAGCTTGGTCAAGAAATCGGACTTTGCGGTCTCTCTCGATGGTGGCCCGCAGCTCTTGGTTCTGCTCGCGCGCGGCCGCGGCTGTCGACTTCTGGGGGCGTTGCTTCGCCTTCGTGCTCGGCGGACACTGCTCGATCTTCGCACGGTTCTCGAGGTCCGTCGGCCAGGTCGGGTACTTCTCTGGTAGCAGCTGCACAGGTAGGCCGAGACTGTCCAGCTTCCAGTTCACGTGGTCGATCGTCTTGAGAAAGACCTTCTGAATGACCCGCCCCCAGCGGCGGCACTGTGTCCACTGCCGGAGGAGCTTGCTGGACCACATCTCCCAATTCGGCAGGTGCTCCAGTAGGACGATGTCCGTCATCCGCTTCTTGCTGTGGTCCAGCTCCGAGCCCTCGACCGTGTAGAAGATGTTGCCCTTCGTGTCCTGGTGAGCGATCAGTCGCCCCTGCGGCAGTATCCGTTGTAGCGTAGGCCTCGTCGACGTCGGTGAGCGGCACGTCGCCGATGCTCCCGAGTCCTCCAGAGGCACTCGAACGTCCACCTGCTCCCAGGGGCCGTCCATTTCCTCGTTCTCCAGCTTCACTTGCTGGCTCTCTGCTTTGCGGCATTTCGTCTCGCGGTTGAGGCTCATGCGAATATGGAAGGCAATCTGGTTGCCGAAATCGGAGCTCTGAGCTCGGATCGTTCGCAGCCCAAATGGCTCTGGAGAACGGTGGCGTTTCCGTTTGGAGCGCTGGGAACTCGGGGATCTTTGGGAAAGCCTATCAGGGTGACCCTGATGATGTCATAGCTGAGGCCGTAGGGGCTGATACAGATGATGTCCCAGACGTTTTTATTGATGATGTCCCCGGAGGCGTAGGTGATGGTGATATCCCTGTAAACGTAAAGGATGATGGTGTCCCTGTAGGCGTAGGTAATGATGATGTCCCCGTACTCGTAAGTGCTGATGAGGTGCTTGAGGCCTGCAGGGCTCCATGATCTGGGGCCTCGTCGGGGACCTTATGGGGCACAGATGCAGGTGGTTCGTCAATCTTGCTTCCGATCGGCTGCTCATTTTCATGTTTTCCCTCCGGCACCGTAGCAGTCTCGGGTGTCGAGGGCGTGGACCCCTACTCGAGGGATGCCACGAAGCCAAAATCGGCTTGTCGAACCAGTGGCAGTGCAAGATGACCGCTCGGAAGGACGAGCAGTTCAGCTCGACGTCCGAGCTTCTTGAAGTACACAGAATGTTCCTCGCAGTCGATCACAGTTCCCAGGCGGCTCAGAACATCCACTCCGATGAAGAGCGGGGCATCGGCGTCGAGGATGTTAATCTCGAGCTCGCCGTCCACACCAGCAATCTTGAGAGGAAAGGTAGCCTTGCCGGTGCAGGTCTTGGAGTTGCCGTCGCCAAATATAAACGTACTCTTCTGGCTAACGTCCATCTTGATGTTCTGGCCCGCCTGCTCGTAAATGATGTCGCGTAGGTTCTCGGCGGCCTCTATGCCCATGATGCTGGAGGTTGCGCCGATGTCCAGGATTCCGAAACCCTTGGAGGAGCTCTGCTTCACACTCATGAGGATCCAGTCGTCGAGCTTCTCCAGTGTAGGCCAGCTCGGCAGCTTGACGTGTTGAACTCGCTCCCGCATCTCGATAGATTTCTCCACCTGAAGATACTGGGTCTTGTCGAGCTGCCTCTTCTCCCGCTTCGGCTTGTTCTTGCTCACCGGCTTGTAAAGCATCGCAGTCTCCAGCTCGATGCGGGTCGTCTCGTTCGTAATGAGGTTGGCCTCCATCTCGGCATCCTGCTCGGCGCCGAAGAAGACGAAAGCTCCAAAACCTCGCTTTGGGCGTGCACGATCTCCTTTGCTGCTGGCCGATGAAGCGCGATCTCGATGATCCTTCGTCTCGCGATTGCCTCCGCACTTCAGACATGGCCCCTTCCGGGGCAGCCGACCTTGGGAGCGATCTCCATCTCGTCGAGGTGGTCCGTCACGTCGCTGTCCGCTCCCTCGGCCCCGTCCTTTACTCGACGATCCAGAGCCTCGGGATCCAGCCCGGGGCCCTTGAAACTTGCGCTGTCCTCCGCGACCTTCTCGCTTCTTATTCTCATCCACGGGGTAGAACTTCCTTGCTGTCTTGACTCGTCGAAGGAGGTCTCTGGCTTCCTCGAAGCTGCGCTGCTGGGCGGCGAACGCGGTCTCGGCGTCCTCGATCTCCTGGGCGCTGTAGAGCGGCTCCTCGGGATCTCCCTCGTCCTCGTCGCCGTCGCCATCCTCGTAGGAGACCTCCGACTGCTCTCCGTCGTAGTAGCTGTAGTCGTCGTCGTCCTCACTGTTCTCCTCCCAGCCGGCGTGGATTCGACCTCGCTCTCGATGACGATGGTTGTCCTTGCCTTGCTTCTTGTCGCGATTCGTCAACTCATCGTCGGGCCAAGATACTCGCAACTGCTTTCCGATGCTGTCGTAGTCGAAGTTGCCTTTGACTGCGCTGATCACTGCTGCACGCTCGGTCGGGGACAATCTTGATCTCTGCAGCAGTAGCCATCCGCGCAGTTGGTCCAGAGGAATCTCCTGATTGAAGTCGGTACCGAAATCTGGATGCTCGGGTATCTCCTCTAGGCCGTTGCTGACAAAACTCCAGAGACGCCAGTTGAGGTCCTTCGCTACTTCGGCAGCATCTTCTGGGCCCTCATGCTCGATCTTGTAAAGAAACCACTTCAACTCACTGTAGTGGGTGTTCCACAAGTTGGATCTCTCGGAGAGTCGGGCCGTACGCTGCTTCTTGAAATACTCGGTGTCAAACCCTTTCACAACGTCGTGGTAGGCCTCGTCGTCTCTGCTGATATAACTCGGCATTGGGTCTCCTGTATCTCTGCGTAAGTCGAAGATCCATCTCGCTAGATACTTGACTGCATCCTGGATGGGCTGAGCTCCGAGCATCGCTCGAACATGTCGTAGTAGCTCTGCAGCTCCATCATCTTTCTCCATGCGGTCCCAGTCCACGTCCTTGGCTGCTTGTCGGGCTCGACCTTCTAGTCGTCTCCATAGACGTGGGCCGCACACATATCTCTCATCTCGCCTCGTCCCTCGGATGTAGGCCTCGACGTCTCTCTCATAATCGTCCACCGTGGTGAGATCTCCATTCCACTTAGGTATAATGTCATCGGTGCCGTTGTTCTTAGTCATGGCTCACACGATGAAACTAATGTCCGTGAATCCGTCGTCCGTGGAGCTTGATAGCTCCGCTGCCATGCAATGGTCCCGCTTCTGACCACTGCCCTGATAGCAATCCTGATAGATGCTACTCTCTTCTCTCTTCTGACAATATGTTGAAATCACTGTAGGAGATGTTGGGCTCGTCTCAAAACTGGTCGTCTATGATGGGGCAGTGGCTGTGCGATGCTGATCACACTATGGTGGGGAACAGGATCTGTTTGTTAGCGGGCAGTTCGCTGCTCTGCGTCTCTTGGGCGCACACCAGAAATCCAGCGTCGCTGAGACGCTGCAAGGTCTTGAGCCAGAACGGTTTCGGTTGAACCTGTTCTGTTTATAATATATGTTACAACTTGTTGCTAGGGAAACGGAGGGCCTACTGAGCAAGGCCTGCTGAAACCTGGAGTCTTAGGGGGCCCGATTCGCCGGGAAACGCTTGGCTAACATACACGAGGCTCCTTTGGAGCCTGAAGCATATATATATATATATATATATATATATATCACGCTCGGCCTCTAGGGGCCATCTGTCGTAAGTAGGCTCTGAAGAGGCAGACTCTGGGCTGTGAATTGCACTCTTGGGGCCCCAAGACGGACCCCTCGGTGCCCTCCAGGGCCCTCCAGTGTGCTTTCGGAGGGCCTTCAGAGGGCCCCAACAGGGTCCCCAACGGATGCTACAAAGCACCCCCCTGTTGTAGCATCCATCGGGTGCCCTCTTGGGGCTCTTGAGGCCCTTCGCAGGCCCCCCCCCCGCGCCTTCAGAGCGCCCGAGTAGGACTCCAAGAGGGCCCCAAGAGTGCCCCAAGAGGGCCCCAACGGATACTACAACGCACCCCTCTGTTGTAGCATCCGTCGGGTGCCCTCTTGGGGGCCCTCTGGACCCCTCCGAGGGCTCTCCCAGCGCCTCCAGAAGCCCCCAAGAGGGCTCCAAGAGAGTAGCAAGAGGCCCTCCGACGGATGCTACAACGCACCCCCCCTGTTGTAGCATCCGTCGGGAGGGGCCTCTTAGGGCCGTCGTGGGGGTCATCTTTGGGTCCCCTTGGGGCTCTCCCAGGGCCTCTCGGGCCCTCTTGGAGCCCTCTTGGGAACTCTTGAGGCCCTCTAGGGGCCCTCTCGGGGCCTGGGCACGCACGGGCCACCTGCATGTATTCGGGAGCTGGAAGAGTTCAACGACCCGCGCCCAGAGGGCTGATGGGTTTTCATGGTCATTGCAGGGCGTTGCAATGCCATCGCGTTATATTGCAGGGTCTGTGCAGGTTATTGCAGGGATCCGGTGTGCAGGGTGTTGCAGAGGTCTTTGCAGGGATCTTTGCAGAGTATTGCATGGGGTCTTTGCATGGTCTTTGCAGGGGGGCTATGCAGGGTATTGCATGGTCTTTGCAGGGGGTCCAGGGAAGTGATAGGGAGAGGGATTTTATAAGAAGGAATAGTGAACTCCCTAGACCACTTCACGCCCTACAGGGCTGGTGGGGTTCGACCCTCGATGCTCGATCTGCGATGTTCGATTCAACCCTTGATGTTCTATCCGCGATATGCCATCCTTGCACATCGATCCTTGATGCTGCATCCCCGATGCTCGATCCCAACTTTTCCAACAACACTGATCAATCATCGGTTCCCGACGTGGGTTCTTCGGTCCTGGATGCATCACCTCCGAACGACTCCCGGATGGTTCCCATATGACGTCAAGGTGATCCCAAAACGTAATGACCTCAATGCGACGTCGCAACGATCCCAAGAACACGCCACGAACCAATGGCCTACATCCGTCAAGTTGTTGTTCGGGAGGGCGGCACAGCAGCAACACCACGACGAGCATCAGAGCGCGAAGCTGGCATCATAAGGAACAGCAGCGGCGAAACACAGAAGCTGCAACAGCTACGTCGGCGATAGCAGCAGCGGCAGAGGCAGCATATAACAGCAGCGGCAGAGGCAGCAGCGAGGCCCCGACGCTCGAGGATCTAGGGGCGAGTGTTTTGTTGTGGTTGCTGCTTGTAACTGGTTTGACGTTTCTGGCAATTTAGAAGCCTCCGGGGACTTCTGGAAGCCTCTGGGTACCTCAGTGGCAAACAAAACTTACCATCGCCTCCTCTTCCTCAGCCTCTTCCTGCTCCCCCCCCCTCCTTATCATGTTGGGTTCCTTCTCTTCCTCGCTATCCCCCTTCCCTCCTGTATCCCCTCGTTCCCCTGTTGCCCCTCTTTCTGGTCCACCTCCTGCTCCACCTCCTCCTCCTCGTATTTCCATCTATTCAATCGTCCTCTGTGTCCTCCCCTTCCTCCTACTTGCTCCTCCTCCTCCGCCTCCTCCTCCTCCTGCCCTCCTCGCTGTCCATCATTCCTCGGTCTCTTCTGCTTTTACCCCCCCTGGCCACGTAGCCATCTTGGCACAACCCACAGTTGCCGCGCGCCCTGCAACACTCCCAAACATCGATTTTGTTACCAGGGTCAGACCACCGACCCCGCGCCGCCAGGCTGTGATCACGCTGCTTTGCTGCGCCCCCTTCCGCAACGTAGGATAGTGAGCAGGAGGTTTGTCGCGGCCCGCGGTCGCAATGCGATCCCCAGGCGACCTTCGCGCGACGCCGTCTTCCTGGGATAGCCCCGGGACCCTAACGCGACACCAGGATGACCCCACGACGAAAAGGCGATCCACTGTGACCCCGCGATGCTTCCAAGACGACCCCATCAGGGCCCCATGATGACCCCGATGCGATTTCGTGGCACGAGTGCAATGCGATTTCGTGGCTCCAAGACGGCCCCAAGGTGGCCCCAAGAACCCCAACAATACCCAAATAAAACCCCTTATGACGCTAAGATGGGGCCAGGAGCACCACCGGACGCCGAGTCGACCCTGACATGACCCAGGATGATCCCATGACCCCACGTTGGTTTCAATCCAATTCCAAGATGATCTCTTATGGCTCAAAGACGACACCTATGGCCTCAATATTGCCCAACGCGGCTCCATTCTGAAACCGATGCCATGCGGCTACTTTCGTTGGGGTGTTCTTCCTGGGGAGGGTAAGTCCTCATCGGCTCAGGTTCGTGCTACGTCTAGGCCAATTGGCCCAAAGACGGACAAACTCTAGGTGCCAGATGCAAATGTTCCAGGTGCCACTTAGGGCGGTTTAGGTTCATGCCCGACCTGACCCCGGCCCCATAGCCCGGCAACCAGGGGGGGGCGCGCAGCGGAGCTGCAGCCAGTCCCGCCGATGCGTCGCTGCTCCTGGCCCTCGCCAGTCCGCCGCCCTTGGGTCCTTCTGCTCCGTCTCCCTCCGCTCCTCGCCCCTTCCCATCCGTGCCTCCTCTCCCCTTTCCCCTCTCGCTCCTCGTTTCTGCCCGCCTTGCCTCACCTCGAGGCTGCGGACGAGGCCGAAAAAAAGAGAGAGTATCGCCCACGTGCCTTCTTTGGACCCACGGCGTCTTCTTCTTCTCCTTCTTCGCCGTCTTCGTCTTCTTCGGTCCCCCTCCCCGTCCCCCTCCCGAGCCCCACCGTATCAGCACCCCCCGTTGGGGATGCAGCTCGAAGGGAACAGCCTGCATCCCCCCTATCCCCGGGGGGGTGCATCGGCCGAGGGGGCCCAGGCCACGCCGGTGGGGACAGGCGTGGGTTAGAATTCAGTCGGGCCTGTCCCCCTTACAAAGGGATTTTCGACGACGAATTAGAAAATACCCCACGAAAAATCAAGAAATAGTCCAACAATAGTCTGGGGACTATTTTAGGGGGTATTTCTGTTACCCGTGTAGGGCATTTTTTGGGGTATTCTTTATGTTTCGTCGAAAATCCCCCTGCTTAGGGGGACAGGCCCGACAGAAGGTTAGAAGCGGCGTTCCCCGGGGTCGGCGGCCTCCGCAGGCAGCCCCTGCGCCTCGGCGGCGGGCGGCGCGAGCCGCGCGGTGTCGCACCTGCGCGCCGCCTCCGCGGTGGGGTCGGAGGACGGCCGCTGCAGCGCCGCGGACGCGGACCGGGAGGCCTCCGCCATCGCCCGCAGGGCCGTGGAGGCCCAGGGGAGGAGAAGCTGCACGTTGCTCTTCGAGGGCTCCTTGATTTTTTGGGGGGCCAGGAGCCGTTCATTTCTGATGTTTGGTCTCCGGGGGAGGAGGAGCTGCAGATGGTTCACTTGTATCTTGAGGGGAGCAGGAAGTGGCATAAACAGAAAAACTCGGAGGTCCGCGCGGATTTCTCGGACCGGCGCTGGACCCCCCTCCCTGGCGCGCGGAGCGCGCCAGGGGCGGCGCCGGAGGCGCCGCCGGGGGGACCCAGCGCCGATCCGAGAAATCCGCGCGGACCTCCGAGTTTTTATGTTTATGCCACTTTTTGTTCCCCTGTAACTCTTCGAAGGTTCCTTGATTTTTTGGGGGGCCAGGAGCCGTTCATTTCTGATTGTTCTCTCCTGGGCCTCTTCCTGGCCACCGGGGGGCCAGGAACACTTAGAAACGAGCACAATCAGAGATGAGCGCGATGAGAAATGAGCGACGTGTACCGGTACCGCTGATCGCCCTGAAGAGCCCTGGTCGCCGCGGTTCGATTGTCCTCGAGGTTCTGGCCAGAGCGCACCCTTGGAGAGGTCCGTGGAGCAGCGATATGGGTACCTTCAGGAGGGGAAAAAAACACACAGACACAATTAATCGTCGATCCCCCAGAAAACATGGGAAAATATGGGAAGTGGTGGGGAAGACAGAAACCCAGAACATATGCGAAAATAGAGGGACTATTCTTATCTGTGTGTATTTACTTGTGTGTCCTTGGGGCCCCTTCGTACCTCTCGTTTCCCCGGAGGCCGCGGTGGACACCTGGCCCGACGGGGCCGGCAGGTGGTCGGGCAGCGGGGCGCGGAGCACTACGCCCAGGGCCCAGCAGCCTCGGTGCTGGCCAGCGGAGGCCGCGCCAGAGGCGGCGGTGCAGGTGCCGCGCCGCCCACCAAACCACCCCAACCCAACCCGAAGGCTCAGATTTACCCTCGATTTCCAGTGGGGGGGGGGTCGGGAGACATCGAAAAAACGCATGTGGAGGCCTTACCCCCCCCCAACCCGAAAGACGGGTCTTCGGGTTGGGTTGGGGTGGTCTGGTAGGTAGTCACAGGTGTCGCGCCGCCCGTCGCTCCTGCTCGCGCAGGCACAGGTCACACCGTCGGCGCCGTCCTCGCCACCCGCGGCGCAGAGGCCGCAGCCTGGAAGGCAGGCCCGCCCCGCCGCCGCGGAGCAGCCCGCGCCACCTGGCCCCGAAGGCGGCGGCGTGGACTTCGAGAGCGACCCGATCAACTTCACGCACATCCTCCGGTTCATGCGGGACGGCGAGGCCTGGCAGCCCCCGGACGACAACAAGGCTCGCGCGGCCCTGAAGAAGGAGGCCGTGTACTTTGGGTGCACTGGCATTCTCAACCGGCTGGACAGAGACGAGGTGGAGAGAGCCGGCATCGCCATCGCCTGACGCCATCGACCGCAGTGAACCCCACCCCCCCCCCAGAAATCGTGGGGGGTAGGGGTAGGGTTCGCATGTGGCCCCCTATCTGTAGGCTGGAGCGGCCGCCCGTGGCCTCGGAGGAGCTGCCGAAGGGCTTCCTGCGAGGGCGGGCGGAGGGCCTTCCCGGGAGGCCCCGCCGCCTGCCGGGAAAGGCCCGTCCCCTTCGCTGCCGCGCCCCCCTCGGGCGCGCCGCCGCTTCGCACGGGTCCTGGTCGCCGAGGAGGGGTTCGGGGGCGAGTCGCCCCCCCTGCGAAGCTCCTCAATTCCTCCTCCGCCCTCTCTCTCTCTCTCTCTCTTTCTCTCTCTCTCTCCTCTCTCCTTCCTCTCCCCTCCTCTCTCTCTCTCTCTCTCTTCCTCTCTCTCTCTCTCTCTCTCTTCCGTGTCGCGCGGCGGTCCTCCTCCCTTCAGTGGGAGCCCCCTCCCAGTCCCGAGTTGGCTGATGGTGGTGGCGCTCGGCGGGGAAAGGGGGGGGGGAGAGCAAAAACAAAAAAACAAAAAGCCTGGCGAAGGACCCAACCATATGCAGTGTACGTGCCGCAATTGAGAATTTCTTCGGTGGCGCTCCCTATGGGGCCACGAATCGTATGAGGGGCGTGCCGAAGTGTGTGGCGGGGGGCACAACACCAACGAATACGATAGGTCTAATTACGAGAGACTGAGCGCGGGCGAGTGGGTTCTTCGAGGGAGCCTGAGTGTGAATGAGTCTGCGTGCGAGTGAGTAAATTTGAATGAACGCGAGCATGACCACGATTAATGTAAATGTATATGAATGTGAATGGTTCGGGTATGCCTGACTCTGAGTACTCGTGACACCGAGCGTGGCCGCCGCAGGGAGCTTCCCCGGGAACCCCGACGGCAGCGCCTGCGCGACGCCCATGTCGGCACGCCCCTCACGAGGATCGCACCCGCTTCCTTCCTTTATTCCCAACCATCCTGTGGTGTTGGGTCCTCGTTTTGAAAAGACAGCGCCCCGCGTTCACTCCTCCTCCTTCCTCCTCCTCCCTCCTCCCCCTTCTCCCTCCTCCCTGCGTTTCACCCACCTAGTACAGCGCTTCGTGGCCCCATAGGGTGCTCCGCCGAAGGCCCCAGTGGCAGGGTCCGCATGCAGTTCCACCTCCATTTCGGCGCACCCCTCACACGTTTCGTGACCCCCATAAGGTGCTCCACCCAGGCCCCAGTGGTAGGGTCCGCATGCAGTTCCACTTCCATGTCGGCGCGCGTCTCACACGTTTCGCGGCCCCATAGGGTGCTCCACCCAAGGCCCCAGTGGCAGGGTCCGCATGCAGTTCCACTTCCATGTCGGCGCACCCCTCACACGTTTCTTGGCCCCTATAGGGTGTTCCGCCGAAGGCCCCAGTGGCAGGGTCCGCATGCAGTTCCACCCCCATTCCGGCGCACCTCTCACACGTTTCGTGGCCCTATAGGGTGTTCCGCCGAAGGCTTCGGTTGCAGGGTCCGCACGCAGTTCCACCCCCATTGTGGCGCACCCCATCGGACGCTTCGTGGCCCCATAGGGTGCTCCGCCGAAGGCCCCAGTGGTAGGGTCCGCATGCAGTTCCACCCCCATTTCGGCACACCCCTCACACTTTTCGTGGCCCCATAGGGTGTTCCGCCGAAGGCCCCAGTAGCAGGGTCCGCATGCAGTTCCACCCCCATTTCGGCGCACCCCTCACATGTTCCGTGGCCCTATAGGGTGCTTCACCGAAAGCTCCTTGTGGCAGGGTCCGCATGCAGTTCCACCCCCATTGTGGCGCACCCCTCGGACGTTTCGTGGCCCTTTATGGTGTTTCACCGAAGGCCCCCTGTGGCAGGGTCCGCATGCAGTTCCACCCCAATTTCGGCACACCCCTCAGACGTTTCGCGGCCCCATAGGGTGTTCCACCCAAGGCCCCAGTGGCAGGGTCCGCATGCAGTTCCACTTCCATTTCGGCGCACCTCTCACACGTTTCGTGGCCCCGCAGGGTGCTCCGCCGAAAGCCCCACTGGCACGGTCCGCATGCAGTTCCATCCCCATTTCCGGGGCACCTCTCACACGTTTCGTGGCCCTATAGGGTGCTCCGCCGAAGGCCCCAGTGGCAGGGCCCGCATGCAGTTCCACATCAATTTTGGCGCACCCCTCGAACGCTTCGTGGCCCCATAGGGTGCTCCACCGAAGGCCCAGGGGCTCGCCCGCATGCAGTTCCACCCCCATTTCGGCACACCCCTCACACGCTTCGTGGCCCCATAGGGAGCTCCACCGAAGGCCACAGTGCTGCGTTTGCATGCGGTTCCACCCCCCCATTCCGGCACACCCCTCACAAGTTTCGTGGCCCTATAGGGTGCTCCGCCGAAGGCCCCACTGGCAGGGTCCGTATCCAATTCCACCCCGCATTTCGGCGCACCCCTCGCACGCTCCGCGGCCCCATAGGGTGCTCCACCGACGGCTCTGGTGGCAGCGTCCGCATTGCGAACCCGTGCCAATTTTGGCACACCCGTCACACGGGTCGTGACCCCAGAGAGGTTCACCGAGGTCGATACCCACAACTGCGTCACTCACAACTGCACATGGTTGGGTCCCTCGCCAGGATAATGTTTTCCTTCTTTGCCCGCGCACTCCAAAGTCCAACGCTGCGAGCGCAGCGCAGCGCGGAGTCCCCGCGACGCGCGCAGGTCGCCCTGGAGGGGTCCCAGCGACTCGCGCGGGTCGTCCGCTGCGCGGAGCAAAGAGAGCTAGCTGGCTGGCTGATAGTGGGCAAGGCTCTGGCGGCTGGGCAGAGCGACGACGGGCGAGCGAGGCGCTGGGCAGGGCGCAGCGCGGAGTTCCCACGACGCGCGCCAGTCGCCCCGAGAGGGTCCCAGCGACGCGCGCGGGTCGTCCGCGGCGCGAGGCCAAGCAAGTAGTTGGACAGTCGAGAGAAGGCGCGGCTCGGGCGGGGCGCTCCTCAGGTCAGGCCTCGCGGATAAACTCGGTGAAGCCGAGCTCCCTGGCTAGGGCCGTCGCCTCCCTCCTGCACCGCTTCGCGCGCGCCGCAAACTGCTCCAGCTGCTTCCGCAAGCCCTCCGGCGGCCCCGCCAGGAAGAACTCGATGCGCGGCGCCCGCATGAGCAGGAGGTCCTCGTGGCGCGTGGCGCGCGAGAGCAGCACATAGAGCTCCAGCCACCAGTCGTCGTCCTCCTTCTTGCCGCTCCCGACCTCGTGGCGGCCGCAGTCCAGGATCACGCCCTGGGCGACGTCGGCCGAGGGAGCAGCGCGCCGGACAGCCGACGGCCCAGGGCGAGAGTCCACAGGACCGAGAGATGGTCTGGTTGCGGACCGCTCGCGCCCAGTAGGTTCGGCTTTAGACTGCCCAGGGGTTCCCTCGCCCCGTCGCCTTCTCGCATGGTGCGCCTCTGGCACGCCACCGTGGTGATAGCCCTGCCGTGCGAGAGCGGGAAGGACGTCCGGGTGACGACGAGGACGACGACGAGGACGACGACGACAGCGACGACGGCGGCGGCGACGACGACAACGACTCGAAATGATATTGTCACGTTCGCAACACAAAAGACATCGATGTGTATGACTTGTCGAGTCCGTCCCGTTTCAAGACCATGCCTCTCAGGACACCCCTCGCTCAGTAATCTTAGACACCGGGCGGGGCCAGGCCACCGCCGCGGTGGTTCAGATTATTTGCAGCGGATGGCTTCAACGCAAATGGATTCGATTGTTATATACATCCCACTATTCGGGCGAACGTGACGAGAAGGAGGAAAAACAGGAGGACGGGGGAAGAGGCAAACGCAGCACTGGAAGGGAGTTGGACGGAGAGGAGGAGAACCATGCCCTCTACCTCCTGCTTGTGCCCTTCTATCGTGGTGCGGAGGCGCGGCCTGCTCGCCCCCTTGAGCTTCATCCTCCCCCTCCTCATCATCGTATTTGTTTGTCCTCCTGGTCCCTCGTCCTGATCCGAACAGCCCGGAGATCTCCGGGGGCCTCCGTCCGCAGGAGGCATATGTGACGCCCCCATCGATGGCGCGATCTGCGCGAGGGGCGCCCCGAAATCGACAAGGCGCCGCCGTGTGAACCCATCCAGTAGGGCCCTCGGGAGCCCCCCATGGGGCCACGAAGCGTGTGAGGGGTGTGCCGAAATGGGGGTGGAACCGCACGCGGACCCTGCCACTGGGGCCTCCGGCGGAGCACCAATTATGGAGCCACGAAACGTGTGAGAGGTGTGCCGAAACGGGGGTGGAACCGCATGCGGACCCTGCCACTGGGGCCTTTAGCGGGGCTCACTATGGGGCCACGGAACGTGCGAGGGGCGTGCCGAAATGGGAGTGGAACCGCACGCGGACCCTGCCACTGGGGCCTTCGGTGGGGCACCCTATGGGGCCACGAAACGTGGAAGGGGTGCGCCGACATGGTGTGGAACTGCATGCGGACCCTGCCACTGGGGCTTTCGGAGGGGGTTCACTATGGGTCCACGAAACGTGTGAGGGGTGCGCCGAAATGGGGGTGGAACCGCATGCGGACCCTGCCACTGGGGCCCTCGGTGGGGCTCACTCTGGGGCCACGGAACGTGCGAGGGGTGTGCCGAAATGGGGGTGGAACCGCGTGCGGACCCTGCCACGGGGGCCTTCGGTGGGGCTCCCTGTGGGGCCACGAGGCGGCTCTCCAAAGCGGCTTCCTATGCACTACGCCACAACGACGATGACGGTGATGATGACGATGTTGATGTTGATGATGATGATGATGATGATGATGATGATGATGATGATGATGATGATGATGAGGATGAGGATGAGGATGAGGAGGAGGAGGAGGAGGAGGAGGAGGAGTAGAGGATAGAGGAGGAGAAGGATGAGGATGAGGAATGAGATGAGGATGAGGATGCTGATGCTGCTGATGCGATGATGATGATGATGATGATGAATGATGGTGATGATGATGAATGATGATTATGATGATGATGATGATGTGATATGATGATGATGATGGTGATGGTGATGGTGATGGTGATGAGATGAGGATGAGGATGCTGATGCTGATGCTGATGATGAGGATGGGATGAGGATGAGGACGAGGATTGGATGATGATGATGATAACGATGACTGATTGACGATGCGATGAATGATTATGATGATGATGATGATGATGATGATTGATGATGATGATGATGATGATGATGATGATGATGATGATGATGATGATGATGATGATGATGATGATGATGATGATGATGATGATGATGATGATGATGATGATGATGATGATGATGATGAGAGGGAGGGGGAGGAGGAGGAAGGAGGAGGAGTGGACGCGGGGCCCAACACCACATAATGGTTGGGAACAAAACAAAAACAAATTATCCCGGCGAAGGACCCAACCATGTGCAGCCGTGTGTAACGCAGGTGTGGGCATCGTCCTCGGTGAATCTCCCTCTGGGACCACGACGCGTGTGACGGGTGTGCCAAAATTGGCACGGGTACGCCGTGCGGACGCTGCCACAGGAGCCGTCGGTGCAGCCCCATCTGAGGCCACGAAACGTGTGAGGGATGCGCGGAAATGCAGGGTGGACCACGTGCGGGCGCTGCCACCAGGGCCTTTGGTGGCCGCGAAACGTGTGAGGAGTGCTCCGAAATGGAGGTGGAATTGCATGCGGACCCTGCCACTGGGGCCTTGGGTGGAGCACCCCATGGGGCCACGAAACGTGTGAGGGGTGCGCCGACATGGAGGTGGAACTGCATGCGGACCTGCCACGGGGGCCTTGAATGGAGCACCCTATGGGGTAACGAAACGTGTGAGGGGTGCGCCGAAATGGAGGTGGACCTGCATGTGGACCCTGCCACTGGAGCCTACGGCGGAGCACCCAATGGGGCCACGAAACGTGTGAGGGGTGCGCCGACATGGGGATGGAACTGCATGCGGACCCTGCCACTGGGGCCTTCCGCGGAGCACCCTATGGGGCCACGAAACGTGTGAGAGGTGCGCCGAAATGGGGGTGGAACTGCATGCGGACCCTGCCACTGGGGCCTTCGGCGAAGCACCCTATGGGGCCACGACACGTGTGAGGGGTGCGCCGAAATGGGGGTGGAACCGCATGCGCCCCTGCCCTGTGGTCTTCGGCGGAACACACCATTGGGCCACGAAACGTGTGAGGGTGCGCCGAAATGGGGTGGAACTGCATGCGGACCCTGCCACTGGGGGCCTTCGGCGGAGCACCCTATGGGGCCACGAAACGTGTGAGGGGTGTGCCGAAATTGAGGTGGAACTGCATGCGGACCCTGCCACTGGGGCCTTCGGCGGAGCACCCTTTGGGGGCCACGAAACGTGTGAGGGGTGCGCCGAAATGGGGTGTGGAACTGCATGCTGGACCCTGCCACTGGGGCCTTCGGCGGAG
>CAUYUJ010014653.1:35257-120257 GCA_963575745.1 Prorocentrum cordatum | reverse complement strand
CGGCACAAAAAACGGCGACCAGAAACGGCAACCAAAACGGCTCCAGGATTGGAACCGGAGCCGGAACCGGTCAAGAAACGGCGACGGAACCGGTAAAAAAACGGCGTCGGAACCGGCAAGAAAACGGCAAAACGGAACCGGTAAAAAAGACGGCCCTGTCGTTTCCAGGGCCCACCTGCTCGTTCCCCTTCAGGCCGACGCTCGACGCCCTCGAGGAGGGGCGCGGCAGCGGCTGCCGTTGTGCCCTGCCGGGCGCGGCGGCGTGCACCTCCGCCACCTCGAACGGCGGCTCGACCTCTGCGCCTGGGAGCTGCGCCTCGGAGGCCCCGGGCAGCCCAAGGGGGCACGCGGAGCAGGCGGGCAGCCTCGACGAGGAGAGCGCGCCTGAGCTGTGGCCGGACACCGACGAAGACGACGAGGCATTCGAGTGGACGCCCTGCAGCAGCCGCAGGGGTACCGCGGTCCCGGCTCCCGTTGGCGCAGGGGCCTGGGCGGAAGGCGCGGCTTGCCTCGCGTTCCTGGCGCCGCCGAAGGTCTTCGCCACGGCTCAGGCCAGCATGGCCGCGTGCTCCCCGGCAGTGGCTGCAGCCCTGCGCGCGCCGCCATCAGCTCTGCTGGCCCCAGTGCACTTGCGCGGCCACGCCGAGGCAGCGCCGCCAAACGCCCTCGGACTGCCAGTGCTGGCGCCCCGCGTGCCACTGGTGCTCCAGCCAATGGCCGCCGTGGCGTTCGGCGGCCAGTGCTCACCGGGGCGACCACCCACACTGCGCTGGCTGGCGCCGCGGCCACCACCCTGTGCGGCGCCGATAGCCTGGAGTCCGCCATGCGGTCTGCCGAGTCGGCGTTGGCGGCCATCGAGGCGGAAGAGGCTCAGCATCGTCAAACGTCAAGCCTATCCCCATCCCCGTTTGGGTCATGGTATCTCAGCCCCACCAGCCACACCCTCCGAGGTGTGGATAAACTTGGTTGGAAAGTGATTAAGAACTCTCCCTTTCTTCGGCAAAAGGATAAAACTTCCCGCACCGTGAAGCGTAATTCTGGCACCCAGAGGATGATGATGATGATGATGATGATGATGATGATGATGATGATGATGATGATGATGATGATGATGATTATTATGATAATTATGATGATTTTGATGATGATGATGATGATCATGATGATCATGATGATGATCATGATGATGATGATCTGATGATGATGCTGATGCTGATGATGATGATGATGATGATGATGATGATGATGATGATGATGATGATGATGATGCTGATGATGATGATGATGATGATGATGATGATGATGATGATGATGATGATGATGATGATGATGATGATGATGGTGATGATGAGGAGGAGGAGGAGGAGGAGGAGACTGTGGAGGATGAGGAGGGGGGAGTAGGAGTCCTCCCTCGCTTCCAAAATGTGACTTTCGCCTTAGCGCCGCGCATATTCATTTCAAAAACTTGCAAGAGTTTCACTGGTTGAGTGCGGGTCGTTTTCAAAATGTGGCTCTCGCCTTAGCGCCACGCGCATTCGTTTAACAGACGTTGCAAGAGCTTCACGGATTGACGGCGGCGGCGGGTCGTTTTCAACATGTGGCTCTCGCTTTAATGTCGCGCACGTTCGCTTTAAGAAAGGTGCAAGAGTTGCACGGATTGAGGGCGGGTCGTTTCAAACATGTGGTTCTTGTCTCGGCGCCGCGCGCACTCGTGTGAAACATCTGCAGGAGTTGCACGGATCGGGGGCGGGCCGTTTTCACAATGTGGCTCTCGCCTTCGCGCCGCGCACATGCGTTTTTAAACTCTGCCGGAGGTTCACGGAGGGAGGGCGGTTGGGCGTCGCGTAATGGAGGGGTCATGGGGGGGTGGCGAGCGTGGTCCGAAAAGGTACCCAAACGGTACCCAAACGAGCCCCCTGGGGCTCTGGAGGGGCCCGAAGGGGGCACGAAAGGGGACCTTTTCTGACCCCCCCCATTTGTGACCCCCATTAAGCCACGCCCAAGGCGGGTCGTTGTCCCAAAATGCGGTTCTCGCTCCTGGCGCCGCGCGCACGCGGCATACGCTTCTCTCTTGCAGGAGCTCTCCACGGATGGAGGGCGGGCCGTGGTCCAAACGCATCCTCTCGCCGCAGCGCCGCGCACGCTCGCTCTGAAGACTCCGCCGGGGCCTCGCGGATGGAGGGCGGGTCTTTCTCGAAGCAATGCTCTCGCCTCAGAGACGCGTGCACTCGTTAAAGTCGGGGGTGGACAGAACCCCCAACAGTGACACGTCGATTAGTGAATTGTCCGTTTTCGGTTCTCGAGAGGGCGCCATGGCCGTTATTTTCCAGGCCTGCGCCCGCCAGGTTTGGGCCTCAGGTCGTTTTCACTAAACCACGTTTTACTAAAGGGAGGTCTGTCCATCCCCGATAAAGAGAATGCAGGAGTTTCGCGGATTGAAGGCGGCTCGTTTTCAAGATGTGGCTCTCGCCTTAGCGCCGCGTGCATTGGTTTAAACAAATTCCACTCGGTTCACTGATTGAGGTCGGGTCGGTTTCAAAATGTGGCTATCGCCTGAGCGCCGCGCGCATTTTTTTTAACGTTGCAAGTTTCACGGGTTGAGGGCGGGTCGTTTTCAAAATATGGTTCTCGCCTGAAGGCCGCGCACATTCGTCTTGATGTTCTGCAAGGGTTTCACCTCTTGAGGGGTGTTCGGTTTCAAATTGTGTGCCTCGCCTTCGCGCCGCGCACATTCATGTTTCAAAAACGTTGCAAGTTTCACGGGTTGATGGCGGGTCGTTTTCAACATGTGGTTCTCGCCTTCGGGCCGCGCACGTTCGCTCTCAAAGCGCTGCCAGAGTGTCACGGGCGAGGGCGGGCCGCTTCCGAGATGTTGCTCTCGCCGGAGCGCCGCGCGCCTTCGTTTTAAACATTTGCAAGAGATGCACGGAGTTCGGGTGTCGCTAGAAGTGCCCCTGGCCCAAGGTGCCCCCAGCTTTTCGCTCCATGTTTGATGCCCTGGGGCCCTCTAGGCCTCGTGAGGGGTGCCCTGGAGGCCGTCTGGGCCACCCCGAGAATCCTGGGGGTACCTTGGGCCAGGGGTACTTCTAGCAACACCCGAGGAGTGAGGGCGGGTCGTTTTCACAATGTGGCTCTCGCCTCAATGCCGCGCACGTTCGCTTCAAGCACGTTGCAGGAGTTGCACGGATTGAGGGCGGGTCGCTTCCAAAATGTGTGTTTTTTGTCTCGGCGCCGCGCGCACTCGTGTTAAAGATTTGCATGAGTTGCACGGATTGGGGGCGGGCCGTTATCACAATGTGGCTCTCGCCTTCGCGCCGCGCACATGCGTTTCAACAGTTTGCAAGAGTTTCGCCAAGTGAGGGCGGCTGTCTTCAAAATATGTTTCTCGCCCGAACGCTGCGCGAATTCCTTTTTTTCTAACATTGCACAAGTTTCACGGAGTGACTGCGGGTCATTTTCAAAATATGGTTCTCGCCGTGGCGCCGCGCACATTTGTTTTACATGTTCTGCAAGGGTGTCACGGCTTGAGGGGCGTTCGTTTTAAATTGTGGGTCTCGTTGTATGGCCTTGCCAGGCATATCGCCGCCTTATCAGACAGCGACCCTACCAAACAGCCCGCCCGACCGGACAGCGCAAGTACAGTGAACCCGCGTGGTATGGATGAACGACTTCCCAAGGTTACCCTTGCATCCTTCCCTTTTTGCCAATCCTTGGCCGCTTTCTCTGGCCGCGCCCCGCGCGCAAAATGTCGACGTCGCCTCCCAGGGGCCCTTTGCATCCTTATCGCGCGTGTTCATAATGCGGCTTGACTTTGCAGCACGACGCAGCAGCACGCTCGCAGCAATTTGCTGGTAAAGCTACCAGAGAAGCGTCCAGGTTCAGCATTCGCATTCGTAGCATTCAGTACCCTCTTTACTACTCCGTGTTCCGAAGTACTAGTAGGTAAGTGTTATCACTACTCCGGCGACGGCGACAATGACTACGACGACGACGACGACGACGATTATTATTATTACTACTACTACTACTACTACTACTACAACCACTACTACTACCACTACGACTACTACTAGTACTACTCCTAGTGCTACTACTACTACTACTACTACTACTACTACTACTACTACTACTACTACTACTACTTCTACTACTACTACTACTACTACTACTACTACTACTACTACTACTACTACTACTACTACTACTTACTACTACTACACTACACTACTACTACTACTACTACTACTACTACTACTACTACTACTACTACTACTGCTACTATGCTACTACTACTACTACTACTGCTACTACTACTTCTACTACTACTACTACTACTACTACTACTACTACTACTACTACTACTACTACGACTACGACTACGACTACGACTACTACTCTACTATTACTACTACACTACTACTACTACTACTACTACTACTACTACTACTACTACTTCTACTACTACTACTACTACTACTACTACTACTACTACTGCTATTATGAGTATTTCTGCGGCTACTACTATTACTACTACTACTACTGCTACTATTCCTACTACTACTACCCCTACGAGTACGACGACTACTTCGATTATTACTACGACTACGACGACGACGACTTTGCTAACTACTTCCACCGCTCCTACTATTACTCTAACTACTATATCTACGACAACCAGTACTACTACTCCTACTACTCCTACTACTACTACTACTACTACTACTACTACTACGACTACTACTACTACTACTACTACTACTACTACTACTACTACTACGATTCTCATTGTTACAACAACGACTGCTACTACTACTACTACTACTACCACTACTACCACTACCACTACTACTACTACTACTACTACTACTACTACTACTACTACTACTACTACTACTACGACGACTACTACTACTACTACAACTACTACTACGACTACTACGACTACTACCAATACCATTCTGTCTACCGCTACTACTACTAATACTACTACAAGTACTACTACTGCCACTACTACGATTACTACTACTATCAGTACTACGACCACTCCTACTACGACTACTACTACTACTACTACTACTACTACTACTACTACTACTACTACTACTACTGGTACTACAGCCAGCGAAATGTGAGCTCAGCTCACTGCGAGGTCTTGATGGGTATCCAAGTGAGTTCCGCGATGTTCCAAGAGCTCTCCCAAGCAGTTTCCATAGCGCGTTCAGCGAGTCAGCGCTACGACTAAAACGACGACTACGTCTAGTAGTACTCTTTGTTCTACTACCACTACTACTACTACTACTACTACTACTACTACTACTACTACTACTACTACTGCTTCTACTACTACTACTACTACTACTACTACTACTACTACCACGAATACAACTAATTTCACGACGACGACTACTACTATTAATATTAGTACTACCGCGACGATTTCGAATACTATTATTACACTTACGCCGGCTACTGCTATTACGACGACGACTACGACGACGACTACTAGTATTACTAGTACTACCACTATCTCTACTACTACTACTACTACTACTACTACTACAACTACTACCACTACTACTACTACTACTACTACTACTACTACTACTACTACTACTACTACGACTACTACTACTACTACTACCACGACGAACGACTACTACTACTGTAGTACTACTACGACTACTACTACTATTACTGCTATTAACAACTGCTACTACACTACAATACTAACTACTACTACTACTACTACTACTATTACTACGACTACTACTATTACTACTACTACTTTCTACTACTACTACCTACTACTACTACTACTACTACTACTACTTCTACACTACTACTATACTACTACTACTACTACTACACCTACTACTACTACTAACTACTACTACTAACTAGTACTACTACGACTACTTTCTACTACCACTACTACTACTACTACGACGACACTACTACTACTACTACTACTACTACTACTACTTCTACGACTACTACTTCTACTGCTACTGCTATTGCTACTACCACTACTGTTTCTACTACGACCATTACTACTACTACTACTACTACGACGATGACCACTACTACTACGACTACTACTATTACTACTACTACTACTACTACTACTACTACTACTACTTCTACTACTACTACTACCAATATTGCTCCTATTACAATGACCACCGTTGCTACTACTACTACTACTACTACTACTACTACTACTATTACTACTACTACTACTACGACTACTACTACTACTGCTACTACTAGTACTACTACTACTACTACTACTACTACTACTATTACTACGACTACTACTACTACTACTACTACTACTACTACTACTACTACTACTACTACTATTACTACTACTACGACTACTACGACTACTACGACGGCGACTATCATTACTAGTACTACTACGACTACTTCTGCTCCTACAGCCTTTTGAGGCTACCACGAGTACTACGTGCGAGTAGCTGCATCTCCAGTACTAATTTTGCGACTACGACTGCTACTACAAATGTTGCTGCTATTACTACTTCTACTACGACCACTACTACTTCTACGACCACCACTACTTCTACCACTACTACTAGCACTACTGCTAGGACTTTCCATGTTACAATGTCGGCTACTATCCTTACGTAGTGTGGGGCGAATGTGATTGTTTGTATTTCTCTGGATGTCTTCGGAATGTGGTGATTTGTTGTGGTTTCTCTGGGTCTGGGATTTTTCAGGTTTTCGCGATGTCTTGGGACTCTTGGGGTTTATTTGTATGTTTCGGGTGCTTGTGGTTTCTCGTGCTGTCTGAAGATTCTGGGGGTTCTCCGGGGGGTCCTTTGGATTTGGTGAGTATTGGGGTGTCTCGGGGTGTGCTTGGACTCTTTGGGTTTATCGGGATTCTTGTGATTCTTGAGATTTGTCGGGGGTCCTGGAATTATTGAGATATTTCGGGGTGGCGTGGGACCCTTCGGGAATCATTGGCTTTCGTGGAATGTTTTGCGGTTTGCTGGGGTCCCGCCCGTGGCCGCGCAGGCCCAGGTAGCCGGAGCAACGCCGACTAAGTCGCACTCTCCGCCCCAGCGTCTCAAAGGCCCGCGCCCCCCGACGCTTGACTCAGCGCAAGCGCGCCGAGTCTGCATAGGACCTGCCAGGCACTGCGGCGCACCAGGGACCTGTCAGCCCCCCGTGGCCCAGCTCGCAATCCAGCCCGCCATGGCACCCGGGTGCTTGCATGACAGAGACGCCGCCTAAGATCGTTCAGCCCGACGCCCCTGAGACCGAGGGGGGTCGTATCAGGAGGGCGAGTCGCCGCAACGAGGGCGCCCAGGATGCGAAAAGGTATAAGGACTATCAAGAGCCGTTGTCCTCAGACATCAGGCGCCCGAGAAATCCAAACCCAGACGACCGCATCATGAGTGAACGCGCGCGGGAGAAGGCGACGCAGGGGCGGCGGCGTCAGATCGCGCGCGCGCTGGGCGGCGAGGCCAGGTCGCCGCGAGCTCCGCTTAGCTCAGCTCATTTGAGCAACGTGCCAAGAAGGCTCTCAAAAGGCGCGCGCGCCACGCTTTCCCATAGTTGAGCGCGACGGCAGTTCAGCGCCGCAATCAGGAGGAGGGAGGAGGGGGGAAAGGAGGAGGGAGGAGGGAGGAGGAGGAGAAGGAGGAGGAGAAGGAGGAGGAGGAGGAGGTGGATGATGATGAGGAGGAGGAGGAGGCGGTGGAGGAGGAGGAGGAGGAGGAGGAAGAGAAGAGGAAGAGGACTGGGGGGAGGGCGCGCAGCGCTCAGCCAAGGAAGGGTTCTCAGTGCTCAGGACGTCCTGGGGCCGCCGTCCTCTCAGACGCGCAGCCGAGTGAGGGGCTGGCCGTCGTCGACAATCATCCAGCGTCAGCATCGTCATCGCCAGTTTCTTGCGTCGTCGCAGCGGGCCAACGAAACTGTTGCGCCATGACAGTCCTGAAACGATCCAACAAACAGTTTTTTTGGCGCGTTACCCATGGGGATCGATGAAACCCGCGCAAAGCTTTCGAAGCGAATGTGCGCGGCGCCGAGGCGAGAGTCACAGAAAACGAACCGCCCTCGACCCGCGAAGATCTTGCAAACTGTTACAGCGACTGCGCGCGACGCTGCGGCGAAAGCCACGCGCTGGAAGCGACCCGCCTTCTATTCGCGAAGTTCGCGCACATAGTATAAAGAATGCGCGCGGCGCTGGGTTGGGGCGAAGGCCGAGTTTTGAAAACGAGCCGCCCCCATCCATGAATTTCCTGCACGGTCTTAAAACGACTGCGCGCGACGAGGATGCGTGAACCACATTTTGGTTTCGTGCCGCCCTTGTTCCGTGAAGCTCGTGATGTTTTTTACATGAAAATATAATGATTGAAATTTCTCGTATAAAACATGCGCGCGGCGCTAGGGCGAGAGCTGCATTTTGAGAGCTAACCGCCCCAGCCCGTGAAACTCGTGCTGAGGCGAAAGCTACATTATGAAACCGATCCGCCCACAATCCGCGAAGCCTGTGCAGCTTTTCGAAACGAATGTGCGCGGCGCAAATGCGAAAACTACAGTTTGCACACGTGCCGCCCTCAATCCGTGAAATTCGTGAAACTGTTAGAGACGAGTGTGCGCGGCGCTGAGGCGGGAGCTGCCTGTTGAGAACGAGCCGCCCTCAATCCGCGAAGTTCGTGCACATGTTCGGAACGAGTGAGCTCGGCGCAAGGGCGAAAACTACATTTTTGAAACGCGCCGCCCTCAACCCGTGAAACTAAAAAAGAACAAAGAAGAGAAACAAAAAAAAAACAAAAAAAAAAAACGAATGCGCGCGGCGCTAAGGCGAGAGCTGCATTTTGCATTTTGAGAGCTTACCGCTTTCAGCCCGTGGAACTCGTGTTTTTTTTCAAAATCGAATGCGCGCGGCGCTGAATCCGCGAAGTTTGTGCAGCTGTTCGAAACGAATCTGCGCGGCGCAAATGCGAAAGCTACAGTTTGCAAGTGGGCCGCCCGCAATCCGTGAAATTCGTGAAACTGTTAGAGACGAATGTGCGCGGCGCTAAAGGCGGGAGCTGCACGTTGAGAACGAACCGCCCTCAATCCGCGAAGTTTGTGCACATTTTCGGAACGAGCGTGCTCGGCGCAAGGGCGAAAACTACATTTTGGAAACACGCCGCCCTCAATCCGTGAAGCTCGCGGAACTATAAAAAACGAATGCGCGCGGCGCTAAGGCGAGAGCTGCAGTTTGAAAACGAACCGCCCTCAACCCGTGACGTTCGTGCAATGTACAAGCGATCATGCGCGGCGCTAAAACGAGAGCCACATTTTGAAAACGAACCGCCCTCAATCCGTGAAGTCCGTGCAACCTTTTGAAGGGAATGCGCGCGGTGCTAAGGCGAGAGCCACATTTTGAAGGCGAGCCGCTTTCAATCCGTGAAATTATTGCAAGTTCTAGACGCTTCGCGTAACCTCACCAGTTTTTGCCTTCGCCGCCTGACCCTTGTCTCGCGGCCGCGACCCAAAAAAGTAATCCCACCAGCCACCCCAGAAACGATGCCTAGAGGAACTGCCTCGATCAGGGACGTGGGCAGCACACAGGAAGGGTCCCCCAGTGGAGGCCTCTTGGAGCGTCTTGGCGGCCTCTTGGCGGCCCCGGACGCCTCCAGAGCGTCTTGGGTGCCTCGGAAAACTTATGGGGGCCTCTTGGGGGTCTCATGGGAGCCTCTTGGAGGCCCCTTGGGCGCCTGTTGGGGCCTCCTGTGGCTTCCTGGGCGCCTCTTGGGGCCCTCCTTGAGGCGCTCTTGGGGGCCTCGGGAGCGCCCTTGGGGCCATCTTGGGGGACATCGAACAAACAAGAGGGGGGCATTAATTAGCGCTGCCCCTCGGGAGCCCAAAAAGTCGCCTCTTGGGGCGCTGCCGGGGCTTGGGCGCTCTTGGGGCCGTCTTGGGGTTCTTTTGAGCATCTCTTGGGGCCCTGCTGGGCCATCTTGGAGCCATCTTGAGGCCTCGGATGGCCATCGGAAGCGAAAAGGCGAGAAAGCCAAAAACATTGATTTCCCCAAGGTTTTGGAACGATTTGGGCCTCTTCGGGGCCTCCAGAGGGAGCTCTTTGGCCACTTGGAGCTGTCTTGGAGCTGGAGCGGTCTTGGGGCCTCTTGGAGCATCGTGGGAGCCGTCTTGAGGCATCTTGGGATATCTTGACCATCTTGGAGGCCATCTTGGGCTCGCCCAGGCGCTCTTGGAGTCATCTGATGCCGTGCCCCCCCAGGAGGCCAAAATGTGGCCAACACCTTCGTCGAATGAATGATTTTGGCATTCTCGGGCCTCTTAGAGCGTCTTGGGTGCCTCTGGGGAGGCTTCTTGGGGGTCTCTTGGGAGCCTCTTGGGGGCATCCTGGGGACCTTTGGGGGGCCTTTGGGGGCCTCCTGGCCGCCTCTTGTGGCCCTCTTGGGGCACCCTTGGGAGCCTTGGGGGCCATCTTTGGGCCATCTCAGAGGAGATCGATCAAAGAAGGGGGGGTCCTTAACGAGGGCCCCCCCCCCCCGAGAGGCCAAAATGGAGCCAAAACCTTAGCATAACCCGTGAGTTTGGCTTCCTCGCCGAGGCCGTGTTGGACGCTCGAACTACCCGCGGGACCTCCCGTCCAGGTCCAGCGGAGGGGGTACGGTACGGGGAGGGGTCAAGAGTAGAGTCTCCCTCCCCGCCCGCAAGCCGTCTCGCTCACTCCCACCCGCCCTCCCAACACATACGTAGCACCCGAGCCTGGCCCGAGCCGCAGCATATGCAGCAGTCGTGTTTGAATGGGCAGCCACTGGGGGCGCATCCGCCGCCGCCGCCGCCGCCCACCACCGCCGCTGCCGCGCCGCCGCCGCCGCCGCTGTCCGCCGCCGCCGCTGCCACCGCGCCGCCCGCCGCCGCCGCCGCAGCCGCTGCCGTCGCCGCCGCCGCCGCTGCCGCCCCCCGCCGCCGCCGCCCCCGCCGCCGCCACCGCCGCAGAAGCCACAGCCGCTGCCCCCGCCGCAGCCGCCGCCGCCGCCAAGTGTACTCTGGATTGTTTTTTTGATAAGGATGGTGGGAGGAGGCGGCATCGAGTTCGCTGCGCATGCTCCGAATTTGGAGGCAGATTGTGGTTTGCATGGCTGTTTACAATAGACGGTGGGGGCAGAGTGTGTGTTTGTAGTATTTTTTTACTACAAGGGATGGTGGGGGGGTGCCCGCATGGATCGGGCAAAATCACCCAATCCCACCAGCCCTTCAGGGCGTAGGTGGTCTAGGGATCTTCCTCTTCCAACCCCCTTCTTCCCCTGCGGGGAGGGGTTTCCCTCTCCCCCTACCCCTTCACCTGGACCTGGACGGGAGGTCCCGCGGGCAGTTGGAGCGTCCAAAACGGCCCCGGCGAGCAAGCCAAACTCATTGGTTTACTAAGGTGTTGGCCCTTCTGGCCTCCTAGAGGGGGGGCCCTAATTAAGGACCCCCTCCTTCTTTGATCGATCTCCTCCGAGGTGGCCCCGAGAGGCCCCCAAGAGGCCCCCAGGATGCCCCCAAGAGGATACCAAGAGACCCCCAAGAGGCCCCAAGAGGCCCCCCAGGGGCACCCAAAGCGGTCCAAGAGGCCTCGGCGAGAATGCCAAAATCATTGTTGATTCTACTAAGGTTTTGGCCACGTGTTGGCCTCCTGGGGGGGGGCACTGATTACGATGACTCCAAAAGCGCCTGGGCGAGCCCAAGATGACCGCAAAGACTATTCAAGATATCCCAAGATGCTTCAAGATGGCACCCACGATGCTCCAAGAGGCCCCAAGACCGCTCCAAGACGGCTCCAAGTGGCCAAAGAGCCCCCCTGGAGGCCCCGAAGAGGCCCAAATCGTTCCAAAACCTTGGGGGAATCCATGTTTTTGGCTTTCTCGCCTTGTCGCTTCCGATGGCCATCCGAGGCCTCAAGATGACCCCAAGATGGCCTAAGAGGGCTCCAAGAGAGGCTCAAGAGAACCCCAAGACGGCCCCAAGAGCGCCCAAGCCCCGGCAGCGCCCCAAGAGGCGACTTTTTGGGCTCCCGAGGGGCAGCGCTAATTAATGCCCCCCTCTTGTTTGCTCGATGTTCCCCAAGATGGCCCCAAGAGCGCTCCCAAGGCTCCCAAGAGCGCTACAAGATGGCCCCAAGAGGCGCCCAGGAGGCCCCAACAGGCGCCCAGGAGGCTTCCAAGAGGCTCCCAAGAGACCCCCGAGAGGCCCCAAGAAGTTGTCCGAGGCACCCAAGACACTCTACGAGGCGTCTGGGACCGCCAAGAGGCCCCCAAGACGCTCCAAGATGCCTCCACTGGGGGACCCTTGCTCTGTGTGCTGCCCACGTCCCTGATCGAGGCAATTCCTCTGGGCATCGTTTCTGGATGGGCTGGTGGGGTTACTTTTTGGTCGCAGCCGCAAGCGAAAGCGCAGGCGGCGAGAAGGGAGTCCGGGCCAACGGGCAAGCCTAATTAGCTACAAGGCGCAGCGCGAGCCGGCCGGGCCAGCCCTCAGAGGCAGCAGCTGCGGCAGAGGAGGCGGGGGGCTGACTGGTTGAACTGCAACGCCCAGGGAAGCTCGAGCATCATGCAGACCTGTGGCAAAGTGCCAGGGAATTCCCAACTGTGCGCCGCGGCGCCAGTCCACCACGGTGTAGGTGCCATGCCGAGACAGAGAGTGTCCTACACGCACGCACAGTCCTGGTGGGGGTACTTTTTTTGGTCGCGCCCGCAAGCGAAGGCGCAGGCGGAGTCAGAAGCGGTCCGGGGCGCGGAAACGGCCTAATTAGCTACTGGGCGCGCCGCAGGCCGGCCGGGTCAGCTCACAAAGCAGCTGCAGTGCCGCGCTGAAGCTGACAGGCTGAGGGCACCCAGGGAAGCTCGGGCAACATGCAGCCTAGCAAAATGCCAGGAAATTCGGGGCCTGGTGGGGGTACGTTTTTCGGTCGCGTCCACCAGCGAAGGCGCAAGCGGAGTCAGACCTGGTGGGGTTACTTTTTGGGGGTCGCGGCCACGAGACAAGGGTCAGGCCGCGAAAGCAGAGTCCGGGGCGTGAACGAGGCTCATTAGCTACAACAGGCACAGGCCGGCCGGCCCACTCACAAACTGGTGGGGTTACGCGACGCGTCTAGAATTTTGTTTGTTCGGCGCGGTGCTACCGATAACGCAGGGGGGGCCTTAATGACTTTCCAAGGTTACGCCCTGCGAGACCCGTTGGGATGAGGCAGATCACGACCCAGAGGTGGGTAACTCGGCCAGTGGGGTGGGGCCCAAAGCCAAGGCCGCGACGGTGGGGATAGGGATGTGTGACTTAGACGATGCTCAGAGGCGGCGCCCGCGGCAGAAGGCCCCGGCTGCGCTGCAGCCTCCCAGCAGGGATCAGCGGCGGCGGCGGCGCGGGTGGCATGCACGGCAGTGGGCGCGGCGGGCGCTGCGGCAGCGGCCCCACCCCACGAGCTGCAGGGGGGGCACGGGGAGGGCCGCTCCGCAGATCAAGCAGGCGTGACCTCTCTGATGCTGCGCAGCCTGCCCCAGGAGATGAGCCAGCAAGAGCTGCTGGGGGAGGTCCACCGCTCGGGTTTTGCTGGCAGGGTGGATTTCTGCTACATGCCCCGTGACTTCGCTTCTGGCAAAACGAAGGGGCACGCCTTCCTCAATTTCGTTTCCAGCGAGGTGGCCACCGAGTTCCAGAGGGCGTGGCACAGGCGCAAGACGTGCTCGGGCCGCCCGGTCGGCGCGCGCGGGCTCGACGTCTCCGTGGCCAAGCTGCAGGGCCTCGCCGCGAACATCAGCAGGTGGTCGGAGGTGCAGAACGAAACCGCCACAAACACATTCTTGTGGTGCGCGCGGATGTTTCGAATGTGTCGCAGACTTGGGGCCCAGATCGGACGGGGCTAGGATTAGGATCAATCCGTTCCAGAGCGTCCTGGATCGCTCTGAGAAGGCCGCGGCGCCCGAGACATCCTCCAGAGCCGCCAGATCTCAGAGATTCTCGATTTATCCTCACCCGAATTCATCCTCGTCCTCGCTTCGTCTTGCCAGACCCCGGCACCGTCCCCCGCGCTGCCCACGGCATATACGGCCCCACTGTCACCGCCAGCACGACGACAAAGCTAAGGGGTTGCCCTCGAGGCGCAAAGGAATGGGTGCAGGTCAGGGGGAAGGGTCGGCAGTTGTATTCGACAACCCGCTCGGATCTTTTGGATCTGCGTTGGACCCCCCTGGCGGCGCCTCTGGTGAGGCCCCTGGCGGCGCCTCTGGTGGGGGCCAGCGCCGGCCCAAAAAATCCGAGTGGAGCTCCGAAAGCTGAGTTTCATCCCGCAAAAGGTGGGAGGCACCCCGCCTGAGGCGCGTGCGCGACCCGGACTTCCAGCCCTTCGTCCTGGGCCGCCGCGCAGCCCCCGCAGCGGGCCGCCCCTCAGGACCCGGCCACGCGTGAGAGTGACCCTTCGCCGGAGTGACCTGGGTCGCAGGCCCGCCGGGGCCCCCCAGCAATTGCCCGCGCGCTTGGACTTGCCCCCCCACATTGGACGCCCGCATTGTCCTGGATGGCTCCGGTCCAGGGCAGCTCCAGTTCGGGCCCCCGACGCGCGAACCAGCAGCTGCCCCCGACCGCGACCAGCCCCGAGGATTCGCGAGTGGTCGGGCGCCCGAGCTCTCCAGGATGCCTCGGGTCTGGGGAAACTCCTGCAGCTGCTCCTGCCCGCCCCCAGCCCTGATGATTTCGGGGCTCTGACCACGGGCGCGCAACGCAGGCCACCCTTGCCAGGGGTCACCTTGCGCTCTTCTAGGCCTCCTAGATGGGGTCGGAGTAGATGGGGTCGGAGGATCGCGCTGCATCGCCGATGCATCGCCGATGCGGCTCGATGTGGGGCCCGATTTGCTTCACGTCGACGTCGGCGACGATGCATCGCCGGTGCATCACCGATGCATCGCCGATGTATCGCCGATGTATCGGCGATGCGACGCGATCCTCCGACCCCATCTACTCCGACCCCATCTAAGAGGCCTCTAGCTCTGTGCCCGACCGAAGGAGGGCTGAGCCGCTCCAGGCCGCCGCTGCGGTAGGGTCAGCGAGCGCGGGGAGCCCCAGCTTCTGAGTATGAGTACTCCTGCGGGCGGCACCTCTGGGCCTTCCCTCTGCTTCCACCTCCTCCCTCCTCCTCCTCCTCCTCCTCCTCCTCCTCCTCCTCCTCCTCGTCCTCCTCCGTAGCCATTTTGGCTCAAGGCTGATGCTTCTGCGGGCGGAGCCCGCATCGGCGAAACTGGATACCGCTAGTCCGCGGCATACCCCGTCTGTTTCGCAGAGCCTGGTCCGCCCCAGGACTCTGCGTGCCGCCTGCAGCCCGCAGGTGAGCACTCCTGTTGCTCAGCGACCCGCGGCATGGGAGACGATGGCAAAGCAGCGGGGTATATTGGGTGCAAAGCGTGCGGCTACAAGTGGAACTGGAGCAGCAAAGTCGAGTGCTTCAAGTGCAAGGCGAAGCTCCGCCCCACCGTCGGCGTCCCACCGCCACCGTCTGGAGTTTGGGCACAGAATGGATTTCATTCTGCGGGTTGGCCACGCTCGGGACGGCAGTGGAAGAAGTGGGCACCATGGCGGCACTCCACGTACGCAAGCACCAAGGCTGGCTGGGACACCGTGGAGGCGCAGATGGGCGATGGCGGACAGTCCGACCCGATCACCACGGTCTCCCTCATCACGAGCTTGGCTGCGTACCAGGGCGTCGGCGAGAAGAGCGACCCCACCATCACGGCCGCCTTGGACACGCTGCGCCGCAAAGCCCAAGAGGAGGAGGCCAACGCCAAGCCTGCACCAGCCCCACCCAAGCAGCGTACGGGCGCCCAGCTGCTGGCCGACGCCAATCGCGCGCTCAAGGAGCTGGACAATCGCATCGAGAAGCAGCGGACGAAGCTCACGGGCGCGCAGCTGTACTTGGACGACCAGCTCGAGAAGATGGACAAGTTGGCCCAGCAGAGGGTTGAGGTGCAGCAGCGGCATCTCACGGCGCTCCAGCAGGCCAACCAGGAGTCGGGCATCATCGTGGTAAAACCCGATGAGAAGACCCTCAACGTCAAGTTCGAGTACGACGGCTCGCTCTTCGAGGGCCTCGAGGAGCGCGACATACCGTCCGAGGAGATGGACAGCATCATGCAGTGGAAGAGCGAGCTGGAGCAGTTCCAGAAGGAGCAGCTGGGCACCCTGCAGGCGAAGTTCAAGTACATCGAGGAGATCCACCAGAAGGCAAAGAAGGCCATGCAGGCCCCCAAAAAGAAGCGTAAGGTCGAAGCAGGAGCAGAAGGACCCAAGGCAGAGGCAGTGGAAGAGGAACCCCCTGCGCCAGAGGCACCCACCACAGCAGCGCCAGCGACCGCAAGCAACGGCGCAGGTGCGGCAGCCATCAACCCCGAGGACGAGAAGAAGAAGATCAGGGACGCCAATCAGGCAGCCTTGGAGCAGGCTAGGGCTGAGAGGCGCAAGGCTCGCGAAGCTCATGAGCAAGCTGACGGTCTGGCTAATGGTGCTGAGCAGTCTGGGCTTTAGCGAGGCGCAGTCCACCCAGCAGCAGAGCGAGGAGTTCCAGGTCCTGTTCGGCAACATTACGGAGTGGGGCCCACAGGTGCAGAACTACGTACAAGGCCCAGCCGCGCAGCAGTTCGATTGCCTGGCGTTTGTGGAAACGCATAAGGGGCCAAACCAAGTCTCAGCCATGAAGACGTTCCTGCAGAAGGAAGGATGGAAGGCGGCGATTACCCCTGCGGTCCCCAGTGGCAAGTCGGAGAAAGGATGGTCCGCGGGTGAACTCGTCGCCACGCGCACACACATACAGTCCACGTCCTTGGAGCACTGGAAGGGCAAGCACGACAAGCAAGGGGACTCGGCCTTCGTCGGTTTCTCCCCCATGGTGCTGCACCTCAGCATCGGCAATTTCATCATCATCGCGGCGTACCTTCTACCGACCCTGCGTGTCACGGGCAGGAACCGAAAGGTCATGGCAGCCCTCACGGCCTTCGTGCGCTTGCTGAAGGACCCATGGCTCGTCGTGGCGGATTGGAACTGCGTCCCTACTGAGCTGCTCGCATCTGGTTGGATAGAACAGATGCGAGGCGAGATCGTCACGGGCCCAGAGGAGGTCACATGCGACAAAGGCAAGGGCTCCCTCTACGACTACGGCGTCGTCGCCGCGGGCTGCAAGGAAGGGCTTACCATTGCCAAAGAGCTGACAGTACCATGGGCGACGCATTGTGGGCTTCGCATCAGGCTGGCAGGCAAGAAGCAGCGATGGTGGCACCGCACGCTGGACATTCCCAAAGCGTTGCCCACGGTGCCGAGGCCGAAGAAGCAGAAGGACCTGGACAGCAAGCGGAGTAAGCAGCAGGTACGACGCCAACAGAGACGCGAAGAGCTGGAACCTGTACTTCGGCATGGTTTCGACCTCCTCGAGCAGGATCCAGGCACAACGACTACGAACACATCCCCGACAACTCAGACTCCAAGCGCGGACTCACCGTCCATCAACTTCCACATCAGTAGCGCTACGTGGGAGGATGCCAAATGGGGATTGTCTGGCATCCCACCAGATATTCAACTCAGAGGGGACCGTTGGCGACCTCAGGCCTATCGTGATCGCCCACTGCTGGCGCAGAAGTTGGCGAACAGCTACGGCAGGTGGATCGAGGCCGTGGAGGAGGCAGTTTTGCAACATTCAGAGGTACCCCAACACCAACGAGACGGCTATCGAGGAAGGGCGCAGGGTTTCGGCATCAAGTGGAAAAAGAGCACAGCATCGCCAGGCAGACCGCATCTGTACAATTCTGAGGCAGATTGGTGGGCCATCACGCACACGCAGGTGATCGCGATCAACGGCCTAGTGAAAAACAACAAAGACCCACAGCAGCTGCTACAACGAGGGCAAGAGTTTCGACAGCGTATACAGCAGGTACATGTGGTCAGCAAGCACAACGATATCGAGCTGCTCAACCAGCGGCAGCAGATGGCGCGCGACATTTTCAGCTCAGCCCGTCAGGAGAGAGAGGACGTGATAGAGATCACCGAGAGGTTGGCAGGGCAAGCTGCGCGGAGAGCGCTGGCATATGGCACAAAGGGCTTCATCAGGTGGGCGCAAGATATGCGGAAGAAGACCCCTGGAGCCCTCCACAGATGGACGAAGGACACGCAGCAGCCGCGGCTCGAGGAGATGATCTCAGGCAAGATCGTGGCCGACCCCATCCTCATCATGAGCCACAAGAGCGAAAGTTGGGCCAAGAAGTGGACGGCCGCCCCGCATAGACAGACAGCACTTGCATGCGCTCTTCGACGTTGCCGTCTCCCGGCGGCCCAAGAGGACCTCCCACAGCTCACGATCCAGGACCTCAACGCAGCCACCCACCGTATGGGGGTCAAGAATGCACGAGGTATCGATGCGATAGGTCCCTTGGACATCGAGAGGCTCCCTGACCAGGCCAAGTACGACTTTTTGGATATCATCGCGCAAGCCGAAGAGCATCTGATGTGGCCTCCTCAAGTCCTAGGCACCATCGGCGCGATCGCGGGCAAACCAGCAGGAGGTGATCGGGTCTTAGGGCTTTTACCTATGACGATTCGTATATGGTCACGAATGCGGTCGGGAGTGGCCGAGTCGTGGACGCAGCAGTTGGAGGACCACTGGGATACAGCGTTGCGTGGATCCTCGGCGTTACGAGCGACTTTGCTGCGAGCTACCCTCGACGAGACGGGCCATTCCATGGGCATTGCACATGCGGAGTTGTTCGCGGATATGGAGCAGTTTTACGATTCGTTAGACTTGGGATGGCTTATCGACACGGGGATCGAGCTGGACTTCTCACCGACAATTATGGCTATGGAGGTCGAAGCGTTCCAGGGCCCGCGGCACCTCAAGCACACGGAGTGGATCGGACCCAGGATCGACCCGTCATGTTCGATCGTGGCGGGCTCAGCCCAAGGGACTAGGTTCGCCAAGGTGTACCTGTTCCCGCTCTTGGACGCAGCCCAGAAGCGAGTCCAGGCAGCGGGTCTATGGACATACGTGGACGACACGGTTGGAAGGGTCGAAGGTACCGAGGAGACGGTGGAGCAGCAGATGGTGGAGTTGGTCGATGAGTTCATCATCCAGGCAGAGAAGCGCAGCCTCATCATCTCGCCCAAGACGGTGCTCGTGGCATCCAATCCCAAGCTCCGAAGACGAATATGGCGCAGACTGCAACGCCGAGGACTCCCTGGTAAGCAACAAAGCGACATGGTGGACTTGGGCACCGACGTCAGTGGCATGGGCAAGCGCACACAGAAAAAGGCTCGGGCGCGCCAGCGAAAGGCCAAGCAGCGAGCGGGCAATATTTTCAGGCTACGAAGGATGGCGACGCGAGTGGCGAGGATTACCAAGGGCCTCTTCACCACAGGCGTCTCCCCTCAGGAGTCATATGGGCACGAGGTCTGGGGCATTGCACCTAGCCGTATATTACAGTTACGACGTATGGCCATGAAGTCGGCGGCGGGCACAGGACCAGGAAGGTGCTTATCCACTGGCATGGCTGTGCTGTATCACTTGAAGGACCCAGGCATCAGCTTGCGACGGCAACTTGTCAGCGAATGGCTACACCAATGGCTCCTTCACCCAGAAATTCATCGACGAGCACGACAAGCATGGGGACCGACTTACCGTAAGTTGGTCAGAGCAGGCACGCAGCTGTGGCGTAAGGTACACGGCCCAGTGGCAGCGGTGCAGGCTACTCTAATGGCGGCGGGGTGGAAGCCAATCCAGGCGGCACTATGGAAGCGACCGACACCACAAGGTGACGAACAATGGCAGCTCCCCTTCATAGATGACGATGGCAAGTGTGACATTGATGCTATAGAGTACACACAGCTGCTGGAGGATCTGGAGTACGACCTAGCCATGGCGAGGTGGGCTCAAGCAGCTACGCATTTGCACGGGGACGACTTGCAACGAGGAGGAGACATATGGCACATAAGTAAGGAGCAACAAAGATACTGCCAGCGGGCTGAATGGCAAGATTGGGCACTCAATAATGTTGTGGTTACGGGTGGACAATGGACTCGGCAACGGCAGATTCAGGCAGGCTACGAGTGCGACACGAACATCTGCGAGAGGTGCAAGCAGGAGCCCGAGACCATCTTCCACCGCATCTACACCTGTACGGCCAACACAGGACACGACAACTATGAGAAGACGGACTACTTGGTGCCAAAGGCGCTCGCTGGCGTCGAGGCAAACCCGACCTTATGGCTCCGAGGTATCCCGCCCAGAGAGCTCACTCACCCAAAGGTCAACGACATCGACAGACAGGACTACGTCAGGTTCGGCGACCACGAAGCAGCTCGAGTGTCAGGACGCAGTCTCTATCTATTTGGTGATGGCTCAGGCGGTTGCTACGGTGGCGACCCCCGAAGGAGACGAGTAGGCATCGGAGTGGCGACCATGAAGATGATCGACGGCAAGTGGAGTATGTCAGCAGGTACGATGGCAGACCTACCAGGACGGCGTCAAACCGTACCGCGGGCAGAGATCACGGCCTTCGCGATCGCCATAGAGGAAACGAGAGGAGACATTGTTTACGTCACGGACCACTACCCGCTCTTCACAGCTTGGACAAAAGGCAGAGCTCAAGACCCTGGGCGAGGGAAGAACGCGGATTTATGGGCACGCATCAAGAGGGCGGTGATGGACACGTCCCCCAGACACATCGGAGTGGAGTGGACCCCGTCGCACCAGGACGAGGACGAGGTTGAGCTAGTCAACCCGATTTTTGCGATGGGCAACAGCTTTGCAGACGCATTAGCTACGGTTGCGGCAGAAGCTTCTTGGGAAAGAGTGTGCACGCCAATACCACGGACAGACGAATGGGATGCGATCTGTGCTCATGTACGATTACGAGCGAGGCAGGCCTTGGCGGACACGGCGAACATTGACCCCTGGTGCGCTGAGAGGCCCTCCACAGCCAAGCCCAAAGCCAAGAGGGACCGAGTAAAGGAAGTCGTCGACAAGATGAAGCAGCACGATATGGTCAGGCTCAAGAATAAGTGGTTTTGCACAGCCTGCAGACAGTACATCACAGCGGACGCCCTGCAGGAGTTTGCCTTGACGGAATGCAACGCTACATACAGCACGGCCAACGAGATAGTCGAGGTAAAGGGCGACAGGTTCATGGGCAATGGCAAGATACATTGCAGCCACGTGGTCAGTGAATGGGTGCGGTACGGACTGCTATTCCGTGCGCGGTGCGCAGCACATGGAACGACCATTGGGAAAAGGCTGCGCGAGCAGTGCCGCGAGACGATCACCAAGTACGGGCAGGATGCGCTCAACAATATTCGTGACGGACGCTACCCTGGCTACAGGAAAGAACCACCGCGAGCTGCACAAGAGGCTCAAATAGCTAGGCAGGTGCGGGAGCTACATGATCAAGAACGGCTAGCGCCGCATGAGTACGGCGGCCCTTTGGTTGGGAATGTGCCCCCTCCAGAACCACACCCTACACCCCGACCGAGACGGATTACGAGAAAGACACCAGTGGCAAGTATTCGGCCAGCAGCGGTACACCCAACAGATTGCGAGTGCGAGCCTCTGCCTGAGCCGAGGTCACAGGAGTTGGAGGATTACGACGACCCCGAGGTGCAGAGGGACATCGACGATTTCTTCAGCGAAGCGCCCCTGCGCGGGGAGGAGTCAAACCGAGGCGTACCCCAGCGTGGCGAGGGGTTAGGCCACTTCACACCCCAGCACGGTGAGGGGTTAGACCGTACAGATCGTCGTCATGCAGCTGGATCGGAATCTGCCCCCCACGGCACGCACTGGATGCACGCAGCCCCTTTGGCCACGAGTGCTGAAAGTACCGACCGTGGGGGGAGTCAGAACGTAGTGGACAGCCATAACCACGACGACAATTGCAGGATGGACGACAGCAATGGAGTATTGGATCAAGATCCAGGCGCGATGGGACTACCGCCGATCGTTGAGGACACGGGGCCACAAGATTATGCCGACATGCGTGCTGATCTTAGAGAATGGGCAACACTGTGGTACGACGATCTTACGTGCTTGGCCAGAGACAGCGACAGCTGGCAGGAGTGGTGCGTAGCGATGCTCACGCAGATGCTCACCGACGAGAACAACCACCCCCTGTGCCACACATTGAGGCGCTGGTTCCCAGGGCAGACGATGCAACAGATCATCGAGCAGCAGTGCGGAAGTGCGTGGAGACAAACAACGGCGAGAAGGGATGAGTTCTACGAACGACTCCATGCGCCAGAGACAGAACCCGAAGAGTATCGTAGATTGGCTCATCGGCATCGGCGTGAACTTGCACGGCTACGAGGCATGTTCCGCAGGGCGTTAGGAGATCGGGCGCCAGACGGACAAAGGCCGCCACCCCCACGACGGCCTGAATCAGATGACGATCATCAAGCAGGAGACCCCGTGGAAGCTGGCCTCAGTCGCGGCAGCTGGTGCTGCAGGCTTGAGCGGGCGACTGCTGGGAGTACGGATGCCACGTCACCTGCAAGAAGGACGTGCAGAGTCTCCACGGCGACAAGCGCATCGGCGGCGGCATCAAGCCCAGCGGGTGAGGGACCCCGGCGTGGCGAGGGGTTAGGTCACGATGCTCCCCAGCGCGGCGAGGGGTTAGGCCGATGGGAACATGCACTGGCGTGCTCGAGCAGGTTAGCCAGGGCCGCGGCAGGCGACTACATCGAGCTCGAGCTCTACGAGGAGGACGACGACACTGCACCCCAGCACGGCGAGGGGTTAGGCCGTATCGACGATGAAGGACTCCTTCGAGGCGAAGGAGAACAAAGGGTCGAAGGGCGGCGTCCTGATGGACAGGAGATAGTGGGGGCGCGGCCCCATGAGCACCACGACCCGATCTCCACGAGCCAGGGACAGCCCGACGACCGCTCCGAGTGGAGCAAAGCACCCCAGCGCGGTGAGGGGTTAGACCGCGTCAACGAGAGGGAGCAGCACGGAAAGCAGTACGTCGCACCCCAGCGCGGTGAGGGGTTAGACCGCAGCCGACCCTCGCAGGGCGAGACTGCGGGGTCAGGCGACCCCCAGCACGGTGAGGGGTTAGACCGTAGGCTCCCCCTGCGTGGCGAGGGGTTAGGCCACCAACCCCAGCGCGGTGAGGGGTTAGACCGCGTTTTTCCCCCGCGTGGCGAGGGGTTAGGCCACAATGATCCCCTGCGTGGCGAGGGGTTAGGCCACGATGCTCCCCAGCGCGGCGAGGGGTTAGGCCGATGGGAACATACACTGGCGTGCTCGAGCAGGTTAGCCAGGGCCGCGGCAGGCGACTACATCGAGCTCGAGCTCTACGAGGAAGACGACGACACTGCACCCCAGCACGGCGAGGGGTTAGGCCGTATCGACGATGAAGGACTCCCTCGAGGCGAAGGAGAACAAAGGGTCGAAGGGCGGCGTCATGATGGACAGGAGATAGTGGGGGTGCGGCCCCATGAGCACCACGACCCGATCTCCACGAGCCAGGGACAGCCCGACGACCGCTCCGAGTGGAGGAATGCACCCCAGCGCGGTGAGGGGTTAGACCGCGTCAATGAGAGGGAGCAGTACGGAAAGCAGTACGTCGCACCCCAGCGCGGTGAGGGGTTAGACCGCAGCCGACCCTCGCAGGGCGAGACTACGGGGTCAGGCGATCCCCAGCACGGTGAGGGGTTAGACCGTAGGCTCCCCCTGCGTGGCGAGGGGTTAGGCCACCAACCCCAGCGCGGTGAGGGGTTAGACCGCGTTTTTCCCCCGCGTGGCGAGGGGTGAGGCCACAATTTTCCCCTGCGCGGCGAGGGGTTAGGCCGCAATGTGTACTTCGAGCTGGAGCTCTACGAGGAGGACGTCGTGGAGTTCACCGCCAGCGGCGTGTCGCAGGCGCAGCCCTGTGCGCCTGCCGCCGCCGCCGCCGCTCGCAGGCCCGCCGACGTGAACCCTTGTGTGCCAGTGCTGGCACCAAGGAGTGGGCCCTCGCTGGCCAGAGGGCCGTCGAGCGGCGGTGGAACTAACTGAGAGAGAAATCCACGGGCTCGCCATGTCGAGTGGGGGCTTCTGTGCCTGCTCGGGGTGGCGGGTCTAGTGGCGTGCCTAACCTAATCCTCCTCGTCCTCCTCCTCCCTCCTCCTCCTCCTCCTCCTCCTCCTCCTCCTCCTCCTCCTCCTCCTCCTCCCTCCTCCTCCTCCTCCTCCTCCTCCTCCTCCTCCTCCTCCCTCCTCCTGCTCCTCCTCCTCCTCCTCCTCCTCCTCCTCCTCCTCCTCCTCCTCCTCTCCTTCTCTTCCTCCTCCTCCCTCCCTCCTCCTCCTTCTCCTCCTCCTCCTCCTCCTCCTCCGCCTCCTCCTCCTCCTCCTCCTCCTCCTGCTTATCCTCGTCTTCCTCCTCGTCTTCCTCCTCCTCCTCCTCCTCTCATTTTCTCCGCGCGTCGACAGATCCTGGCCGGGCTGGCCCTGGCCCAGGGTCGGCGTGTACTGATCTTCCTGGCAGCGCTTGGCCCCCCCCTTTGAAGACCGCGAGGCACTCTGGCTCTCGCTGTCTCTTCGGGTAATCCTGCCAAGCCAGTAGCTGCCTCGGTCTGATGTGGTCCTCCTCCGTGGGGCTCCTGTCGACCCCCGCCGTCATCGCTGCGATGCTGATCTAGTCCCTCTCGCGGTGCTTCACTCGTCACGCCCTGGCTGTTCGAAACACTGGTTCGAATGGGCGCGTGTATAGCTCGCCGGGAGAGGAGGGGGAGAGCCAGGACGGAGCCCATGAGAGGGGGGGGGTCGCAGAAGATGACGGCTGCGGGCAAGGGCACGGCAACCCCAACGATGCTTGTCGGCCGAGCTGCAAAAATAAGTGCAGGGCGTGTTTGGTTCACCTGCCGCCGCATCACAGTTTAAGACGCGCCTCGGGCGCAGTGTGGGGCCGGAGTGGCCCGCCCAGTGGCCGGATTGGCCCAGTGGCGCAATTTTCAGCCGGGTGGGCCCGCCCAGAGGCCAGATTGGCCCAGTAGCGCTTGGGAGCCAGACTGGCCCGCCAGGAGGCTGGGTTGACCCCTGGGGTCCGCGTCCGTCCCGCTTACGGCAGGTTCGCGCCGCGTTGATGCGACGGCAGCCCCAGTGAGGACGCTCAAGGTTGAACGCTGCCCGTGGCCCGAAATCCGTGGACGTCAGGCTCTCTGTGCCGTCGGGAAGCCGCGGCAGCTCGAGGTTGGCCGATTCACGCGGTGTCGGAACCGACGCCCACGTCATCGATGCGTGAACCTGCCGTGGTCCACGCGCGCGGACCTTCACACGCTGGCTTCTCGCCTCTACCAGCCACCGGGAGACGGAGGCGCTGGTCACCTCCAGCACCCTCGGGGCCATGCGTAACACGTCTGCGTGTTGGTCAACCAACAGATCTCATGCAGCTTCAGCGCAGGCGGAGTTCAAGTGGGTCTCCATCGCTTGCGGGTGCCAGGTGGAGCCCAGGCGACGTGGCTGATTCGAAGATGCCTGCAAGGCCGAAGCGTTCCAGAGGCAGGCCATGCACAACTTGGGACCGCTGTTGGTTCACATGTTTTTCTTACCGAATCCAGTATTGGACCGGGCTTCGTGCTCGATCGGGGGTTGTGTGATTGTGCGCTGCGAGGGGTATGTTGGGTTTGTGCAAACCCAGCATCCCCCTCGCTGCGTGCAGGCGTGCTGCGCGGGAGACAGTCCGAACGATATAGAGAAAGAGAGAGAGAGAGAGAGAGAGAGAGAAAGAAAGAAAGAGAGCGACCTCCCCTGTGCTGTGTGTTTGTTTCAACACGTAGTTCCTGGGGCTCTCGACCAATCCTTCTCCAACGACCGATGGAGGTCTGGAGAGTGGGTCCCCTGCGCCATGCGCAGGCCTGGCCTGGGGCAGGGTCGCCCTGGGCGCTCTCAGGCAGTCCAGGCAGCAGCAGGGTTGTGCTCCGCGGGGGGGGGGGGAATTGGGCCTCCTGGGCGTCTTCGTCACGGCTGGAGCCTCCCCGGTGTCTTGGGCCTCCCCGGTGTTTTCGTCACAGCTGGAGCCGCATCGGCAATCCGGATCAGGGCGCACCGCGGGAGAGATCGGGCGAGCATCGGACTCGCCACAGGTCTAGTGCATAATCGAAACATGGGGAAATTAGGCCGATACCAGTACCCTTCCAGTTTTGGGTCTCCTGGGTGTGTTCGTCACGGCTGGAACCGCATCGGACTCCTGATCAGAGCGCATTGTGGGGGATATTTCCGGCGAGCATCGGAATCGCCACAGGTCTAGCGCATACCCGAAGCCTCCTACGCTATCATTGTGACACCTAAGTTGCGCCTCCTCCTCGCTCAGGCTCATACTCAGACCACGCACAGTCAGACCCACCCACACCGGTACTGATTCATACTCGACTTCGCTCATACGCAGACCCGATCATACCCAGGTCCTCTCATATTCAGACTTACTCACACTTAGATTCACTCGCCCTCAGGCTCGTTCATGCTCTGATTCGTTCATTCATCCAAATTCGTTATACCCATATCACGCCACTCGGCTTCACTCACGTTCAGTCTCACGCTCAGATTCACCCATACCCTGATCAATCGTATTTGGACGCACTCAGACTCACTCGCTCTGAGGCTCATCAGATTCAGACTCAATCATACTCAGACCTCTCATGCTCGGACGAATTCCACGCTCAGATTCACATATCTCCAGCTGCCTCTGGCGATTCCGTCACCGTGCCAGCGCAGCATTCTGGGTGGCAACCGCTCGAGGAGGCAAGGGGGCCTGCTCAGGGCCGCGGGCAGAAAGCTCGAATTCTGGGTTCGTGTTCCCGCTCTTGGGCACTTCTTGGGGCCCTCTTCGGCAGTCGTGGGCGCCTCTTGGGCCGTCTGGGAGCCCCGGGGCCGTCTGGGAGCCCTCCCTCATGGGGTCTCTTGAGCGGTTGGGGGCGCCTCTTGGGCTGTCTTGGAGCCCTCTTGGGCCGTCTTGGGGCCCTCTTGGGGGCCGTCTGGGAGCCCTCCCTCTTGGGTTCAGTAACGACATACCCCCGACCCCCGATGCATTCGGGTATATGTCTCATTATTGGTGCTCGTTGTCGCACTTTGATTTCAGGGTCTATCGTTACCAGGTGGCGGCAACCATTACGGTGTATAGCTCGCCAGGAGAGGAGGGGGAGAGCCAGGACGGAGCCCATGAGAGGGGGGGGGTCGCAGAAGATGACGGCTGCGGGCAAGGGTACGGCAACCCCCACGATGCTTGTCGGCCGAGCTGTAAAAATAAGTGCAGGGCGTGTTTGGTTCACCTGCCGCCGCATCACAGTTTAAGACGCGCCTCGGGCGCAGTGTGGGGCCGGAGTGGCCCGCCCAGTGGCCGGACTGGCCCAGTGGCGCAATTTTGAGCCGGGGTGGCCCGCCCAGAGGCTAGATTGGCCCAGGAGCGCTTGGGAGCCGGATGGGCCCGCCCAGAGGCTGGGTTGACCCATGGGGGCCGCGTCCGTCCCGCTTACGGCAGGTTCGCGCCGCGTTGATGCGACGGCAGCCCCAGTGAGGACGCTCAAGGTTGAACGCTGCCCGTGGCCCGAAATCCGTGGACGTCAGGCTCTCTGTGCCGTCGGGCAGCCGCGGCAGCTCGAGGTTGGCCGATTCACGCGGCGTCGGAACCGACGCCCACGTCATCGATGCGTGAACCTGCCGTGGTCCACGCGCGCGGACCTTCACACGCTGGCTTCTCGCCTCTGCCGGCGCTGGTCACCTCCAGCACCCTCGGGGCCATGCGTAACACGTCTACGTGTTGGTCAACCAACAGATCTCATGCAGCTTCAGCGCAGGCGGAGTTCAAGTGGGTCTCCATCGCTTGCGGGTGCCAGGTGGAGCCCAGGCGACGTGGCTGATTCGAAGATGCCTGCAAGGCCGAAGCGTTCCAGAGGCAGGCCATGCACAACTTGGGACCGCTGTTAGTTCACATGTTTTTCTTACCGAGTCCAGTATTGGACCGGGCTTCGTGCTCGATCGGGGGTTGTGTGATTGTGCGCTGCGAGGGGTATGTTGGGTTTGTGCAAACCCAGCATCCCCCCTCGCTGCGTGCAGGCGTGCTGCGCGGGAGACAGTCCGAACGATATAGAGAAAAAGAGAGAGAGAGAGAGAGAGAGAAATGGAGAGAGAGACCACCCCTGTGCTGTGTGTTTGTTTCAACACGTAGCTCCTGGGGCTCTCGACCAATCCTTCTCTTGACGGGGGTGGGGGGGGGGGGGGGGGCAATTCTGCATCCCTGCGGATCGTTTTGCTCACTGCCCTGCCGGGAGCCCGAGAGCGACCCCAGAGCACAACCGCTGCGAAAACAGCTCTGCCGCTGCCAACAACGACCGATGGAGGTCTGGAGAGAGGGTCCCCTGCGCCATGCGCAGGCCTGGCCTGGGGCAGGGTCGTCCTGGGCGCTCTCAGGCAGTCCAGGCAGCAGCAGGGTTGTGCTCTGCGGGGGGGGGGGGGGATTGGGCCTCCTGGGCGTCTTCGTCACGGCTGGAGCCTCCCCGGTGTCTTGGGCTTCCCGGGTGACATCGTCGCAGCTGGAGCCGCATCGGCAATCTGGATCAGGGCGCACCGTGGGAGAGATCGGGCGAGAATCGGAATCGCCACAGGTCTAGTGCATAACCGAAGCATGGGGAGATCAGGCCGATACCAATACCCTTTCAGTTTTGGGTCTCCGGGGTGTTTTTTATTCACGGCTGGAGCCGCATCGGACTCCTGATCAGAGCGCATTGTGGGAGATATTTCCGGTGAGCATCGGAATCGCCACAGGTTTAGCGCATACCCGAAGCCCCCTACGCTATCATTGTGACACCTAAGTTGCGCCTCCTCCTCCTCTTCGCTCAGGCTCATACTCAGACCACGCACAGTCAGACCCACCCACACCGGTACTGATTCATACTCGACTTCGCTCTTACGCAGAGACGATCATACCCAGGTCCTCTCATATTCAGACTTACTCGCACTTAGATTCACTCATCCGCTCTTGGGCCCTTCTTGGGGCCCTCTTCGGCAGTCGTGGGCGCCTCTTGGGCCGTCTGGGAGCCCCAGGGCCGTCTGGGAGCCCTCCCTCTTGGGGTCTCTTGAGCGGATGGGAGCGCCTCTTGGGCCGTCTTGGAGCCCTTTTGGGCCGTCTTGGGGCTCTCTTGGAGGCCTCTTGGGCCGTCTTGTGGCAGTCCGGGTGGCCTCTTGGGACGTCTGAAGCTCAAAACGGCGACCAGAACAGCATAGAAACGCCGAAGGAACATGTGTGATTTGTGCCTCTCAAGGCTCTCTTTCGAAAGCTATGCGTTTCGTGCTCGCATAGCGTGGCAGGCGTGGCACTTCAGCGACACCACAGGGGGCCCGGTGGAATCGCTATTCGTTTCGGGCTCGCAAAGAGTGGCAGGCGTGGCACTTCCTCGACACCACAGGGGATGCGCTTGGGGTGGGAGCGCTATCCCTTTCGTGCTCGCAAGGCGTGGCAGGCGTGGCACATCTTCGACACCACAGGGGGTGAGCTGGGGGTGGGAGCGCTATTCGCTTCGTGCTCGCAAGGCGCGGCAGGCGTGGCACTTCCTCGACACCACCGGGGGCGCCGGGAGCGCTGTCCGCAAACATATCAGCAATGTTTTGGCGATTTGTCTGGGTCTCGCCGCTGCTTTCTTTTATGTGCGTGGTGAACTGCTTCTTATTGACAGACCTAAAATTTGTCTTCATGTCCCGGAAGATATTCAATACATCTCGAAGGCGCGTTGAAATTTGCGCCCTCGGCAAGCGCCGGAAGGTTCTGCGAATTTTCCCTGAATGGTACTCGTTCAGTTCTGTGCTGGTTGATGCATTCTCTCTACTATACGAAAAGGCAGTAATGGATGTACCTCCACATCGTTTTTCCGGCCATCTCAACCGACCCCCCCGAAACAACCGCGATCATCTAGCCCTACCAGCGAGGCGAACTTCATCCGTGAAGAGGTCGTGGTCGATATTTTCCAATGCAGCCCGCTGTTTGTTATTTGGCCTTTTCGTCTTCAATTTGAATTTATTGGCACGACGTGTTTCGATAACCAGGAGTTTGTGACCAGAGCCGATATTCAATTCACTGGAGCACAAACCAATAAGAAATCTTACACCATGGACGAATTTTGGCCCATCTCTTGTTGATCAAGATTGGTATTCCCCTCTTCCCCTTGTCGCCATCACTGCCTGCAATCACATGTCCACCATCGCATAAATCAGATCCGCTATTATTAAGACGCCATGCTTTTATAGAAATTTGAATTCAACGATCCGAATTCGCACAATAATTCTTCAAACCGGCTGTCTGACTTCTTTTTGACACTGATATGGGAAGTTTTCAGGTGGAAGTCGCCCTTCCCTCAATACTAGTTTTGCTTCGCCCGACGCGTTTTAATTCGAGATTCTACGTTTCGTAAAGATGCCAATAGGCGCTTGCCATACATGCCTCCATAGAAACCATTTGTAGAATAAGTTGTGTAACAATTGTTGGCCCCAGCTTGCGACCGGGAAGAATTTATGGTTTTCGCAATACCAATCGAATTCGATATTGGCACCCACGGGTTTCCATAATGCTACCAAAATTTCTATACTTGCACCGACTGGTTTCCGTAATGGGCGTTCACGAGTTTCCATAAGTTCAAACATGGGTTTCTATACAGCACTTTCTGGTTTCTATGTTTTGCACCCGCGCCTTCAGTGCACCCAAAGATTTCCATAATTGCCTCTCCGGATTTCTATTGGGAAACGAACGGTGTATTGATTCCGATGACGTTCCTATGATAAAACAACCAGGATCCCACGTTGAAGCTACGCAATAGCCATGCGCGAAATATCGAGGTCATCTGAAACATCAGCGAACGGAATTTGAAATGTATTTATTCCTCTAACTTTCGCATCCCTCGAATTTTCAATTTCGTCTTCCATTTGCATTTGGTTTTCCTTAATTTTCTTCTGGTAAAAATGTCTACCCACACTTGAAATTTGTGATGGCGCCGGCAATCTGTCCGCAGAGTTTAACCCAAACCGCGCCAGTCTAACGCAACCGCAATCGGGAGACCTTTTCATGCTCGTGTTCGCTGTCTTCTTTCCCCCCGTCCTTCCCTTGCCCTTTTCGCTTTCGTCCCCCTCCCCTTTCTGCTCCTTCGTGCGCCCGAATGCGCCAACATGCATCTAACAGACACACACACAGCAATGCAAATAATAAGCGCGCAACTTGCTCACTCCCTGTCCCTACGCTTCTCATTCTCCAATATATGTATTATTATCCTGTGTCTTCCTCTGGTATTCGGGCTGCTGTACCTTCAACGACGAATCCAAACAAGAAAATTGTGCCGGGGATGCATGATCGTCCCAAATGGCCTCGGGAGGCCCGAATTTCGCTTGACGAAACACCCAACCATCCACAGCTGTGGGCACCACAATCGTGAGTATGATCTTCGGTGGAGCTTACTATAGGGCCATGAGACGTGTGAAGGCTGTGCCGACATGGGTGTGGTGGGCGCATGTGGACGGTGCCTCTGGGGCCTTCGGTGGAGGGCCCTATGGGGCCACGAAAAGTGTGAGGGGTGTGCGGAAATGAGTGTGACGGACTCGTGTGGACGGTGCCATTGAAGCCTTCTGGTGCCACGAAACGTGTGATGGGGTATACCAAAGGGAAAGTGGCGGACGCGTGTGGAGGTGCCACTCGAACCTTGGGTGGACCTCCCATGGGGCTACGAAGCGCGTGAAGAATGTGCCGCGGACGAGCTCCCTGCTGGGCCACGAAACGTGCGAAGGTTGTGCCGAAAAGGGTGTGGCGGGCGCATGTGGAAGGTGCCGCTGGGGCCTTGGGTGGAGCTCTTGATGGGGCCACCGGTGCTTCTGGGGCCTTCGGTGGAGTTCTTTACGGGGCCACAAAACGTGTGATGGGTGTGCCATGTGGACGGTGCTATCGGAGCCTTCGATGGAGCTCCTTATGAGGACACGAAACGTGTGAACGTGTGCCGAAATGTGTGTGGCGGACGCGAGTGGTTGGTGCTATTGGGGCCTTGGGTGGAGCTCACTATTGGGCCACGAAGCGTGTGAGCGGCGTGCCAAAATAAGTATGGCGGACGCATGTGGATGGTCCTACTGGGGCCTTGGGGCCATGAAGCGTGTGAGCGGTGTGCCGACATGGGTGTGGCGGACGCATGAGGACGGTACTAGTGGGGCCTTCGGTGGAGGTTCCTATGGGACCATGAAACGTGTGAGGCTGTGCCAACATGGGTGTGGCGGACTCGTGTGGACGGTGACATTGAAGCCTTCAGTAGAGCTCCCTATGGTGCCACGGAACGTGTGATGGGCTATATCAAAATGAAAGTGGCGGACGCGCGTGGAGGTGCCACTCGAATCGTGGGTGGACCTCCCATGGGGCTACGAAGCGTGTGACGAATGTGCCGGGATTTGTGTGGCGGACGAGCTCCCTGCTGGGCCACGACACGGGTGTGGCGGACGCATGTGGACGGTGCCAGTGGGGCCTTCGGTGGAGGTTCCTATGGGACCATGAAACGTGTGAGGGGTGTGCCGACATGGGTGTGGCGGACGCATGTGGACGGTGCTAGTGGGGCCTTCGGTGGGATCTTGATAAAGTTGAGAACAAATGAAAGATGTGTGTCGTTTTCAATGTTGCTCTCGCCTTCGCGCCGCGCACATTCGTTGTAGAAAATCCCACCAGCCCTCTGGGCGCAGGTGGTCTAGAGCGCTTCCTTTTCCAACCTCCTGCCTTCCCCTGCTCGGGAGGTTTACCTCCCCCCCCTCCCTGCGTCTGGACGGACTCCCCCGCGATGTGGCAGAGGGTCCTCGCTGGTCCGAGATGGCTCCAAGAGGGCTTCAGAAAGCGCAAGATGGCCTCCAAGATGGTCGAAGATAACGGTAGATGGGTCAAGATAGCCTCCGACACACGTCCAAGAGGCCTCAAGACGGCCCCAAGACTGTTTCAATTGCCCTCCGAGGCCTCCAAGGACCCCCCAAGGGGCCCAAACCCTTCAAAAAACACAAGAAATCAATGTTTTTGGCCTTCTCGCTTTTTCGCCTCCGATGGGCTATTGAGGCCTCATGATGGCCCCAAGACGGTCCAAGATAGCCTCGAGAGGGGTCCACAAGGGCCCCAAGACGGCCCCAAGAGCGCCCAAGGAGCGCTCCAAGAGCGGGCCAGGAGGGCCCCAGGACGGCACGTTTGAGCCTCCGATGGGGGGGTCCGGGTTTAGGACCCCCTTCTTCTCTAGCGAAAGGGTGCAAGACGGCCCGAAGAGGCTCCTCAGGCATCCCAAAAGAGCCCCAAGAAGTTCCCCAGACCCCCCAAAAGAGCCCCAAGAGAGCCCCAAGATGGCTCGAAGTTTCGAAACGCACGCGGGTTTAATATACAAATCAGTGCAACAGCCATTACGAGTCATCAAAACACCCCTCACCCCTCATCGAAGCACCATCGTAGCTTGCACTGATTTCCATCTTAAACTTCAATATGGGAAGCTATTTGTGATCCTTGATTTCCCGAAGACGGCTGCGCGACTGCATGCGTCCTTCCGCCCCTGATTCACCAACTCCCCCGCTGATCGATTCTGGATGGGCTGGTGGGATACTTTTTTGTCGCAGTTGCAGGCCAACGGGTCCGACAGCGTCAGCAGAGTAAAACTCGGGCCACGAGTAACCCAATTGCCGGCGCGCGGGCCGAACGGGCATAACTTACCGCCGACGGAAGCAGCCGCGCCCGGGGCTGAGCTGCACCGAGGGAGAGGACTGCCAGCTGCGGAGGCTGCCAGGATGCTGCAACGTGCGCGTGTCATGGGAGCTGAATCGCCAGGAACACGAAGTGGGCCTCGTCGCCGCCGGGCGCCAGAGGACAGGGTAGCAGACCGACAGGTGACGCGCCAGACTGCACAAGAAGGCCGAACCACTCCTGAGAGACACGGTTGGCCAGCACCCCGAGGGGCCAGCTGACGACCAGAGCCAGGAGGTGCAAGCAGTGCCGGAACTGGCCGAGCGTGCGACGTCTGAACTCCAGGGCCCACTCGGTGCCACGACAAAGAGAGCCGGAGGCCAGGGGAAGGGCGCCTCCACAAAGGCAGAGGGGAGCGGAGCCCAACGCCACCGGCGGAGTGGGAGCCAGACGCGGCCAGGCCATGCGGCGTCTGGGGACCAGGGAAGTGCAAGCATTCTCGCCAGCACTGATCAAGACGCGTGAGTCGAGGACGTCACGAAAAGGGCCAGCCAGAGCCAGGAAAACCACGCCAGGCCCTGGCGGGGCCCGAGCAAAGACCAGGGTGAAAACAGCTCTGCAACGGCCAGGGCCGTAGGGCACGACGCGCCCCGCCCCAGCGGTGACAGCGTGCCCGGTATTGACAACGACTGGGGGCCCACTCCCTACGGGCAGGGAGGCCGAGCCAGGAGCCGAGCAGGGGCCAACACAGAGCGACCCTGGACCAGCAGCGGGGAACTGAACCGCAATAGCCAGGAGCACCGAAGGCCGAGGGCCGAAGCCGGGGGACCGAGCCAGGCCGTGGCCAGGTCCAGGCAAAGGCCGGAGTGAGAAACAACTACAGCAGCGGCCATGGCCGATAGGCACGCAGTCCCCGCCCCAGCGGGTCCCGCGAGCCCTGTATTGACGGCGCTTGGGGGTCGGTTCCCCAAGTGCGAGGAGGCCCAACCAGGTGCCGCGAAGGCCGTCACCGAACGACGCTGGGCCAACACTGGGGGCTGAAGGCCGCTGCAGCCAGGTGTGGTGAAGGCCAGCGTGAGCATTGCAGTCGCTCACGGGCATGCCGTGTATGGCACACCGATTTGTCCCCAGCTCGGGCAGCGCGCCGAGTGGGGCAGCGCCAGGGGCCTGACCCACGCAGGCTGGGGGCTGGCCAAGCGCTGTGGGCGACAGCCGTCGAAGGCAGCATGTTCCAACCAAGTGACTGACTTGCCAAGCGTGTGAGGGAATCCGCCAGGCCACGGGCAAGACATTGCGCTGGGACCACTGCCAGGGACGACTAACGGTCGCACAGTCGGTGTCGTGTCCGCTTGTCCTGTCGCATTGTCAGACCTGTCCGTTGATCTTCGTGCCTGCCAGGACTGCCAGGATACGACGAATCACAACGTGTGTGCCAAGGCTGCCAGGGTAACGACTAACGGTCGCACTGTCAGTGCGTATCGGAGAGCACCGAGCTCGGGCACCCCCTCCCGCACGACTAATGGTCGCACTTCCAGTGTGTATTGGACAGCACCGAGCAAGGGCACCCCCTCCCCCACGATTACAATCGGAGTCGAGCGGCACCCGCGGGGAAACGAAGGCGGGCAGAATTTCGACGACGATCCGGCCGAGGCGACGAGAGTTCCCCAGGACAGGATGACGAAACGCACGATGCTGCGCCGCTCGTGTCGATCGCGCCCACGCTGCTGCTCAATGTCGTCGCGGAGCCCACCGTGGAGGTGGCCGTGGACGACGCGCTGCTCGAGGCCGTATTGGTCGTGACCGTGTTGTCCGACGTCGCACCGCAGGTTGCTTGAGACATACTGCAAGGCAACGAAGCACTGGAAGCCAAGGTGATGGAAGATGCAGTTGTGCTACTGGCCACTCGAGCTGGTCGCCATGCTGCTGGCGCCGCTCGTACTAGCCGTCGAAGAACTCGTCTCGGTCAGCGTGGTCTGAAAGACCTTGACGAAACGTCAGCGTCGTGCCACTGCTCACTGTGGTGCTGGCCGGACGGGGCTGCTCGACTGTGTCGCACTCGAAATCGCACTGCTCGACGTTGCGCTGCCCGACTCGACAACGCCCGTGCTGGAGCGCAATGTCGACGTGGAGCTCATCGTGGAAGCGGCCGTGGACGTTGCACTGCTCGAGACCGTACTGGTCGTGACCGTGCTGCTCGAGGTCGTTTTGTTGGTCATTTGAGAGGTATTGCAAGGCAGCGATGCACTGAAAGTCAAGCTGTGGACATTGCAGTTGCGTTGCTGGCCACGCTCGAGATAGCCGTCGCGCTGCTGGCGCCGCCCGCGCGAGCCGTCGAAGACGCGCGTCGACCACCGTGGTATTGAATGACCTTGACGTATCCGTCAGCGTCGTGCCGCTCCCCACCGTAGTGCTGACCGGCGCGGTGCTGCTCGACTGTGTCGCGCTCGAAATCGTGCAGGTCGACTTTAGGCAGCGCGTCTCGACCCCGCTCACGCTGCTGCTCAATGCCGACGTGGAGCCCACCGTGGAACGGCCGTGGGCGCCACACTGCTCGAGACCGTATTGGTCTTGACCGTGCTGCTCAAGGTCACTGTTGGTCGTCTGAGACGCACCGCTAGACCGGGGCACTGGAAGTCCAGGTGGTGGACGATGCAGTTGCGCAGCTGGTCGCGCTCGAGCTAGCCGTCGCGATGCTGGCGCCGCTCGCACACGCCGTCGGAGTACTCGTCTCGGTCACCATGGTATTGAATGACCTTGACGTATCCGTCAGCGTCGTGCCGCGGCTCACCTAAGCGCTGGCCGGCGCGGTGCTGGTCGATTGCGTCGCGCTCGAGGTGGCGCAGTTCAACGCTGCGCTGCTCGTCGCGACCGCGCACGCGCGGCTGCTCAATGTCGTCGTAGAAGTGGCCGTGGACGTCGCGCTGCTCGAGGTCGTAATGGTCGCGACCGTGCCGCCCGAGGCCGCACTGCTGGTCAGCTGAGGCGCACTGCGAGACAGCGATGCACTGGAAGTCGAGGCGGCGGACGATGCAGTTGCGCTGCTGGTCGCGCTCGAGCTGGCCGTCGCGCCGCCAGTGCCGCCCGGACTAGCCGTCGAAGAACTCGTCTCGGCCAGCGCGACATTGAATGACCTTGTCGATGGTGTTGAATGACCTTGTCGCATCCGTCAGCGACGCGCCGCTGCTCATCGTAGTGCAGGCTGGCGTGGTGCTGCTCGATAGTGCCACACTCAAAACGCACTGCTCGACATTGTGCTGCTCGTTTCAACCTCGTCACGCTGTTGCTCGTTGTCGTCGTGGAGCATGCCGCGGGGGCGGCTGTGGGCGTCGCATTGCTCGAGGCCGCGCTGGCCAGGACACGACGAACCACAACGCGTCTGCGACGATTGCCAGGACACGACGAATCACAACGTGTCTGCCAGGGCTGCCAGGGTAACGACTAACGGTCGCACTGTCAGCGCGCGCCGGAGAGCGCCGAGCTGGGGCACCTCCCCCCGCGCGACTAACGGTCGCACTTTCAGCGCGCATTGGAGAGCTCCGAGCAGGCCCCCCCCCCCCCCCTCACGACGCACGGTCGCACGGCCAGTGCGAAATTCAAAACACACCAGCGGGGAAACGCGAAGCGACCATAATGTCGACGAGGGCCCAGCCGAGGCGACGAGAGAGCCCCAGGGCGCGAAGTCGAAAGGCCCGACCGCGCTCACGCTGCAAAGCGCTGAAGTCGCGGGGCCCCCCGTGGAGGTGGCCGTGGAAGTCGCGCAGTTCGAGGCCGCGCTGGCCGTGGCCGCGCTGCCTGAGATCGCATTGCTGGTCGTCTGAGGCGCGCGAGCGGCCGCGCAGCCAGGTGGGGGGCGGGGCGGCGGGCGACTAGTCTGTGACGAGGGCGGGCGCGCCCTCGGAGCTGATGGGGGCGAGGGGCCGCGGTGCCCGCCTGCCGATCTCCAGGAGGGCGAGAGGGCGACCAGCTGCGGCCGACGACCGCGCGCTCACATTCGAGCACCCCCTGAGGACTGTCGTAGCTGACGGCCGCACTTCCCGACACGCAGTCCTGAGGCTCGATTATGCGAGGGGCGTCTCCAAGCGCGGGCGCCTTCTGCAACGCCCCCGGCTGTCGCCAGGGCACGGTCTCCAGGAGGGGGCGCGCTGTCGAGCGCCTTCCCGGCCTCCGCCGCACTGCTGCCACAGGGGCGCCAAAAGGAGCGAGGGGCCGCATGGGCGCCCGCCCGCCGGTTTGCAGGAGGGGAAAGGAACGACAAGCTGCGGCAGACGACCGCGCGCACCTGTCCCTGAGACTGCTGCAGTTGACGGCCGCATTCCCCGGAACACACTCCTGCGGCTCCACATTGCGAGGAGCGCCTCCAAAGCGCGGGCGCGCCCTCTGCAGCGCCCCCGACCGTCGCCAGGGACCTGTGTCCAGGAGGGGGGGGCGCTGTCGAGCGCCTTCCCGGCCTCGACCGCGCTGCTGCCCCAGGGGCGCTGATTGGAGAAAGAAAAAGAAGCCGAAGGGGCGCCCGCCTGCTCTGTCGCACTGCCGGACCTGTCCGCTGAATTCCGCGCCTGCCAGCATGGCCAGGACACGGCGAATCGCAGCGTGTCTGCAAGGTCTGCCAGGGCAACGACTAGCGGTCGCGCTGCGCGTACCGGAGAGCACCGAGCTGGGGCGCCACCTCCCGCACGACTAACGGTCGCTTTTTCAGGGTTCATTGGAGAGCGCCGAGCCAGGGAACCGGTCGAGTCAACGTCGAGGCCCAGCGCGTCGTTCATGGACCGCGCGTCCTAGTTGTCGCTGCGGAAGGAGGACAGGAAGTTGACGCAAGTTTGCTGGTCGTGCCGCAGCGGGTCGAGCGCGCTATTAGTGCCAGGCGCGGCGTGCTGGTGGACGAACGCGTGCCAGGCGCCAGTGAACATCGCCCCCGGGGTGCCTTGAAGCCGCTTTATCGTCTTGCCACGGGTCTCCCTGGGGGTATCCAACTGGACGGTGCCAATCTTAGCCATATACATATGCTGTCCCGTGTCGGGGTCTAGGGGTTCTGGCCATTGGCGCGCGGCGCTCCTCGCTACCCAGGGCAGGGGGGTCGGTGGCTGGTCCCTGGCGAGGCAGCCGTTGCTGCTTCTGCTGCTGCTGCTGCTGCGGCTGCTGGTGCGTCCGCCGCCTGTTGTCCGCCGTCTGCCAGACCCGTCAGCGCGCTCGGCGTCGCCGGGGGCCAGGTTTCGACCTGGGGGCGGCGGGGAGACTGGAATGTCGCCGTTCGCGGAGGCCTTGCAGGGCGTCCATCCGCTGCCAGGCAGCCGCGCTGGGGTCGCGTTCCGGCCGCGCTGCCGTCGCTCCTCGGCGGTCGAGCTCGCGCCATGGCCGGGTAGGGAGGGGCCAGGGCGAGGAGTGGCAGCCAGGGGGGCGCGGCGGTGGGCTGTTGCTTGTTTTGTTCAGGCCCGTGCCCCATGCCCCTGCGCTTTCGCCACTTCCGCGCCCTCCCCGTGAGCGGCGGGCAGCTCCAGCTCATCGGGTTCCTCCGGCGCCTGCTCCGCATGCTGCTCTGGTTCTCCACTCGGTCGCGCTTGCCCCTGGCCCGGTTGCCCGCGCTGCCGCGCGTTCTGGTCGCAGGCCTCCGGCGAGGCGGCCCCGCTGTCCTTGGCGAGGAGCTCGAGCTCGGACTGCGACAGTTCCGATTGGTCGGGCCCGCCACAAGAGCCGCACATGGCGTCGAGCGGCGCAGCGGCAGCTAGGGCAACGGCGCCAGGCGGGGCCACGCGGGTTCGCGCGGGCCGGACACTTGGCCGCCAGGCAGAGGCCGGGTCGCCTTCGGCAGCTCGGGCAGAGAGGAACGCTGCACTGAGGTGTGCGGGGACAGGCCTCTTTCGCTGGCGTTCGCCCTCGGACCGGCGCCCGCCCTCGCTCGCGGGCGCGCCCCCATCTGCCGCCGCGAGACTATCGCAAGATGTGTGGGTGTTGCCGGTTGCGCCAGGTGCACGCGCGTTCTCCGACGCCGCTCCTGTCGCCTCTCCTGGCGAGGCCCGGGCTCCTGGAGGGGGGGACAGAGGTTCGCCATCCTTTCGGGTGGATTCACTTGCAGGGGGAGGAAGGCGAATGGGCGCAAAGGGGTTTCTCTCGACGAGTTGGTGGATGGCTTCGGCGCCCTGCTTCTGCAGGGCTGGCCCGCGGCCCCCCGGCGGGGGGTCTCCGAACGCGCCAACGGCGGCGGCGGCGGGCGGAGTCGCGGCGGGGCGTTGCGGCGTCTCGCCCTCCACAAGGTGCAGCGACGGCCCTGGGCTCTCCAGGTAGTGGGCCCCAGATTGGCGGTCAGCTATGGGGGCGGGGGCCTCGGAGGCGTCGGCCGGAGCGAAGACGCGCCCGTCTGTAGCCCGCGCGCACATCCAGGAGTCAGGCGCGCCGCCCAGGCGGGAGCGCCCCGGGTCGCCGTCGGTCGTGCCTTTATTTTTTGCGAGGAGCGCCCCCAAGCGCGGGCGCGCCCCCTGCGGCGCTCCCAACTGTAGCCGCGGTACTGTCTCCAGGAGTGGGCGCGCGTTCGGGCGCATTTTCGGCCTCCACCGCGGCGCTGCTCCAGGGGCGCCGATGGGAGTGAGGAATAGCGCGGGTGTCCGCCTGCCGGTCTTCAGGAGGGGGAGGGAGGGCCGACGCGCTGTGGCTGGCCGAAGCCTCATCGATCGCACCGTCCACCCTTCTCACTTGAGGCACGCTAGGGTTGCCAAGGTCACGACTAACGGTCGCCCTATCAGTGTATACCGGGCGACCGATCGAAGCCCCAGCCGAACGCAGGGGGGGGGGGGGGGGGCGACAAGCTGCGGCAGACGACAACGCGTTCACTCTCGAGCTCCCCCTGAAGACCGACGCAGCTAACGGCCGCACTTTCCGACGCGCATTCCTGAGTCTCTATTTTGCGAGGAAGGTCTCCGAGCGCGGGCGCGCCTTCTGCAGCGCTCCCAACTGTCGCCCGGGAGCTGCCTTCAGGAGGGGGCGCGCTGTCGAGCGCTTGTCTGGCCTCCGCGGCTTTGCTGCCCCGGGTGCGCCGATGGAAACGAGGGGCCGACTGGGCGCCCGCCTGCCGGCCTCCTGGGGGGGGAGGGGGGGGGGGCAACGAGTTGCTGCGGACGACCGCGCGTTCACCCTCGAGTTCTCCCTGAAGACTGTTGCGGCGGCCGCACTTTCCAGCGCGCGCCCCTGGGCTTCTATTTTGCGAGGAACGCCTCTGGGCGCGGGCGCGCCCTCTGCAGCGCCCCCAACTGTCGCCGGGATGCTGTCTCCAGGAGGGGGCGCGCCGTCGAGCGCCTCTCCGGCCTCCGCCGCGCTGCTGCCCCGGGGGCGCCTGTAGGAGCGAGAGGCCGCGCGGGTGCCCACCTGCCGGTCGCCGGGAGGGGGGGGGGCGACAAGCTGCGGAAGACGACCGCCTGTTCATTCTCGAGCACTCCCTGACGACTGTCGCATTTAACGGCCGCACTTTCCGAGACGCGCTTCTGAGGCTCAATTTTGCGAGGGGCGTCTCCAGGCGCGGGGGCGCCATTTGCGACGCCCCCAAATGTCGCCGGGGCATTGTTTCCAGGAAGGGGCGCGCTGTCGAGCGCCTTTTCCGGCCTCCGCGGCACTGCTGCCCCGGGGGCGCCGACGGGGGCGAGGGGCCGCACGGGGGCGCCCACTTGCCGGCCTCCAGGAGGGGGTGGGGGCGACGAGCTGTGGCAGACGGCAACGCGTTCACTCTCGAGCTCTCCCTGAAGACTGTTGCAGCTAACGGCCGCATTTTTCAGCAAACGCTCCTGAGTCTCTTGTGAGGAAGGTCTCCGAGCACGGGCGCGCCGTCTGCGGCGCCCCCAAGGGTCGCCGGGGCGCGGTCTCCAGGAGGGGGCGCGCTGTCGAGCGCTTGTCCGGCCTCCGCGGCACTGCTGCCCCAGGGGCGCTGATAGGAGCGAGGATCACGATCTGCAGACGAATCCCTTCCCACTTGAGGCCTGCTATAGGGCTGCCAGGGCCACGACCCGCGGCCGCCCTGTCAGAGTATGACGAACGAAAGATCGAAGCCCCAGCCGAATGGGCGCCCGGCTGCCGGTCTCCATGCGGGGGAGAGGCAACGGGCTGCGGCAGACGACCGCGCGTTCATTTTCGACCAGACTTTGAATGCTGTAGCTGCTGTCGGCCGCACTTTCCGACGCGCGCTCCCGATGCTCAATTTGGTGAGGGAAGTCTCTGAGCGCAGGCGCGCCCTCTGCGCCGCGGCCCACAGGCCTGCGGCAGCCGCCGCGGCGGCGGCCTCGGCGGCAGCGCCCGCGGCGCCAGCGGCGCACCAGGCGCCGGCAGCGCGCGCGGCGGCGCCCGCGCGGTCCCTGGCGCACGCGGCGCCGGCGGCGCCAGCAGCGCCCGCGGCGGCCGCAGCGCGCACCGCGCCAGTGGCAGCAGCAGCGGCACCAGCAGCACCAGAGGCGCCCGCGGCCGCCGCAACGCCGGCGCCAGCGGCGGCCACGGCACCGGCGGCGCCGACGGCGACCGCGGCGCCAGAAGCCGCGGCCGCGGCCACGGAGACCGCAGCGCCCGCGGCGCCGGCGGCCGCGGCGGCCCGCGCAGGAGCGTCCGCGGCAGCGGCCACGGCGGAGGCCGCGGCGGGCCCGCCTTGCGCCGAGGCCCGCGGCAGGCCGCGCGCGGCGCAGGCCGCAGAGGGGCCAGCGGCGCGGGCGGCGGCCGCGGCCCATTGCGGACGCCGCCGAGCGGCTGGCGTTTCCATCGCGCGCGGGCCCGAGCGCGCGCCGACTTGAGTCGGGGATGGGCTCGAGCCGACATGGCTTGAGCCAGGCTGCGGAGGCTGGTGGGGATACGCGAAGCGTCAAGAATTGCAAGCGTTTCACGAAGAGGTCCACCTCCAGCCGCGGCATGCCACCATGGTCGCAGAATGGAGGCAAATGCTGACGGAAGACGCACGGCGGCTGGATATTGCTGTCCCAGGGTAACCGGTACCACGTGTTATGCCTCTACTTTAAAATGTGTGTATGCGCGTGTGAGACACGCCCCCCTCCCCCCGAAATGGCAGACCCCGACCAGGAACAAATAACCAAAGTGGTCGTTTATTGATGAACGAGGAAACTAAGATTAATGCTACGTACCATGAGGTTGCGACGACAGGGCTGGGAAATTATTATCGCTAGGATCCGAAGCGCATGGAACATGGGCGCAAAAAAAAACACCACTGGTTCCTAACTTCTGGCCGCATGCGAAACATGAGTACGCGAGTCCGCAAGGATGCTGTTCTAGGCTTGCTGCACCACAAGCCCCCCGCCGCGCAGGCCGACACGCGCGTCGCGGCGGCCCCGGCGGCGCCCGCCCCGCCTTGGCGCGCCGCCCGCGCAGATCTGCAGAACAACGAATGCGAAAACGACCGCCGCCAGCTTTGCCAGAGGTCTCCTGGCCTGGGCGCCGAGCTGCTGCCGCGGGGCGCCGGACTTCTGCGGGGTGGCGAGCGGCGCCTGGCGGCTCCGCGCCCGCCGGTGAATTCCCAGAACCCCGACGGCCGTGCTCTTACTTGTCCTCCCCCATTGTCTTGTTCCCCCAGTTTGGACGCGCGCGCGTCTAGAGGTTGTCTTTTGGCGCCCGACAAAGACGACCTCCACAGCGGCCCCGAGAAGAGTCAAACCGAGATGGCCATTCTTCCTTGGTGTTCTGAACACCGACACCTTCTCTAAACAAAACACGCAGGCGCCGCGTGCTCTTCCGACTGCAATGCGAAAACGAGTTCATGACATTTGCGTTCACAATGACAACGAACATCCATACAACATATCTATATATACATATATATATAGGAGGTGAGGGGTGAGATCGAAGTGGAACGGAGAGCCCGCCTACCAGGAAATCGGGTTCGGTTTCGTGTTCGCGCGTGCCGCGCGTGCGGACGAGACGAAGTTGCGCGGGCGGGCGAGAAGGAAGTCTCCTCTGGCTGAGGCGCGGCCGGACCAAATGATTGTTTTCCGGGGGCCGGTGGCCCGCGGTGTCTTGCCGGTGCCCCGCCTCCGGCTGAGGCGCGGCCAGACCAAATGATTGCTTTCTGGGGGCCAGTGGCCCGCCGTGTCCCGCCGGTTTCCCGCCAGTGTCCCGTCGGTGTCCCGATGATGATGATGATGATGATGATGATGATGATGATGATGATGATGATGATGATGATTCTGGTGATGGTGGTGATGATGATGGTGCCCCGATGATGATGATGATGATGATGATGATGATGATGTTGGCGATGTTGTTGATGATGAGAATGGTGATGATGATGGCCATGTTGGCGATGATGACGGTGCCCCGATGGTGTTGTTGATGATGCTGATGTTATTGATGATGATAATGATGATGGTGTCCCGGTGATGATGATGATGATGTTGATGATATTGATGATGTCCATGCTGATCTGATGAGATGATGGTGAGGATGTTGATGATGATGAAGATGATGATGGTGATGGTGCCCCTATGATGATGGTGATAATGAGGTCGATGATGAAACTCCTTATGATGATGGTTATGATGATGATGGTGTCCCGATGATGATGCTGATGATGATGTTGATGATGACGATGATACTGTCCCGATGATGATGATGATGATGATGTTGGTGGTGAGGACGATGATGAGTTGATGATGCTCATTTTGATGATGGTGGCCCGATGATGTTGATGCTGATGTTGATGGTGATGATGGTGTCCCGATGATGGTGATGATGGTGATGATGGTGATGGTGGCGATGATGATGGTGCCCCGACGATGATGATGATGATGATGTTGCTGCTGATATTGTTGATGATGATGATGGCGTCCCGAGGATGATGATGTGCATGATGCTGTTCATGAGATGATGATGAGATGATGATGGTGGTGTTCCGATGCTGATGATGAGCTGATGATGGTGCCCCGATGATGCGATGTTGATGGTGGTGGTGACGATGCCCGATGATGATGGTGATGGTGATGATGATGATGATGGTGGTGATGGTTGTGATGAGGTGGTGGTGATGGTGATGGTGCCCCGATGATGATGATGCTGATGTTGGCGACGTTGGTGGCGAAGATTTTGTTGATGATGATGATGACGTTGATTGCGAGATCGTTTGTGATATATATAATGAAATCGATATTGATACCGAATGCGAGATCGATTGTGGGATCGATAATTTGTGATATCGATAGTGAGATCGATTGTGAGATCGATCGTCAGATCGATTGTGAGATCGATCGGGTGAAATAGACGGACTGATATCGATTGTGAGTTCGATCGAGTGAGATCGATCGGACGAGACCGATCGTGAGATCGTTAGTGGGATCGGTAGTCAGACCGATCGAGTGAGACGTTGGTTCCTCTCCCCCCCGAACCCCCTTATCACCCGAAGTGTGGTCGTATAGGTGTATATATACATACACACATACATATATACATATATATATATACATGTATATATAATGAATAACAACAAAATGATAACACATGATAAACAATACAACGCGTGCGTTTATCTTCGCCGCGCCAACGCGGGGCCATGCATTTCAACAAAACACGCAGATGGAGCGCGCTGCGCAAAAAAATGCGAGAGCACACATTGTTTCACATTTATTCTGAATGCCAACGTGAAACAATGCATTGTAGACATTGTTGGGTGACACGTTTCACACTGAACACCATGAGCGACGTCACGCTTGCACCACTAGTCCCACCAGCTTTTTAGGGCGTGAGTGGTTTAGATAGTCCTCTCTGTTCTCAGCCCCCATCTTCCCCTTCGGGGAGGGGTTTATCACTGTTCCCTATTAATAAACACCCCCCCAGGCGACTGGGGGCCAACCCGAGTCCATGACAACACCCCCCCACCACCCCTTGTAAGAAACACTACAAACCACACTCTGCCTCCAAATTCGGAACATGCGCAGCCAACCCGATGCGGCCCCCCCCCCCACCATCCCTGTCAAAAAAACAATACAGAGTACACTTGGCGGCGGCGGCGGACGCGGCGGCTGCGGCGGCGGCGGCGGCGGCGGTTGCGGCGGCGGCGGCGGCGGCGGCGGCGGCTGCGGCGGCGGCGGTGGCGGCGGCGGCGGCGGGTAGTGGCAGCGGCTGCGGCTGCGGCGGCGGTTTGGCAGCGGGGGGCGGCGGCAGCGGCGGCGGCGGCGGCGGGCGGGCGGCGGCGGCGGCGGCGGGCGGCGGAGGCGGCGGCGGCGGATTGGCCCCTAGTAGCTGCCCATCCAAAGACGATTGCTGAACATGCTGAGGCTCGGGCCAGACTCGGGTGCTACGTATGTGTTGGGAGGGCGGGTGGGAGTGAGCGAGACGGCTTGCGGGCGGGGAGGGGGTCTTGATCCCTCCCCCTACCCCCTACCCCTTGGCCTGGAGAGGGGGGGGCACGGGTCGCCGGAGCGTCCTCTGTCGGTCCTTAGGAGGCTCATGTCTTGACACCCCTCGCAGGCATCGTGGCCCCATGGGGGGGGGGGGGAATCAGTGCTTTCGTCTTCTTTGACCGATCTCCTCCAAGATGGCCCCAAAAGCGCTCCCAAGGCCCCCAAGAGCGCTCCCAAGACGGCTCCAAGACGGCTGCCTAAGAGGGCCCCAAGACGGCCCAAGCGACGGCCAGTACGGCCCAAGAGGGCCCCAAGACGGCCCCAAGAGCGCCCAAGAGCGGCCCCAGAGAGCCCCAAGCGGCTCCAAGACCGCCACAATACGGCTCCAAGTGGCCGCGGAGCTTCCCGAGGACGCCCCCGAGAAGCTAAGACGACCCAGCTGGTCCCCAAGACGTTCCAAGAGAGCCCCGAAAAGCGCCTTGAGAGGGCCCCAAGAAACCATTGATTTTCCGTGGGTGTATCAAACATTTTAGTGTTCCCGCCCTTTCGGCTTCCCGACGCTCCAAGACAGCCCAAAAGGCATGCAAGACGGCCCCAACACGGCTCAATAGGCTCCGAAGACAGCCCAAGAGGGCCCCAAGACGGCCCAAGCGGCGGCCAATTCGGCCTAAGAGGGGCCCAAGACGGCTCCAACAGCGGCCCAAGAGAGCACCAAGAGGCTCTAAGACCGCCCCAAGATGGGTCCAAGTGGCCGCATAATCTCCCAAGAACGCCCCCGAGATGCCAAAACGGTCCAAGAGGCCCCCCAAAACGGTGCAATAGAGCTTCCAGTCGCCGTGCGAATGCGGCAACTCCTGGGGAAGCAAGATTGCATTCTGCATCCGGGCCGTTTGCTGCAATTTGGTTGCTGCTATGTCCAACTACAGATTCATTGAACCTCTCAAACGAATTACTCCAATGCAGTGTGAAACGGAGATTGGGACTTGCGGTGACATGCAATGGTCCAGACGCACATGGTCACGCATTACTTGCTTCAATATTGTGCGGTCGAACACATGGTCGGCATAGGGAACTTTTGGCAGCGTGGAAGCAGGTTCTAACGGAAGCCGGGGGTCTAATACCAGACCGCAACGTCGAACGTATGCTCAGCAGAACCCATATCCCCGTCCCACCGAACGACCAAAGACGGATTGATATCGTGGCACCGTGTCTTAATGTCGCTCCGGGGCTACCACTTTTCTGCGATGTGACTATGATATCACCGATTTCGGGAAATGGTACTGCACGATCTGGTACAAGCAACCGAGGCGGAGGGTTACTCCAACAAGCGGAACGAGTCAACAACACAACGTACCATGAGGTACTTACCAGTGGATTGGGCTCTCTCCAATGCCTTGGTGTGGAAGTTTACGGCAGATGGGGCGCACAGGCAATTACGTTAGTACCTATGTTGGCCAGAGAAAAATCCAGGGGAGTACATCAGCGCATTCGTCGCGGTATCGCTCTGGGATTACAACACAGGTGGTGGGGGCTTTTGGGAATTGCCGTGCAACGGTGTGGTGCGAGATCGGTTCTGAACGAGTTCGGGGATTCGCCGCGGACACAATCTGAGCCGGTGTGCCCTGTGGCAGACTCGCCGGTCTTGTAGCATCCTCCTCCTCCTCCTCCTCCTCCTCTTCCTCCTTCTCCTCCTCCTCCTCCTCCTCCTCCTCCTCCTCTTCTCCTCCTCCTCCTCCTCCTCCTCCTCCTCCTCCTCCTCCTCCTCCTCCTTCAGCCCTGCTTGGCTCAGACGTTTCGGCGTAATGCGCCCATAGTTTTTCGCCGTGCTCCGGTCGCCCGTTTCGTGATCCTTGCCGCGGCCTCGGGCAGGAACAGAAAATGTTTTCCGTACGTATTTCAAAGAACAGCAACCGTTTGAGCAACACACAAGCGCTTCAGTAACCAAAAAAGTGTTTCGGCAACCGACCCCGCCCGTTTCAGTAACCAAGACAACGGTTCAGTAACCAACCCACCCGTTTTAGTAACCAAGACAAAACGCTTCAGTAACCAACCCCACCCGTTTCAGTAACCAAGACAATCGCTTCAGAAACCAAAACAATCGTTTCAGTACCCAAGACAATCGTTTCAGTCTCTCTTAGTTGCCTGTTGGGGACCCTGGAGAGCGTCTTGAGGCACTTTTCCGAGAAGCTATCGAACACAAACTCGATGTTCTTTTTATGTTGGCCCGTCCGCCCATGGGGTGCCGCGATTCCCGCGAGCGTCAAAAAAATGGCCCTTTGAATAAACAGAATTATCCCAGTGCGACCCTACCTAGGAGTTGGAGCCCCTAGGAAAGCAGCATTAGTAGTAACAGTAAAGCTAATGCTAAGCTAAAGCTAAGCTAACACTAAGCTAAAGCTAAGCTAAAGCTAAGCTGAAGCTAAGCTAAAGCTAAGCTAAGGCTAAGCTAACACTAAGCTAAAGCTAAGCTAAAGCTAAGCTGAAGCTAAGCTAAAGCTAAGCTAACATAAGGCTAAATATAAGCTGAAGCTCAGCTAAAGCTAAGCTAAAGCTACGCTAAAGCTAAGCTAAAGCTAAGCTGAAGCCAAGCTGAAGCTAAGCTAAGGCTAAGCGAAAGCTAAGCTGAAGCTAAGCTGGAGATAAGTTGAAGCTAAGTTGAAGCTAAGCTAAAGCTAAGCTGAAGATAAGTTGAAGCTAAGATGAAGCTAAGCTAAAAGCTAAGTTAAGCTAAAGCTAAGCTAAAGCTAAGCTAAAGCTAAAGCTACAGCTAAAGCTAAGTTAAAACTAAGCTAAAGCTAAGCTGAAGCTAAGCCGAAGCTAAGCTATAGCTAAGCTAAAGCTAAGCTAAAGCTAAGCTAAAGCTAAGCTAAAGCTAAGTTAAAGCTCAGCTAAAGCTAAGCTAAAGCTACGCTAAAGCTAAGCTAAAGCTAAGCTGAAGCTAAGCTGAAGCTAAGCTAAGGCTAAGCGAAAGCTAAGCGAAAGCTAAGCTGAAGATAAGTTGAAGCTAAGCTGAAGCTAAGCTAAAAGCTAAGCTAAAGCTAAGCTAAAGCTAAGCTAAAGCTAAGCTAGAGCTAATGCTAAAGCTAAAGCTGAGTTAAAGCTAAGCTAAAGCTAAGCTGAAGCTAAGCTATAGCTAAGCTAAAGCTAAGCTAAAGCTAAGCTAAAGCTAAGCTAAAGCTAAGCTAAAGCTAAGCTAAAGCAAAGTAACACTAAGCTAAAGCTAAGCTAACACTAAGCTGAAGCTAAGTTGAAGCTAAGGTAAAGCTAAGCTAAAGCTAAGTTAAAGCTAAGCTACAGCTAAGCTAACACTAAGCTGAAGCTAAGCTAAAGCTAAGCTAAATCTAAGCTTAAGCTAAGCTAAAACTAAGCTAAAGCTAAGCTAAAGCTAAGCCAAAGCTAAGCTAAGGCTAAGCTAACACTAAGCTGAAGCTAAGCTAAAGCTAAGCTGAAGCTAAGCTAAAGCTAAGCTAAAGCCAAGCTCGCACTAAGCTGAAGCTAAGCTAAAGCTAAGCTAACACTAAGCTAACTCTAAGCTAACACTAAGCTATCACTAAGCTAAGTCCACTGGAATGGTAGGTAAATTAATAGTGGGACTTCTTGTCGTGTGCAGTCCGGCCGTCGTGATTGCCATTTTGGTTCACAGCGCATCGAGATAAAACAAAAATCAAACTTTCCAACTTTCAACCCGACCCCACGCTACCGTCGTAGATTTTGCATGCGATTTACATGTGTATCGATGGTATTCCTAGTGCCTTCTCTGGTGGCTGGGTGGGAACCGCATACATGAAGCATATCAAACAGGTGCGTGCCAATGTGGGTTAATTCCGGAGCACCTGCCGTGCGGATGCACATCGACAACGACATGAAAATCACAGCGGAACAATTCTTCCGTGGTATATATATATGTATATATATACGCAGCTTGCTGCGATTGGGCGGGCAGGTGGTCATGCAGATCTTGCTCCCGAACAACCTGTGGTTTTCACTGAAGAAATTCGCATTTCTACGTCGATGCAAATGGCGCTCTGGACTGCAACACACAATCGGGATTACCAAATTCTTTATACTGGCGTTTCGTGCAAGCCGGTTCAGGAAGTGCCCCAAATGGGAGCATTGATCTGCCAGGTGGTGGAATTCTCGCGCCGCGCAGCCGGCACATCATTTCCTATTCAAGGCGCCGGTCCATTGGCATCGTGGATCCAATATATAATTTGAACGAGATCAAGGTGAACGACTTTTTGCAGAAACACCCTTTCTTGAACGAGCAGGTTCGTATTCCATATGTGCACACGCGCATTGAAAGAAAATACACCTGCGTACTGTGGTCACACGAACAAGGCGCATATTTTCCTGCAATCGCATATGCACACAAACATGGACACACGAACGCCAGTGCGCACGCATGCCACAAAATACATGCGGCCCGCAGGGATGCCGAAGCGTGATCAATATGCAATTGGCGATGTACAAACAGTTTGGGCCACGACGGGATAACGGAGGAGATATTGTACCCGTGCAGCGGTGGGACAACAGGTACATAATGATATGTATTAATGCCTGCAATTTCTTATGGCCCCTTCGTTTCGAAGGTGCACCCATCGCGCCTTGCAAGAAAAAACCGACAAGAATTTCGACATCATGCGGAAGAAAGGCAGATCAAACAGTACAACCACATGTTGCACATTACCACGGTGACTGGGTCATCTCCGGGGCAACGGTTCATGGATATTGCTCTTTCCGGGGCGGTCAAACGGCTAAATTCTTCTGCAGTCGAGTTTCGTACTATTTCGACGGCGGCCAACGCTATCAAAAAAAGACCTACCTACACTGCGTGACAAAGAATATTCAGAAACTGATGCGGCCGCACGAGCAACCTCGAGATAGTTCATGCCTTTAGAAAACGCAAAAAAAGCAAATGATAACTACGGCGCAAATATGCCTTTCGAGGAATACATCCGCAAAGATTGGATGAGAGATCGAGTGGGAGAAAGAGAGAGAGAGAGAGAGAGAGAGAGAGAAAGAGAAAGAGAAAGAGAGGAAGAGAGAGAGAGAGAGATGAAAGAGTCTGAAAGGTACATATGTGAAAAAAGAGAGAGAGAGAGAGAGAGAGAGAGAGACAGAGAGACAGAGAGAGAGAGAGAGAGAGAAAAAGAGCGAGAGAGAAAGAGAGAGAGAGAGAGAAAGAAAAAGAGAGAGAGAGAGAGAGAGAAAACAAAAAGAGAGAGAGAGAGAGAGAGAGAAAGAGAGAGAGAGAGGAGAGAGAAGAAGAAAGAGAGAGAGAGAGAGAAAGAAAACAAAAAAAGGAAAGAGAGAGAGAGAGAAAGAGAGAGAGGGAGAGAGAGAAAGAGAGAGAGAGAAAGCGACAAATGGACAGAAAGAGAGAGAGAGAGAGAGAGAGAGAGGCAGAGAGAGAGGTAAAGAGAGAAATAGAGAGAGAGAGGGAGAGAGAGAGAGAGAGAGAGAGAGAGAGAAAGAGAGGGAGAGAGAGAGAGAGAGAGAGAGAAAGAGAGAGAGAGAGAGAGAGAAAAAGACAGAGAGAGAGAGAAGGAAAGAGAAAGAGAGAAAAAGAGAAAGAGAGAGAGAGAGAGAGAGGGAGAGAAGGAGAGAGAGAGGGAGAGAGGGAGGGAGAAATAGTCATCAGAACGATTTTCCTCAGACGTAATCAGCCGCAGATTTTTGTTGCGTTTCTCTTTGTCGGGCACAAAACCGGACCACAATGCATCCTCCTCCTCCTCCCTCCCTTTCCTCTCGGACCGCGCCCGCGCAGGAGGTGGAAAAATCAGCCGTGCACCTTGGGGTCTTCCGATCCCGGAAGCTCGCGAACGGAGAGATCGAGGAGTTCGTGACGTGCCAATGCCGCCGACACGAAGACGATCGCAAGAACGAGTGCGAGGTCAGCATGCACTTTGAAACGCGGCATGGGCACGCGTACCGGACCGAGCGGGGCAAGCGCGAGAAGAACGTATCGGCCGCCCAAGTCAGGAACAACAAAAAGCTCATCAAGGAAGAAATTGCGAGAAAAAAAAAAACCCAAAGTTCCGTCAGCACCCAAATTCAACAAAAAATCGATGGAAGAACGCGTGCCAAAGATCTATATACCCCGGACTCCGTGCGCAAATTGCGGAGCGCACAACGCGCAGCTGAATGCGGCGCGGGGCAGAGCCCGCCAAGTGAATGGAAAGCCTTGGCCGCCGATGGGCAGCCCAAATTCGGCGATCCATTTCAATTTTGCGCACGCAAGAAACGCACTTCGCAGACTCGATGCATTTTCTACGAGATAGTTTTCTCATAATACGATCGGGCACGGAACACGCGAATGAAGGGCATCTTTATTCGGGCGTCGGCATCATGATAGCTCCGGAAGCGATCGAGGCGATCATAAGTTTCAAGCTGTTGGGGGACAGGCTCGCAACATTGAGAGTGAAAGTCGAAGGTGGGATCCTCAATATCACGACGGTCTACGCCCTGCACGCTGGAAAAGATTACGAGTTGAGGAAGATGCTGTTAGACAAGGTGGGCAAAGCCTGGATTCACTACGGCGGCCGCAACTGCATTGTAGCGCTTGGGGACTTCAATGCACGACTTGGTGAAAAACTGCCTGGAGAAGATGATATCATGGGGGAATGCACGATGCCGACCACGGCCAATGCTAATCGAGAATTTCTCGTAGAGACGCGCCGCGGGACAGGGGCCACCCTCGCGAACACATGTTTCGATCATCCACAAGAGCACCTCGTCACCTACTACGCGCCAGCACCGGGAGTCGGGCCGAAGAGCGACATCACGATCACAGACTTTGCACAATTGGATTACTGTTTAATTGATGTTGGGGATATTCCTCTGATAGGCGACATCTGGACCGACAGGAACCCAGCGCCACCGACGCGACATTTCCTCATGACGATTTCAATGCATATCAAGTGTGGTAAACAACGGCGCAAAGCTCCAACGCAAAATTGTTGTTTGACGACTCTGCGAAGCTCGCCTGATTGGAAACGCATACGCGGATGCTTTCGTGGAGGGCCTACGAAAAGATGCCAGCGCATTACCTCTGAATGAGCATGCAGACGCCATTGCAAAAAACAATGAAGACAACAGCAACTGCGGCTACCGCACCTACCGGGAAGCGTCAGCAAGCATGGATATCTACGCACGCGCTCGATTTGCTCAACAAGAGGCACAAGAAGAGACATATTGAAGACAAAAATGGTGAACGACGCTTAAACAAATCAATCAAACAATCGTCACGGCAAGACACGCGAAGATGGTTGAATCATCAGTTGGTGGGGGGGCCACGGCAAGCAATCATTGCGAAAGACGCCTGCAAAAGCACCTATTGCTATCAAAGGCGCAGATGGAGAGCCAGTGGAAGGCAGCCAACGCGCAAACACCTTGGCAGACTATTTCGAACATGTTCAATGGGACGTGAAGTATGCAGATGCACAGCCTGGGCGATCTTCTCTCATGGGCGCGCCCCTGCCGATCGACGCGAACAACTTCACGATGGAAGAAATGGCGCTTGCATCGAAATATTTGGCGATGGGGAAAGCAGCAGGACACGATGGGATACCGCCGGAGTTTTGGAAATCGCTTCGTTCGTCAAGCGATGCTTGCACAAACCTTCTGGAATTATGTCAAAAGTGTTGGGGAGACAAAAACATACCAGATTCCTGGCGGATTGCTACAGTGGTTCTATTATACAAAAAAGGGGGCGCCAGCTTGTCAGAGAACTATCGCCCAATCTCTCTTCTTCCAGTAGGCTACAAAATGCGCATGGATGATCCGCAAACGACTTCAACACGGAGGCGCTGAGAGCAGACTACGGCCGACTCAGTTTGGATTCAGACCGACACGAAGCACGGTTGACGCTATTTCAATCGCACGCCGCATGTTCGACGCCGCGCACAATACCCAGCATCCTGGTCTTATAGCTGCATTTCTGGATTGGGCAAAGGCTTTTGACAGAGTCAAACACGAAGCACTACTACAAGCATTGAAGAGGTTTGGCATTCCAGAACCCATGCTATTACTTATTGGAACAATATACGCACAACGATCGTTTATGCTGAAGGATCCGGCAGGGGATTCTAGCATTAGGCAACAACGAGCGGGCATTGCTCAAGGATGCCCTCTTTCACCATATCTCTTCATTATCCTCCAGACCGTCATGTTCTACGACGTCGACCAGATCTACAACGAAATGGCGGTGGATTGGCAAGAGCCTGATTATATAGTATGTAGCGACATATTGTACGCAGACGACACTATGCTTGTCCGCGCCGACGAATTCAAACTGCAAATGCCAGTGGATCTCACGATTGAGATGGGGAGCCAATATGGTCTTGATTTGAACTGAGACAAAACGGTGGTGATGCTAATTAACAATACTGGCATGGTTTACGATTCCTTTTCAAATCCGTTCAAAGTTGCACAGCAAGCAGTTTACCTGGGGGGGGGGCTATCACACAGCAGTGCCGCAAGCAAGCCCAAAGTTACCAGAAGGCTGGGAGAAGCAAAACATATGTTCGAAGCATTGGCAACGTGCTGGAACCACACCGGCATCAGCAAGCAGCGGAAGATAAGCCTTTTCGACGCCATCGTGGTCCCAAAACTTTTGTACAAATTGGAATATTTGCGGTTGTTACAAGCAGACCGCAAGCGACTGGATAGTTTTCAAGCTGGGTGCCTTCGCAACATATTGAAAATACAACATGCTTACTACTCTCGCGTCTCCAATGCAGAGGTTCTTGCTTCAGCGCAGGCAAAGCTCCTCAGCGATGCGTTACTCAAAAGACAAATTCAGACATGCATCAATATTTCTAAGCTCCAAGAAGGCAACCCTCTCACAAGCTCTTGTTTGCAAGCCCGGGGGGCCAGCCCTAGGCAGTGGCAGTCCTCTCGAAAAAGGGGGCGCCTAAAATTGCAGCGGGCAAATTGCGCGTACACAATGCTTCAAAAAGAACAAGGAGAGTTGCGATATTTGTAAATGGGAATGAAAAGATCTTCGTGCATATTCATTCGCTCGGGCGCGTGATGGAAAACATGTCGCCATCTCATCGTCGCATATTCGTCTGAACACGTCGGGCGGGCTTCGTCCAAGGCGCATTTGGCGCTCGCCTTTTTTCCTCCGTCCCCCTGGCGTGCGTTTGGCGCGTCGGCCCCCTCAGGCATGCGTTCGGCATGTGCGTTCTGCCCGGGCGGCGCGCGATGCCCCTGCAAAGTAGGGTTGTTTTGCATTTTCATGCCGGGGCGCCGTGCTGGCGCATGGCTGTCTGTCTGTCTGTCTGTCTGTCTGTCGTCATTTGGCAACGACGTGCGCCGACTTCGCGGCCAATCAGCCTGATGGTTGCGAGATGCGTTTGCGCCTGGACGCAACGCGCGATCAAGGCGCCCAAGGCTTCAAGCTGATCTCCCTCGGGTGTCTGGGGGCCCGCTGCGCCCGCAATGCGCGGGCCGAAACTTACGTTCCGATTTGTTGCGCGTTGGCTCCCGAAGAAGATATGCCAGCCGCGAAGGCTACAATGCAAAGTAGTATAGACCTTCTTCAAAATTACCACACCCTGGATCTGGCATCAAAAACGGCAGCTATATATTTGGATTGGGGGAAGGCGCTTGCTAACGTCTGCGAAGAACTCTTCCCCGATGCCGATGTCCTCCACGTTCGATGTTTGGAACGCGTTGAAAAGGACATAGCGAAAAACGGGAAACAATGGGCGAGCAGAAATTGGGGCTGGCAGATCCGGGACGACATGAATAAAAACGCTTTCTTGCCACCGCCACTGTTCGATGCTTTCTGGGAGGCTGTATCGGCGGACCTCCGCGGGAAGGGCAAGGGGCGATTTGTCTCTTACTTCTTCACTGCCGAGCACCTAATTGACAATAGTGGGTTTATGAAGCAAAGTGGCAGTGCCCATGCGATCGTGTTCTGCCGCCCTTTTCTGCTTATTTCAACAACGCAATAGAGTCATGTTGGGGCGTTATGGATAAAAGGCTCCCAAGACAAACCTAAACGTGTTGACGTGTTACATGAGATGCGATTTCTCGAACGGGCTGTGCGCGCATGGTGGGGGACCGACAAACATAAAGACAGATGCCCTTATGTATCGAACGGGTCAACGCCGTCCAGGCCCAACGCTCACTGCCTGAGGGGGCCCAACAAGTCATCCCTGCGCGGGCCAGAAGACGACGAGAAGCAAATTCGTCGGCTAACAGGAATTGGAATTATCTACATTACGTTTCAAGGTGATTTCTACGTGGCCAACGATACGCCAAGGCCTTAATTTTGCCGGGGGGTCCTTTCGTCATGCAAGATGGGACCCGAAGGGCTCCAGGGTGACCTCCGGGGGGGGGGGCCCTAGCTTCCTAAAACTCCCACCCTCCGAAAAGGTAACGCATGAATATATATATATATATATATATATATATATATATATATATATATATATATCGGGGCCTCTTTGGGCCCCCATCGGCTTCCCCGAAACCTCCCGGAGCTCCCCTTGGATCCTTCCTTCCTTAATCGGAGGGGCTCCTGGAATCCTCCCGTGTAATTTTCATTGGGGCCTTGGTTGGGCCCCTCCTTTGACATCCCGTGGAATTGCACCTGGGGCCCCCCCTGAAGCCTTCCTCGGCGCCCCTGTCTGCGCGCCATGGCGCCCTCCGTGCCCGCGGGAGCTATTGTTTCACATCTTCCCTCAACCCCATCCCCGTCGCCCCCTGCCAGTTCATCGCGGGGCCCAAGCAGAAGTAGGCTCGAATTTGATGTTTTTAAAAACCTTTCGAGCGCGCTTTTCGTTGCCGGGCCCCCGGGGGCCGCGTCGCTTCCCCGCCCCTGGTCTTTCCCACATCCACCTTGTTTCCCGCCTGCTCCCAGCCCCCCCCCCCATCCCTTCCTAGTCATCCTGCTTCTACGGGAGGGCGTCGCCGCCGAGGTCGACGGCGTGGCTGCGCCCCAAGTACGACGGCAACAAGTTCGACAAGGAGCGGACGCAGGCCATAACGGCGGCTTTTATCGACCGCCGCGGCGCCCGAGCTCCGGGGCATCGCGTGGAGACAGCTAGGCATCAAATACGGAGATGGGCCCTCTGACCTCGACGCCTCGAACATATTGTATCCAATATGCTGGTCGCATTTCCCCGCTTGCTCCCGTGCGCGATCAATGCTAGTTTACACACATATATATATATATATATATATATATATATATCTAAAGGAGAAAAAAAACTATTGTGAAACACAGTGGGGGTTTCGTATCAGTGGGCTGTTTCACATCAGGCGTGCGTCGAACACTTGCCTTGAGCGTTAAAAAGCGCTGGCCGGTGCGGCGGCGCAAATTTAAGTGCTTCGCCTTAGCCGGCCCGCGGTGCAAATTTAAGTGTTTCGCCTTGCCGCGTTGCCGCTTGCTTCAATGGGGGCGCAGTTGCGAGGTGCAAGTGTAACCGCCCTCGCACCCTGAGGGGCGCTCGCATGCTCTCTGGTTGCCTGTGCTTTTACTTGCCGGAAAAAAATGCATTGACAAACAACGCGAACCATTGAGATAATACTCGCGCGCCTTAGGGTCGTCGTCGGCCGGGCCGCGGATTGCGCGCGCCATTTCACGCCCCTGACGCTCGTTAGTGGCAACGTCCAGGAATCTCATCAAGACTTTGTGATTTCAGGGCAGACTGAACGCAGCCTCTGGTTGCAACACCACCTCGGTTTTGCCGACCATTACCCGGACACTTCCAAGACAACGCCGCGGCACACTGGCCGCGCTCGCGACAGAGTCCCAGATCGCCCGAAGACCCGGGGGGCGCCCCCCAGCGCTCGCGGGGGGGCGGGGCGGGCGCAGCCGAGGACGAAACCGAGGGCGAGGCCGCGAGGCCGGGGCTGCGCGCGCGCAACCTCTCGGCGCCAAGCCACTGGACCCTCCTCTGGCGACCCGCGAGGATCTAGACTTCGAGGCGGAGCTCTTCGGCAGCTCCAGCGATGATTTGGAGTTCGAGGCGGAGCTCTTCGGCAGCTTCCGCTCACCAGAGGCGGCCATCGACATCGATTTGGTTTGCGACCCAGAATTGGCGGCGGAATCCGCCTTGGATCCCATCAACATAGACTCAGATTCGGACGCCCTGCACATGCAGCTGGCGATCGAGGACATTAATGGTCATCAAACAACCCCGACCCCATTTACTCGATTCCTCCTCCCTCCCCCCTCCCGCTTCCTTCTCCGCCTCCCCCCATCTTTCATTCACAACTCCTCAGCCTAACAAGGGCGACCCCTCGTGCCAGCAGCGGATCCAATATGGCGACGACGAAGGGAGCTGGCTGTAGGATGCATCAGTTTGTGCACATGCCACCTTGCATATCCGCGGCGGTATTTCCTGCGCGCCGGGCTCTGCACGTATCCAGCGGCAGCCAGCATAGCTGACCGCCTTCATACTGTAGTTTACGCTGCGTGTGCTGCGCGAGCGCCGCGCGCAGCCCTTCCCACGAAGAAATGGCCGCATCCACGTTCCATATTGCATTTAATGCGGCGTGGCCCGCGCTGCGCCGCACTCCGCGCCAAGGGAATCCGCCCGCCGTGCGGAAAAAAATAACATTTTAATTTTCGTCTTTCTCATTCCTCTTCCTCCTCCTCCTCTTCGTTCCCCCTCCTCATCCTCACTCCTCCTCCCCCTTGTTTCTCCGCCTCCCCCTTATCACCCCTCCTCCTCCTGCTCGCACTTTTTCCTCCACCTTTCCTCCTCCTCATCGTCGTCCTCCCTCTCACTCCACATCCTTCTTCTCGCCCCTCCGTCTCGGGGCCGCCCTCCGGGAGACGGCCCAAGGAGCGCCCAAAGTGGCCCAAGAGCGCCCCGAGACGGCCCCAAGAGGGGGAACATGAGACGCCCGAACGGGCATTCCACGGCTTTTGACATCAGCCAGCGAACCCATCACCGACGACTGGCCAACCGCCCTCCCGACAGCATCCGGAGCGCCCCGGATCGGTTGTTGAAATGTTTTTTGTCATTGAAATGGGGGAGCGGGGTGGTAATGTTTACTGAAACGCTTGTTTCGGTTGCTGGAACGGGCGGGGGCGAATGCTGAAACGCTTGTTTTGGTTGCTGAAACGGGCGGGGGCGGTTGCTGAAACGCTTATTTCGGTTATTGAAGCAGACGGGGGTGGTTACTGAAACGCTGTTTTGATTATTGAAACGCTTGCGCGTTACTGAAACGGTCGCTGCCGTCAAAGAACATTTTAATTCTCGCTCGTCCTTTTCGGCTTCCCGACGTTCCAAGACAGCCCAAAGGGCATGCAAGAGGGTCCCAAGACGGCCCATTATGTTCCCAATGCGGCTCTAAGACGGCTCATCAGGGCCCCAAGACATACCACAACGCGGCCAATACGGCTCGAGGGCCCCAAGACGGCCCTAAGAGCGCCCAACAGGCGCCCAAGAGCGGCCCAAGAGGTTCCCAAGAGGCGATATTTCGGCCCCGAAGAGGGTACACCAATACATGTTTTTTAAATTTGCCCGATGCCTTCCAAGATGGCCCCAGGAGACCCCCCGAAATTCCCATAGAGGCCCCCGATAGGATTTCAATTAGAACCACGCGCGCTTCGCGCGCGCTTAGGTTCTAGCTAGGAGGCGAGCTTGATCAACGAAAGTCGCAGGGAAGGGGGCAGGGGGAAGAAGGCCAGAGAGCGCTGAAAGGATACAAATACTGGAACCCTCTTGTGATTTTGTGGGGGGCCTCGTCCGGCCGGCGCCGCGGGGAACGCTCGCGTTCGCTCCCTCCGCGGCGGCCTAGCCGCGGCGCAGCCGACAAAGCCGCGGCTCGATCTTTCTCGCGTTTCGCGTGCTGTTCGCCTCGCGGCGATGCGCCCCTCGCAAGCTCATTCGCTCGCTGCGTGGCGCGCGGACGCACGCGCAGCGCAGCCTCGCTGCTGTGCCCGCAAACAGCATTCGTGCCTCGGCTGTGCGCTCACCACAGCGCTGCGGGCGCGACGCTCTCCGGCGTCCGCCACGCGGTCGCAGCAACCATCCTGCGATGGGTGCGGCGGCGCGTCGGGCGGCGCTGCCCCCGCCGAGCACAAGGCGGCGGCGGCGCGCGCCTCGACGGCGACGCCTGGCTGCAACAACCCAATGCAACAGCAGGCTGGCGTTGGCCGTCGTGCGCGCGCCCCCCACTGCCAATCGTCGCGGATTTGTTGCCGCGCGCGGTACGAAAGGCGCGACGAAGCGCGCATTACGGCTGAGAGGGAGCGCTTGCGGGGGCTTGGCCCGCGGCCCCTGGGCCCACGCTGGCAGAGAGGGCCATGCCCTCGCCCGTCGCGGCGCCCTCCAAGGCAGGCTGGTCTAGGTAGGCCTTGAAAGCGCCGGACCTCCAGTTACCGGCCCGCAAAATGGTTGCGAGGCTCCCCCCACCTTGTCGGAGGATCTCCGCGTGGCCGCGCCGCAGGCACCTAGAGGTGATACGGGCGGCATTGGGGAGCCCCGCCGCGCGCGCCGACCTGTGCAGGTTGCGGGCAACCGCCGGCACGGGGAGAACGCGCCCTGCCTTGGTCGGCTTCGCCAAGTGGGCGAAGGGGGAGGCACCCGGCGCTATATCGCCCAGCAGGGTGCGCGGGGCGTGCACCGGGCAGGTCGCGGTGCATATGCGACACCAGCACGAACGTCTGACAACGCTCGGCCCAGGCATGTGCTTGCGCCTCGAAAGGTGGAGGACGACCGCTTCGCCCGCGGTGAAAAGCACGATGGTCGGCGCTGGGCGGTCAAGTTCCTCCTGCTTGAAACGGAAATTGGCCGCCATCGCGGGATCGCCAATGCGGATAAGCAGCGCCTCCGAGGGCAGCCTTAGGGCTAGGGCAGCACCCGAGGATCTGGCACGTGCGGCAGCATTGCGACTAGCGCCTTCCGCGTGACCGGAGGAGGTCGCGGGCCGGGCTGAGGCGCACGGTGCTTGATCGCGGTCTTCGCGCGCGCTACTGCTGGGCTGCGGAACGCCGAGCGATCGAGACCTAGAAGCACGCATGCCTTGTCGACCTGAGCCTTATAGTTGGCAAAGGTGCCTGGGTTCGAAAAACGCAGGGTCCAGAGGCAGAGCTCGTCCGCAGTTGGCGGCAAGGGGCTGCCCCCTCGGCCAAGCTGCGATTTGGCGAAGCGAAACCAGCACCTCAGGCCGGCCGTCCACGTTCCGAGGGAACGCGGGGCACTATTAAGGACGGCGGCGTACCGGGCCCCGAGCAAGGCGCGCCTCCTGACGTCGGGGTCGCACGGTGCCACGGGCAAGCGACGAATTGCGGCGCGCGGGCCACCCTTTCGTGAGCCCGGTGGCGACGCCTTCAATGCGGTTGTCGCTCGCGCCAGCTGCAGCCGCTGCGAGGGAACGTCCCGCTGATGTGGGCTCGCGAGTGCTGGCCCGGCTGGGCGCCTGTCGCCAGCCCGCGAGGGGGGCGAGGAGGACGACGACGAGGAGGAGGACGAGGACGAGGAGGAGCCGGCGGAGGAAGAGACACACAGCACGGCTCGCACGGGCGCTCCTTGCGCCTCGCCACTCGTCGCCGGCGCAGCGGGCGGCGGGCCCGGCGGCGGCCGTGCCCGCGCGAACAGTACAATCGCCCGCTGCGCATCGGGTGAGAGCGCCCCGTGGCCATTCCATGTCTCGGGGGCGCCTGCCGCCCGCACGGAGGAAATTGCGAAGACATCGCAGGAAACCAGAAACCTGGCGATTTCGTCAACGACCGCGGGTGACGCCCACGGGGCCGCCGCGGCAACCTGGTCGGCGAGCTTCATGCTGGCGCGCCGATGGGAGAGAGGAGAGAAAGGTCGCCTCGCGCCCAGCGCGCCTCTCTGGAGCCCCGAAGGAGGGAGAGGTCGCCTCGCGCCCTGCGCGCCTCTCGAGAGCCCCGACGCGGTGGTGGCGCGCCAGCCTGGCTTCTGACGCACTGTGCCAGGCGGCGTTCGCTCCCTTTTTGCGGAAGCGTGCCTTGCTCGGACCCGAGCGGGAGCGACCGGCGCTGGCCGGCGTGGGCGCGCCTAGGGAGACGTCGTTTCGATCGGGTCGTCGTCGACGTACGCGCCCGGCGCGCCCATCGTCGTCGGGCGATAGTCGACAGTGTCGGAATCACTGGTGGAGCTGCTGGGCTCCGGTACGGGCGCCGTGCCGAAGGTGCACAGGGCTTCATCCAGGCGGCACTCGATGGCCAGCTGGATAGCCCGGAGGATCGTCGCGCGCGCTTTCGTTGACATTCCCAGGGACGGCACCGAGTCCGCGGGAAGCTGCCCGAGCTGATACCACGAACGGACCCCGCGGCCCCGCAGCCACGAGGCCGCCGCGCCCGTGTCGCGCTGCCTCATCTTGCTCCTGAAAAGGGAATGTGCAGCGACCTTCGCGAGGTGACTCGCGGTGTGCGCTCGCTGAATCAGGCGAACGTTACAGCACCGCCGCGGGTTTGCGCGATCGCGCGGCATGGGTGCGTCGAGGATGCCCTCGGGGCGGGGGCAGACCTGCCGCATGGCGCTGCGCGAGTGCGGACGCAAGGGGTGGGTGGGTGGGAGAGCGGGAGCAGGGAAAAGCGAGTGGCGCGCGAGCTCAAGCGGGGCAGGCCGCGAGCTGGCTTGGCAGCTGGAGATTCCAAAACTCCGTCCGCAACCACGGGCGCCTCCAGGTGGCACCGATGTGGCACATGAGATCGTATTCCTCCCGGCTCGGCAGGTCGGAAATGTTATCGTCTGATGCTGCGCGCAGGGCAAGGGGGAAGGGCGCGCCCGGCCGGGGCCCGAAGTGCGCGCTCGCCGGACGGGGCGCGGTCGATCCGAAGGTCGATCCCGAGCTGCCCGATCACCGACCAGAAGTGGTGGACGATGGCCCCGTGATCGCTGCACTTCGCCGACCCCTTACGAAACGACCATTCAGCGACCGTGTCGTCGCTGAAGAGGCGAACCCTGCGGCCCCGAAGCTCGTCAGCCCAAGTGGAGATGGCCAGGGCTGAGGCGAGCATCTCCAGTCCTGCGATCTGGTTGTCGCTTCGATCCTGGAACTGCCTGCGCGCGGGCGAGACTGCGCCGGGCGGGCGCCGGCGCGCGACGGGGCCTCGTGAGCCAGGCCGGCGGCATCTGGTCCGTATATTCCCAACGCCCGTCGAACCAGATGACGGCTGCCGCTCTTGGGGGTTCGCCCCGGGCATCAGCGAATACGAGAACCGGCGGACGGGTATCCGCCGGCGCCCATTCCCTCGTTTCGGTCACGCCTCGCTCCAGGACATCCAACCACCACGCCAAGCTCCGCAGTGCGGGGAGCGGCAGGGTCGGGCGTCCCCCATGGGCATAAGCGAACAGGGCCGCAGCATGGCGCGGCCGAGCCTGCGGAATTGCCAGGATGCCGCCCAGGACAGAGCGCCCGCGAGTTTCGCGGCACATCCTGCGCAAGGCGTCGCCCCTGCCCGCGCGGCGCACGGGGCGCGCGGGCCTGCTGTCATAGATCCGTCGTGCAGCGCCGCAGTAATGCGTTTCACCCATTTCTGGACCTTCTCGTCTGACGGGCAGGCCGTCAAACCCGTGTTCGTTGCCTGCAGGAACGCGCGCGCCGAACCGACCGCCCCCCTTCGCGAACAAAGCGCACGGGTCGCGGCGAACCGAGATCGACAATCCCAGAATCACGAGCGGGCATCCCGACTCAGTCTTCCGGTCAGCCACCGACGCCGAGCCCAATATGCATCTGATCACCCGCGCTACGCATGTCAAGGCGCGGTGGGCCTGCGCGCGCGCGAGGGGAGGGGGCGGGCACAAGCGCGCAAGCAAGGGAGTCGAGGGAGAGAGCGGGCCTCCCCCCGGCGGTCGACGCTGAACAGGTCGTCGACATATCTTAGGACTGGAATCCGAAGGAGCCGTCGGCAAATGGCCACGAGGGCCTCCCCGATTCTCACCCAATTGTGGACGCTGCTGACTGCGCCGCGGTGCGCGGGGGAGGCGGCCAGGGGCCGGGTCGCGGGGCCGGGAGGAGCGCGCCTGCACCGAAGGGGAGGGCGACGTGCTGTGCACCCCAGACGATCCCGGAGAAGCAATAGATCACCCACGCGAGGCACCTGTGGTCCGGGCGCAAGGGGACCCTGCGGAACGCAGAGTCAATATCGGACTTGAAGAACTCCAGAGGGCCCAGGTGTGCCTGAGGGGGAGGGCGCGGCGCGCGCATGCGGCGCAGGCGCCGTTGATCGCGCCGGGCCAGCTTCCGGGATGCGTCAAATAAAGCGTCGACTGTGTCGTGCTTCATGCGTTCCTGAGGCTGCGTCCCTCTGTTTAGATGGGCCGCGCTGCAATCGTCGACAGCACGCACCTCCCGCGCGGGCGACTCGCGGGCGAGGCTGGCCGGGCGCGGCGGCGCCTTCGCGGTTCCGTCGGGCCGAATCCCTTGCTCTACGCCAAAACGAGGGATAACCGCCGCGTCTGCGGGCACGTCTGCGGGGGACAGAGGACGCGGCGGCGTCAGCCTCCCCTCTCTCGCGTCGGCGAGGGCGCACTCATGCAGCGCCGCGTCGCAGTCGCTCGGCCGCGTCCTTCTGAAAAGCTTTTCCCTGTCTCTGGTGTTGTCTGCGTCGCGGCGCCGCGAAAGGGGAGATGGAAGCCCGCCGCGGAGGCGACGCGCGCGCGCGGGGCCTCTGAGGATCTCTTTCAGCGGAATCATCGGCGGATGAACCGCTTCGACGCCCGTCCCTGTGCGGGCCGCGCGGCGGCGCGTGCTCCCAGTCGGCGAGTTCGCATCGCGCTAGGCGCGCCTCGCTGAAAAACTCGACGCGCTGCGGGTCATGGAAGCCCGCGTCGGCGAGTAACCTCTCGAAGAGAAGGGCCGTTGACGCCCCTTGCCACCGTCTCGACCCCCGGATCCGCGTGACGATTCCAGAGTTCGATCAAGCCAGCGCTTCGAAACTGATGGCCCATGTTGAGGATTCTCTGCGCTGCTCTTTCTCTCTCCTGACTGCTCTTTCTCTCTCCTGCACTGCTCTTTCTCTCTCTTTCTCTGCACTGCTCTTTCTCTTTCTCTCTCTCACCTCGCGCGCGGGTGTGCCGCGCGATCGACCCGCGCGCGCGCGGCGACACCTCGTCGGGCGAGCGCGAGGCCATCCATTCGAGTGCCTCCACGGTGTCCGGCGAGAGTTTGCATTCCCGCGCGAAGCAAGCATCGCCTTCGTGGGCGGTTGCTGCGGCACGCGACCGCGCCCCTGCGCGACGCTGGCATCGCCTTCGAGGGCGGCTGCTTCGGCAAACGACAACTTGCGAGCATCGGAAGCCGAGCGTCCATGCGCCGGCTCATCCCGGCGCTCGGGCTCTTCACGGCGCGGGCGAGCTGCGAGTGGGCGCGTCAGAGGGGAGGGAGAGGGGGGGGGCGAGACCGAGGGCGCGCGGCGGGAGGAGGGAGGAAGCGGGACCCGCGCAAACATGGTGCGCCATGGGCCCTTTGGGGCGAAAGCCGCGCCAATCGCAATGTTCTTGGATGGTTCCGCGCGCCGTGCTGACGGCTGTGCCCGCCCGGCCCGCGCTTCCCCCACTCCAGTGGTTCAGCGGCGCTGCCACTTGCTTCCGTTTCCGCCATTGCTCTTCTTGCCCCAGCCCCCCCAGGAGCCGCCCTTGCCGCCAGAGCCGGCCTTGCGCTTGCCCTGGTGGGCCTGCTGGGCCTGCTGCGCGGTCAGCCCCTGCCCGGCGCGGTGGGCCTGGCTGCGCTTGGGCGACGCAGGGGCCCGGGCCGGGCCAGCCCCCTTCCGGCCTCGGGGCGGCAGGGCCGCCGCGGAAGCCCTTCTCTTCGAAATCGTACTCACGCTCGGCCTGGCGGAGCAGCACCTTGTCGAGGGCGAGGGCCGCCTGGTTCACCTGCGATGGCGGGCGCGCGTCGCGAGCGCGCGGGCGCGGGCGTGAGATCATGGGCGCGGGCCTGGAAGCCCGCGACCCCGGCGGCAGCCTTGTCGGCCCAGCTGCGGCGGGCGACCTGATCGTAGATCACGCCCAGGACGGACTTGCGGTTCTTCAGCTGCGCGTGGGCAGCCACCTGCGACGCGGGCGGAGGGGGGTTAGCGCCGTGATGGGATTTGCGCGCGTGCGCGAGGTGCCATCAGGCAGATCTGCTCGCGGGCCAGCGCCGATGCAAAGTCGAGCTGCTCCGCGACGGCAGCAGCTATTGTGTACCCGCCCAGCCAGCGGCGAGGGGAAGGCGAGCCCGCGGGACGCGCGGGCGGCACGCAAGGTCGAAGGGGGCACTGGTCCATGGCGAGGTGCCATTCGGTCCAGCCCAGCAGCTGTGGCTTGGCCCCGGCGTTCCCGCCGGCCTGAGCGTCGACGTCGGCCTGGGGCCGGAAGTTGCCGGAGGCGCCAGAGGGGAGCCAGTGGCGCAGGTCGACGTTGACGAAGGGGGCTGCGAGGCCCTTCTTCCGTTTCAGGCGGTCAACCTCAGACGCGAGGGAATCGACGCGCACGGTCTTGGCGAGGCGGGCGCGAGCGGAAGGCGGCGCGCCGGGCCGACAGTGAGGGGGGGGCGCGCCTTGGCCAAGCCGAGGCGGGCAGGTTGGCCAAGGTGACTGCGCCCAGCTTCGCCTGGACGTCCACGTGCACCGTGGGGGCGTCGTCCTTGTTGAGAATGCGGGTGAGCTCCGTCAGCGGATCCGCTGCGGGCGCCGCTGGGCCGGCCGGCCCGGCGGTTCCGGCGGGGGCGAATTCCTTCTTCGCCGCTTGCGAGACGGCGTCGCGAAGCGACGGCGGAGCGGGGTCGGGCGCGCGCGGGCCTGGACGGCCATGTCGAGAGCGTGCGCCTTGCCGGGCGAGTCGGCAATCGTTCTCGGATCCACATACACGAGGGTCTGGGGTGCGAACACCTGACGCGCGGACGGAGAGGAAGGGGGGAGGGCGAGGCGCGCGCGCGCGGGTCGGCCGGCGGGCGGACGCGCGCCTGATGCTTGTCGAGCAAAGCGGCCATGTCCTTGACCCAGCCGTCTTTGTCGGGCGCCCCAGGCGGCACGGCATGTTTCGCAAGGAAAGAGAGCATTGCTTCGGCCGCCGACATGGCGGTGATCGCGTGCGCAGCGAAGGGAGGCGATGCCTGGCTTCGGTCGCTCAGTGCGGCGCGCCGCGCCCGCTCGGGTCTCCTTGCTCGGGCGACCCAGCTGGGGGTCTGACGGTTGGGCGGGAGCCTCGGAATAACCGAAGTACGAACGGCAGCGAGAGCCGCCGACGAGCTAACGGGCCAGCCGTGGAGGCCCGAGAGCGACGGCGATTGAGCCACACGCATGGTGCCACGCTTAGCGATCCGCGGGCCCCGGGAGCGCGGGAGGGGCCGGCGGGGTGGCGGAGCCCGATGAGCCGACCCGGACCGCGCCGCCGGACCATCCGCCGGTGCCGCCGGCCGCCGTCGTCGAGAAGCCGACCCGGACCGCGCCGCCCGGACCGTCCGCCGGGGCCGCCGGCCGCCTTCGTCGGGAAGCCGAGCCAGAACGTGCCGCTCGGACCGTCCGCCGGGGGCGCTCGCCATTGTCATCCGCTGCTGCCGGGATTTCCCAGGCCGGTAGAGGACCCGCCCGGGCCCGGTCCCGCGCACCGCGAGCCGACCCCGGCCGCGGCGACGAGGGTGGCCGGAGGCCACCAGAAGCCCGGCGCGGCGAGCCTGTTTCGCGCACCGCCATGGCACCAGGTGTCTTTAAACGGGAAGGGGCAGCCCCGCACCCTCCCTGGAGGGCATTTCCCTGCCCCAAGGGGAGCGCCCCGCGATTCTGTCCGAGGTATCACGCGACTCGGACCACTGCCTTCGCCAGCGCGGCCGCCGCGACTGCGTCTAGGAAGTGGCCCAGCATGGCGAAGGTAATCTGAGCCCAGATCGGACTCTCTTCTCCGTCGGCCGCTGTCCATAGGATCCCATAGGCGCGGGCCACCGCGGGACTCCACCATGGTAGGCCGTGTACCGAGTACACCGACATGTCCTGGGAGCACCGATCAATCAGTACCTCCTGCGCGGCCGCCGTGACAGGAGCGCTCGCGACGGGTCGCATCGGCGGATCACGCGCGCGCGGGGGCGACCGCTCGCGTGCGGCTCGGGCTCCTGAAGCAGGTGCCCCCAGCGGGATGCGCCCTCCCCGATGCTGGGGCCGATGTCTCCGAAGCACGCGCGGCAGCCTGCTGAGAGATGGGACCCCTTCGCGCTGCATTCGTCGTGAAAGAATCGGCAATCGAAGGCTACCGCTCCCGGTTTCGTCGGCCGGAAGCAATGCACGTACGGGGCGATCCCTTGTGTCGTCAGGCCCACGGCCCTGACATCCGTCGCGGAGCGTCGCGCGCGCGCACGGGCGGGGGGAACGCGGCGAAGCGCCGGCACAAGGCCACGCAAGGTGAGGCCGACGTCGAGACGCACCTGTTTGGGCGTCCATCCGTCCTTCGCGCGGCGCCGAGCGAGGCGACCTGTGGCGCGACCGCTGCGGAGGGGCCTCCAGACCGAGTATCTCACATGCGCCAATGAGGCGTGCAGACGCTCCATCCAAGGGTGGCCCATCCCCTTTCAGTACGTGCAGTTGTTGCAAACCTGCAAAGAGAGTCGAACGCGCGCGCGGGTCGGAGCCTCTCCCCGCGGCGCGCGCGGCGCGCCTGCGGAGCCCCGAGTCTGTCGGCGCGCCAGGGGAGGTTTACCGCGGCCTCCGCCCCCCAAGGCAACGCGGAGCATCTCCACAAGAGGGGAGGCACTTCGCTGCGCCCTGCGTCTGGGGCCGCCCGCATGCGCGCCATGCGGCGGTCGCGCTGTGCCCCGCGCAGCCAGTTCCAGCTGGTCCGCGCGGCGAGCCCGACCCCGTGGGCGAAGCCGGCAGCTGCGAAAAGAAGCATTGCGAGCTCGGCGATCATCTCGCCCTCAGCGTCCGTCGCGATTCAAAGCGAGACGTGATCGGGCTGCGCTGCCACGGCTAGGCGCGCGTTGGGACGGAACGGGAAGCGCGAACGGTAGCTGCACCGCCGGTTGACCGGGAATCCGAGGCCGACCGCCGACGGACCGACCGGGCTGCAATTGGCGAGTCCTCTACCCCTCATGAGGGTGCCGGGCTGTGGCCGGGTGCGGGCACGCTCCATGGCCATCCGAGGCCGGCAGGCGCGGCGCTGGAGCCGAAGCGCAGCGTACCGGCACGGCGCGGGCCCCAGTGGGCCGTTGCCAGAAGCCGCAGCAGGGCCCCATTCGGCCTGAGCGACCAATGCACCGCGGGCCCCGGTGACCCGCTCTCCTGAGCCGGCACGCAGACCCAGCGCAGGGGCGGAGGACGCACTGCGCCACCGGAGCCGAAACGAGCACCTCGGCACGGTGTGGGCCTCAATGGGCCGTCGCCAGACAATCGCATCAGTGCCCCAGTGGGCTTGGGCGACAACCTCCCAGTGGGGCCCCAATGGGCCGACCGAGCACGTCCATTGACCATGCCAGCGGAACTGGGGGTGGCGTTGACGCGTCGCCGGGAGCCGCGAATACTGCGACGCGGGCCCCAGTGGGCCGTCGCACCGCTCCCAGAGGGCCCCAGTGGGCCGACCGTACACGTCCAGTGATCGTGCCGGCCAAAAGGCGACAGGGTGCGCGGATGGGCGTAGCCTCGGGCGCGCGTGCGCCGACTATTGGGCACGCACCACGCCGACCGGTCGAGACGACAGCCAGACCGGCCGGGATCCCCGCGACCCACCTGCCGCCAGTGCGGGCGTGGGCGGAGCCTCTGAACCTGTCCTGGAAGCAGGTTCGAAGCATTTTGGGGGCCGATTCTGGGCTTCTCGGGGCCTCCTTTGGGCCTCTTGGGGGTCTCCTGGGGCCTCTTGAGGGGCCTCCTTGGGGCTTCCTGGCGGCCTCTTGGGGCGGAAGGCTCGAGCTTGCGGTTCGTGGTCCCCCTCTGGGCCCCCTCTTGGGCCCGTCTTGGGGCTCTATTGGGCCATCTTGGGCGCCTCTTGGGCCGTCTTGGGGCCCTCTTGGGCTGTCCTGGGGCCCTCTTGGAAGCTTCTTGGGCCGTCTTGGGGCGGTCTTGGAGGCCTCTTGGGCCGTCTTGGACGCGGTGAAAGCCCAAGATGCGAACATGCGAAAAATATACATTTTCCTATAGGAATGGCACGACTTTTGTTTCTTGGATCTCTCTTGGAGTGCCTCTCGGAACGTCTTGGGCTGATTTTGAAAGCCTTTTGGCGCCTCTGGGCGGCGTTTTGGCGCCTCCTGGGATATGTTGGGCCGGAAGCTCGGAATTCGAGAATGGCTTTCTCCTTCTGGGACCCCTCTCGAAGTCGTCTTGGGGTTCTCTTGGGCCGTCTTGAGGCCGTCCTGAGCCACTCGTGCGCAGCCTTGGAGCGTTCCCGGAGGCCTCCTAGGCCGTCTTGGAGGCCTCTTGGGCCGTCTTGGACGCGGTGAAAGCCCAAGATGCGAACATGCGAAAAATATACGTTTTCCCATAGGAATGGCACGATTTTTGTTTCTTGGACCTCTCTTGGGGTGCCTCTCGGAACGTCTTGGGGTGTTTTTGGGAGCCTTTTGGCGACTCTTGGCGGCATTTTGGCGCCTCTTGGGCCGGAAGCTCGGATTTCGAGGTTGGCTTTCTCCGTCTGGGACCCCTCTCGAACTCGTCTTGGGGCTCTCGTCGGCCGTCTTGGGGCCGTCCTGGGCCACTCGTGCGCAGCCTTGGAGCGCTCCCGGAGGCCTCATAGACCGTCTTGGGCGCCTCTTGGGCCGTCTTGGACGCGGTGAAAGCCCAAGAGGCGAACATGGGAAAAATGTAGATTTTCCCATGGGAATATTTTTTTCGGGCACGAAACACAGGTGCAAGACACGCTTGAAAACCAAGGCGCGGTGAAACAGAGGTGACGCCACACGCGCGCTAAGCAGCGTCAAAGGAGGAGGAGGAGGAGGAGGAGGAGGAGGAGGAGGAGGAGGAGGAGGAGGAGGAGGAGGAGGAGGAGGAGGAGGAGGAGGAGGAGGAGGAGAGGAGGACTACAGCACCTCCAGGTCAGCAAGGGGGCACACGGGCTCCTGAGGCGTATACGGCAGATCGCCTCCAGGCCCCAAAACTCGTCTCGTGACCGCTCGTTGTAAAGCGAGTCCCAAGATACCCCACCACCTGTGCTGCAAACCGAGGGCCGCTCCGAACCGAATCCGTTCGTGGAGGTCGCGGGTTCGTTCGTGCGCTAAGGCTAGCACGAGGGCGACACTTTGTTCGCCCCAGCGGCCATACACTTCAGCCCCTAAGCAATACAGCATGCCGAGCCCGCTACTAACGACTTCACTGTAGGTAGGTAGTGTCGTTCTCCCTCTGCGCCTGTTCCAATAGTGTTCCTCCCCGGTTGCTTGTCCCACCACGTGGACGGCCCCTCCCAGTGATTGGGCTCAGTACCGTGACGTCGCAGAACAATGGTAATCCCCGTGCCGCGTTTGTGCAAGTGACTACCATATCCACTCGGCGCATGTCCCCTTCAGGGACGGGTATGTTAGTACTATGCAAGTGGCGCTCGATGTTACGATCTGGAATTTGCCCCCCCGCTTCGCGGAAGACCTGCCTCCAAGCAGCCATGAGTTCAGTATGTCGGCTTTGCCATCCTCCCCCTGCTCCATCCGCCAACCGCCTATGCCCATGCACGTCCGGGCCATCGACCACGCTCGCAATCCCCAGCCGTCGCCGCACGGCACATACAAAATAAGAGCCCGTGATTGTAAGCGTGTCAGTCGTAGGGCAAACAAGTAACCAGCCTGAAGAAAACCTGCCCATTGCCGAGAACACTCGCGCTTTGCCAGGGGATGCCGCGTTGACGCGTACGTTGGGGAATGCCAGATCTCGTAATAATTGTGTGTGTGGGCTGTTTTTTTCACCATAGTACGTTGCATGATATTGCCATCCGTGCTCCCATTCCCCGAGCGCGAATTGAATTGGATCCGGTGTTGGAGGGCGCTGTCCTGTTGCAATGTCGTTCCAAGTAGGGCGCTGAGTCCAACCAGCCTCGTCACAGCGTCTTCCACCAAGTTCGGCCTCAAGTAGACATCGTGGCGCAGTACCGTGGGTAAGGTCTCTAGTCGCTTGCAACACGTTGAAGTAGAACAACGCACTGCGTCCCAGCGCAGGGAACCTCACAATGATTTCGGGCAGCGCGTCAGCCCGACTGGCCCAATATGCGGCAGTAGAGGTGCGTCCCGAATCCCGGAGGCCCATCCCAGCCAGGCGGAGCGGCAGTCTCGCTTGAGCAACCCACGCAGCGTACGAAATTCCATGTAAATTTGCATCCCCATCTGATTCCGTTGGTATAGTGAAAATCTGGCGGAATGCGTCCAGAATTGCACTCTCATGATCCATCGTGAGCGGCTGCGCGTCACATGGCGGGAGCGTTCGCAGTAAGTAGTTCATCCGTGGCACTGCGCAGTAATACAATAGTAACCACGAAGCTTGGCAAGAGGAGAGCTTATTGATGAAGTTGAGTAGCTTCGCCCTCTCGCTAGCAATCGTAGTCCAAAACGTATTGATATACTCCGCCGTCCCAAACGGTGTACCTAATATTTCGATGCCCCTTTCCTCCAATGGCCTGTCACATCTCCATGCGGCTGCCGCAGGCCCCACCACATTTTGAGGGCATGGTGCCGGGGTGTTCCCCCAGATGGCAAGCTTCCCAATGTTGGTGTCGATATGGCAGATATCCCGCAGTGCTTGCCCTGTCAGTGCTAGGATGTATTGCACTTCGTCGGGGTCGCAGACCACATACATGTCGTCGAGATACGCTAAAACTTCAGCTCCTGGCGGTAGGTGGGCTCGTACGTGTACCAACGCGGGATGCAATGCCAGGCAAAATAATGCAGGCATGAGCGCATTTCCTTGTTCACCTCCGTCACCCTGTAGGATCGGGTGCACATTGTTGTGTTGATCCCGCCACCGGAAGTGAGACATACGCCCATACCATGGTCGCGCGAATGGAATCAAATGGTGCAGCGTTGGATGTTGTTGGAGCCCTTCAAACATACGGGCCCGACATACGTGGTCGAACGCTCCCACACCATCGATGCTGACCACAACCTTCTGGGGAAACCTGTCCGTCACAACCCTCAGGAAATGTATTGCAGCGTCGATGCCACTCCGGTTTGAGAGCCCGTAGTTGTGCGGCCACACTGCGTTGCGCAATTCTGTTTGGAATTGTCGTGCCAGGGATTTCGACACCAGTCGCCGAAATGTATCTCCAGATGCGATACCTCGTATTCTGTTGTTCGGTTTTTTCAAAGCTGTGAGCGCCGATATCCGCATGGTGTCTTGGATTTCTTGCGGAAGATCTGCTCTCGCCAGTCATTCCGCCACGTCGCACAGAATATCAAATGCATCATTCTCTTCCAGGCACAGTTTGAAATATTCATACCGCCATCCCCACAAACCTGCGCTGAGACCTTTTCTAGATTGTCGTAATACCGTCGCAAACACATTGCGATTTAAGGTCAAAGGCGTGGCCGGCATGAAATCTGCGAATCCATCAGGCATGGGTTCTGCAGGTTCGCGGGGCCGCAGGGACCGATTCGGCAGTTCCGCCAATGTACTTGGTGTGCCTGGTGCTAGGCCTGGTGAAGTAAGATTACGCGCAGCATGGCTTAGTTCCCCCTGTTTGACAAGATTCATGGCATTCTCAATGCGGTTCTTGTCGTTGTCTTCTTTATGCGCTCGTGGTTTGTGTGCTGGCACCTCCGCATGTTGTAATTGGCGACCCCACTCTCCCCGATCATACATAGCAACGCGTTGTTTCAATTCCCGTTCGCCTGCCTTCCTACCGTGGTAAGTCCGATGCAGTAACATCCGAGGGAGCAACACGAATAACGTCCATGCATCTACTGAGCTGGGTGTAGCATTTGTGGAAGGATTTCCATGTCTGTGCGTAGCCTCGATTGCCACCATGCAGTCTGTTAATTTACGCAGGAATTGGTTTCGAATACATTTCGGCACGCCTTTCATTGTTTGAATTGGCACGTCGATGTAGGTGTCCAGATTGATTGAACGGAAATGGTGCCATCCATTCGGCATTTTGGAAGGTACCCCTGGTTGTCGACGTGATTGCGTTTGTGCCTCTGTTGTGCGAGCTGTCGTATCGCGTTGTTGTGGTGGTGTTCGGAATACGATTCGATCGTAGATCTCACTGAAAAGGTATTGATGGAATGCCGGGTGGCGATGTATGATTTCCGCCACAGCTGCATGGGACAATTCCAAGTCGGTAGTGCTAACGATGGTTTGGGCCACCCTGTGGAGAATATGCTTTTGTAGTGATCTATCCATATAGCCATTTATTTGCACATCTTGAATTTGGAATCCGTCTTGTTCCAACCATCGTAAGAGCCCATGCTCGTCCCGTATTCCAAGTTGTCGTAAGGCTCTCCTGATGTCAGGAAATAAGTGGCGAACCATTTCGCTCGTGAGTGCACCATTTACCCCGTGTAAGGTAGTGGGTAATGTATGTAAGAACTATCGGTGCTTCTTGTCTCCCTGCAGCTGCCCACATGATGCGGTTGTTGAACCCTGACCATCGGTGTAGCCGCATCACCCCCATCGCGTCTGCATCCGAGGTTCCGATCGGCATGGTATCCAACATTTGTAAGATATGGTATATTGCAACCTGGATTTTTCGGGGAGGACACAAGTGGGAGGCTGGCCTACACCACCCGGCAATCCAGCGGCCCACGTCGAGATCAGCGCCGCCGACGGTATGCTAGCTTGCGACATTGGGGGGATGAGCAACCTGGGCGGTGATGACGACGACGACGGAGATCCGGGAGATGCAGCTTCTGACGAACAGGATCGTGGCGAACCTGATTTGGCTCCTGTCCGACCTCCGCCCGACGCGGTGCAAGCAGCCCACAACTTGCTACGTCTACTGGGGCGCATTCCAGCTGGAGCCGATGACGCGGCTATGCAAAATACCATTGAACAACACAGATGGTCAAATTTCAATGTGCCTATCTTTTGGGCAGCCGCGGGAACATCAAATGACGTGCCTTTGGTATCATGGTTGGAAATTTTACTGACAATTTTCGTCGCCGAATTCCCCACATTCCATGAGCTGGTTGATGCGGGTGCTGCACGGGGAGCTTTTGACCACATTCGGACTGGAATGCGACACATTGGCATTACGGACACAACGTCGATGTGTGCATGGTTAACGGCGAACGATCCTCATAACAGAGTGTTTGCGGAAAATAATTACTTCAATGGCAGATTACAAGAACGGCTTTGGGATCAAATTGCGCAGGCTACAACGGCGGCTCGTCGTATGGAAACAGTGTATTTTGCGATCGCTGTGGGATTGCACAAGGCGCCAGATATACGCAATTACATGGCGGACAGTCTTCGACAGCGACGTCCACCTCCGACCCGACGCGCAGAAGGACCACCACAACCCACATCGGGTGAAACTCCACCACCGCGACCGCCACGGCACCCCGAACCACGCCTTCCACCTACATCGGGAGGAACACATATGCAAGGACGTCCTGAGGTCGCTCGTCTGCCGGATGGCTGGCGGCATATCGATGCAGTGGATATACGGACTGAGGTCGACAACCGCATCCAGACGTTGCAATCCATCCCAAAATGCATACGGGGCGCCTTCCTACGCATTCTAACACAATGCTTGGTTGAAGTGGAACGAACGCATTTACATTGGGACAGAGATGAAAATGCGGAAGGTGACTGCACACGGGCATGGATATTATTTCTCCTGCTCCCCAGGATGTTACTACACCCTACAGCCCATGGAGGGAAAGCGGGTGAGCGCGACTTACGCCAACGAGTTGCTTTGTTTGATAATGGGGATTGGGATCAACTTCTGAGCAGGGCTCGGAGCAGCATGGCTAAACGCAACTCCAAGCCTACACGTGCACCCCGGAGAACCCCAGGAGAGAAAGAAAACATAGACAAAGCGATGTCTCTCATCAAACGGGGGGAACTGAGCCATGCTGCCCGGGTGCTTACGTCAACAAGGATTGCCCCAAGCACCCAGGCCACACTAGACGAGCTGAGCGACCCGTTATTACGGCCGGCATTTCCTGCAGAACCATTGCCACCTGATCTCGCCGATTTTGCGCCAGCGCGGGACGTGGGCTTGGACAGAGAGGTATTTGCGACGGTGCTGCGCCAAACGAGGCGCGGTCTGAGCGGAGGGATGTGGGGAAGCCGATATGAACACTTCAAGCCATGCCTGGAGGACGATGTCGCCTTCGATGCTATATACGACGTAGCGCAGAGGCTCGCGAGAGCGCATATTCCAGAGATTATCCGGGATGGGCTCCTCTATTCGTCATTGACCGCGGTCTTGAAACCGAATTCGCGAGTGAGGGGCATATCCAGTGGAGATACATTTCGGCGGCTTGTGGCAAAAACACTTGCAAAACAATTTCAAGATAGTTTACGACAAGCCGGGCAAAAACACTTGCAAAACAATTTCAAGATAGTTTACGACAAGCCGTGTGGCCGCACAATTTTGGGATTTATGACCGTTCGGGCACCGATGCCGCTATCCACCTCTTGAGGTATTTGACCGATGTGAACCCCGACAAAGTTCTTCTCAATATCGATGGGGTGGGGGCCTTCGACCACGTATCGAGGGCGCGCATGTTCGAGCAACTCATGGCTAATGGGGGCCTGCACGGATTGCTCCCCTTTGTCAGACTATGGTATGGCGTCCCATCGCAATTCAAATGGACAGATGATGACGAGAGGGTTCACACAATACCCCAAGGAGATGGCGGGGAGCAAGGTGACGCTTTGATGCCAGCATTGTTTTGCCTCGCGCTCCACAGCGCCTTAGAGCAGATCAAAGCAGACCTCCCAGCTGGGGCCGAAGTGATCGCTTACCTTGACGATATATACGTGGTCTGCGACCCCGCTGACGTGGCTAATGTGTATGACGCTATCCGGGCCACCCTCCGAGGAACATGCCATATCGATGTCAACATCGGCAAATTGGCGGCATGGAACAAAAACCGCAATCCCTGTCCCCCAGGTTTGCACGCACGGGGCGCTACAGCATGGGTCTACGACAAGCCAGAGGCGGAACAAGGAATACGGGTCTGAGGGTCACCATTTGGCACACATGCATACGTGGCAGATTTCGGAAACGCGCAGGCTGCAGCGAAGGCGAAGCTATTACACAATTTACCGAAGCTCCCTTCACTACAAATGGCGTGGCTCCTACTATACTACTGTACAGTGCCGCGGCTCAACCACTTACTCCGGACGACGCCGCCATCCCAGTCCAGGGGGGCAGCGGCTACACACGACCGCAACGTGCTAACAACGTTCAGCGAGCTATTCGGCATCCCAGGTCCAGACAATTGGGATCGCATCTTGCATGGAGTTTCTTATGCCACCTGGGTTGCACAAGCTACGCTCCCCCTCCGTTACGCTGGCCTTGGCCTCAGGGACTCCACGAGGCTTTCTCCGGCAGCTTACTGGGCAAGCTGGGCTGATTCGTTGCATAACTTGACCCGCGCATTCCCCGAGATAGGAAGGGATATCCGACACCACTTCGATACCGTATCTGGTGGGGATATTCCAGCAGGGCACAATTACCCCGACTGTGTGGTCGAAGCGGAGCGCAGCGGACAAATATGCAGCAACGCTGGATGGCGCGATCGCCCCACGTGGGCCCAGGTGGCAGCGGGTGAGAGACCCCCCGCACCACCAGAGCAACCGCTAACTTTGGGCGAATGGACACATGGGTGGCAATTTCACGCTTCGGACCACTTCGAAAAAACAATCTCATAACAATTTGCTTCAACAACTAGGTGGGGGACCAAATGCCCGGAGGAATGCCGCAACGGCCGGCAAAACTCGAATCTATGCGTGTATGGGGCCCTATGCAGCTATTTGGTTAACTATCTGCCCTACGACTCCCACGCTGGCAATGGATAATCCACAAATGCTTTGTGCAATACGGCGAAGGTTGGGAATTGCAGTGGTTTTTGATGGAAGGGACCCCCATGGATACTCTACCATGACTACGAACCACTATGGGAGGCTAAATGCACGGCGTACTGCTACGGTAGGAGCGTGGAGGCAAGTGTTCACGGAAGTTGGAGGGATTATCCCCGACAGGAACGTAGAGCGGATGCTGGCTCATACGCACGTCCCCGTCCCCTCCAATGATCAAAGGCGTTTGGACCTCATTGTTCCGGGGCTTCACGTGGAACATGGTATTCCCCTATTCTCCGACGTGACAATTATGCATCCAATCAGCGGGAACGGGGCCCCGAGGGCAGGGACGAGTAACAGAGGGGGGCGGCTGATGGAAACAGCAGAGCGGGAGAACAATGCAAACTATTCGGAAGTGGTATCTACGGGATTGGGGTCGCTGCAATGCCTTGGATCAAAGACGTACGGAAGATGGGGAAAGCAAACAGTGACGCTCAAGCCCGCGCTCGCACGTGAACGATGCCGGGCGCTGCCAGGGGCTATCCGAAGAGGGACTGCGTTAGGACTCCTACACAGATGGTGGGGCATTCTGGGGATCGTACTACAACGGTCGGTGGCGAACCAAATCCTCCAACCATATTCTGACCTGCCGGTGGGCCCTCTCGAGCCTGCATGCCCGCTGGACGAATTGGAAGTGATTTAGTCCGGCGGTAGCCCGCTCCTTCCTCCTCCTCCTCCTCCTCCTCCTTTATTTTGACCTCGCACCGCCATGCCTCCGAGATTGGACTGCCATGCACTGAGCCGAGACGCGCACAGAACATGGCCACGAATTCTTACACTAATGTTTTGAATTCGTCACAAGAAACAGAAACTCCCTCCTTGTCAGGGTGATAGCCTTTCTTGAGCTTTCTGAAATTCCGAATTCCAGTGACGGCGGGGGGCTTGCACGCACGGCCGAGGCCAAGCACCTGAGCACCACTCGAGTAAAATTTGCAAGATAAGCACACACAAATATGAGAGGCGTCAGAGCAAGGCAGGGCGATCACCTTGTGTCCTAGTCTCTCCAGCACACCCTGATCCAGTTTGGACTTCCCAGGGCACACGCTGTCTGGTGGACTTTTATCCTCAGGCAGCGTTGAACCCTTCAAACAAACCTCACACCTCCAGAGCCCACTCGAGCGCTTCCACGAGTGAGCAAGCACCAGTTTTGGGGCCGCGAGGGGAGGATTGACTCTCACGGAGCCTCTGAATTCAAGATGCGGCCACTCCAGCAGAATGGCCGCACCCAGCTTTAAGACATGCTTGGCAATCTTAATTTTTCTGTCCAGCTCGTCAAGGTCACGCGGGTCAGCAGAAGGGTGCTTCTGTAAGGCACTCTTCGCTACATGATCAGCATAATAATTCCCTTGCCGCGCAAAGCGCTCGAAAGCTGAAATGCCTTCTTCGTCTAAAGCCTTGTGTGCCTGCACCTTCGTGCAGGTGCGAAAGAACTTGCCAAACAGATGCCGAGCTTGCAAGATCGCTCCTCCGTACTGTTTTTTTGTGGGAGAACGCTCGAGCAGCAGGAAGGCCAGCCTGGTCGACTACATTCTTGCAATCGATATACAGGTCCGTCTCGGCGGAGGCAAAACAGCTCGCCCAAAGCAACGCACCGAATTCCGCTCCTTGAGGCGTCTGAGGGCAGGGGGGCCCACAGAGGGCCCGACACTTCCCCAAGGAGCGAGCCATCATCAGAAACCATCGCGAGGCCCCAGGAGCTCCTCGAGAGCTCACGAACCAAATGCCGACGGCAAGAACCGTCGGTAAAAACGTGCCCCCAGAGCCCATCAGAGGGGAGGACGGGAGGAGAGTCGGGGAGAGGAGATGGGACCTCTGCCACGTGCCACTTGATCTCCACTCCACCACTCGAAACAGGCTTGGGGAACACATCTCCAGGATGCTGGAAGCAACCATACAAGAACAAAAGGCGGTCGTAACCATCGGATGCGGTGTCGAGAGCTGCTTCTTGAATCCAAGCGGGCACTACTTCATCTCGCATGGCACGGATCTCTGCGCACTGACACTGCCACAGCCGGTGAAAGAGGGTATCGTTGGCTTTGCCACAGCGCGCGCACAGGGGCGAAATAAACACATATCCAACAGCCACTGCGTCTGAAGCCGTCCAAAATCCTCTGCAAGCGAGGGCCCTGATGAGGCCCTTGTCCTTCTTGGGAACCTTAGAAGAGCCTAACAGGTGCTTGGCCACATCCCAGCAGAGCCTATGACCAGCCCCATAGCTGTCCCCAGAGTCCCGTTCCAGACCTCGAAGCACGGCCTCCTTGCAAAGCAGCTTAATCATCTGAGGAGCATTCAAAGTCAACAGTATTTCTCGGCCGAAATCGTCCTTGAGGGTGCAAAAGTTGGGCATGGACCAGCCTAGCCTATACAGAGACATCCTAGGAGCGGAGATCGGGCCCGAAACTTTACTCCAACAAAGGTCATCAACCAGAAAAACATGCTCCCAGCCAGATCTGATCTCGGCCCGGGACAAACTCCACTCAAAACTGTGGGTCTGGAGAATCCAGATCTCTCGCGACCAGCGGACAATCGGAGCAACGGCCGCCCTCCAAGGGGGGTCTCCCTCCAGAAGCGAAATGACAGACAGAGAGCGGCCTTGCGCGCGAGGCTTGATCGTACTCATGCCCATCCTTCTCAAAGCCAACAGCTCACGGTCCGAAGCCCCATAAACCTCGGTCCCAAAAATCCCGCCAGCCATGGGGCCAGCAGCAAAAATTTTGGTCGCCTTTCCCCCGATGGGCTTTTGAAGCTTCCGAAGCCTGCAAGCCTTGCGCGCCGCTGCCGCTAGACGCATCTTCAACTTCGAGGCTCTACCTTGTCCGCGAGCGCGGACAGCTTTGCCAGCAGCAGCGTCGATACCTAAGTTGACAATGCTTGCCTTAGCTTCACCAGCCAAGGGCCCAAGCTGGTCATGGATACTCTTCGCAATACTCTTATGAGACGTAACAAGCCCTATCTTATCCATGGCAAGCTTGCACTTAAGAGTGGCAGTGATAGCACAGTGCAAGACCTTGGCGCCTTGCACAATTCCCTGCACAACTTCACGAAAAGAACCCGTCTTGCTCAAAGAGGTATCGTCTATGTAGACGTCAAAGTCGATTTTAACGCTCCGAGGGATCTCGTCGAAGGCCGACATCGCGAAAACGCGGATCAGGGAAGTAGCCAGGCTACATCCCGCAATGATCCCGTTTAACACGAAGTACGGGCCCTCCACAAGACCATTCAGCGCCAAAAACCTCGCGGCCGAAAAAGCGTTAATAGCAAGCCTGGCAAGGGAAAGAGGGAACCCATGCTCACGGCACTTACTCCGGAGAAAACATAACCCAATGTGCTCGTAATATTTCCTGAAATCCCAAAACAGGGAAGCCTAGAAATCACCTTTGCGCGCGCCAACCTCGGCGCGGAAAGCTTGCCTCCAAACCGCGTCGACAGGGCCGCGGTTGGCACCTGCAGCCCAGTGAACTCTGGGATTGTCAGCCTCCCACTGCACAACCTCGTTCCTCCTCGCCCTTCCCCACACCCTGTAGAAGGCAGGGAAGATCCCGACAGGGCGAAGCCCGCCCGTAGGCTTAGGCAGAAGAACGAGCAGCACCCAAGCAAGTTGTCTAGGCAGCCTGCCCGTCGCTTCAATGACAAACAGAAGAAAACTCATAGCCTGCAAAGCCTGGTCGCCAAGGATAGAAAAATGGCGGCAATGAAATCCGTCCAGGGACACAGCGCTCCGCTCCTGGTAGGTTCTAGAAATGTCCCGAAGCTCGAGAGGAGTGAGAAGGGAGGAAGGCAAGAGGATATATTCATCTTCAATGCCCAAACCAGTACCCCTTCCCCAGATGACGTCAAATTTGTCTCCTTCGGCTTTCAACAGGTGTTTGGGGTCAGCAACCGCAACCCCGTTGGAGGAAAGAGTGGCGGAGGGCAACCAACCTTCGGGATCCTTCAAAGCGGCATGGGCTCGTCGGCCCCCGTTGTCTAGACCAGCTCGAAGCCAGTCATGCCAGGCAGTCCTTGAGGAGTTGGCCGCACGCGCCTTAGCTTTAGAACAAAGACCGATCACCTCCCCAGCCAACTCCTCAAGTTCCGATCGGAAAGCGGCCAACCTATCTTGCGGCAATCTAAGGCCTCGCTTGCCTAAGCTAGCGGCAACTCGAAACACTGCAGCAAAGTCGCTATCAACAGGAGGCTGGACCGTAACATCTGGACCAGCAAGAGACTTGAGGATGAGAGAAGCATTGCAAGCGTTGGCGGTCCAGTCCCGGCTGTAGCAGACCAGCGCATGCAACTGGCCGTGCAACCAGTAAATCGGCTTACCGTGAACGTCTCGTGCCCGCCCTGCAGGTCTGAGAACTGGCTTCCAGTGCATCTGCGGACTCTTGCTCCTGGCTCCTTGCGCGCCGAGCTCCACGCCCATGGTGTTGGCGAGGTCCCGCTCCGCAGACCTAGCCCAAGAGGAATAACCTGAGTCCAAAGTACTAACCGCCAAAGAAAAATCGTGGTTGATGACCGCTTCGTACCCTCTCCGAGCAACTTCCAAAGCCCCAGACCAGTCGCCTTCCTGAGGCTGGGGGCCCACAAGGGGACCACAGGAAGCGGAGGGGGACGACGGAAGGCGAGAGCCTTAACGTCCATCAGGGAGGGGTAGAAACTTAACTTGACGGGGAAATGGGGGCTCGAACCAGCAAGGGTATCCACCTGAATCGACTTGGTTCCTTTGGCAAGAGACCTCGAGACCAGGAAGGAACCAAAAACAGAAGCCCTGCCCTTGCTGGGAAAACACGTTTCATTCGGGTGGGAAATGATCTGGCTGGAAAGAAGGAGATCAAACCCCGAACCCTCCAGAGAGTCAGGGGTCAGGTTCCAATCTCCCCCCAAAACAAATTCACAGGACAGACTCGCCAAGAATTCCTCCACCGTGGGCAGTATTTTGAGGTTGCCCTCCGAGAGACCTTCCGAGTGTATAAGATAGATAGAGACCAAACAAAAAGCTTCACAGCCAGGAGCGTGTACCATAGCTGCGACTGCTCTGCCAGGAACCACCACAGTGGTTGACGCTGCAAACATGCCGAAGCCGTCGCGCGCAAAAATAGCAGTGCCCGAGCTGACCCCTCTCGGATGGAACGGGTTCCTCGCCTGCTTCCCGATCTCCTTCGGCTGTGGCGGATGCAGCGGCTGCAACGCTCTGAGCTGCAGCGCGTGGAACTTGAACTTCACCTTCTTCTGGCGCACCAGCTGGCTGTGCACCTCCCTCGTTGTTCTTCCCGCGCTTCGGGATGAGACGGGACATATGTAGCACATGCACATTCTTAGCATCCTGCGCGACGTTAACAACCTGCTTGAAAAGATCCGATGCCAACTTCTGCACTCCGTCCCGCAAAGACTCTTTCCGCTTCTCGAACTCCATGCGGTCGGTCTCTGTGACTTCGTACTCCTTGCTAAGCTCGTCCAGCAGGTCACACGAAAAGAAAGAATTGATGTCAATTTTGCCTTCAACCAGGTCGCCCAACGGAACAGGTGTGAACTGCGACTTCGGCGCGTTGTTGAGTGACCCGATCTTGGCACTCTCGTTGCATTCCGCCAAAGCGCTCTTGTAGTCCTGGTCCGCCTTGGCCAGGGCGGACTTGGTTTCATGCATCTTGGTTGTAGCTTCCTCCAGGTCGTTCTGCAGCCTGAGCAATCGCGCAAGGTCAGCCTCGAGCTTCTTCTCAAGCTTCTTGACGGCGCTGTCAACTTGCTGCAACTTCGTCTGAGGGGAAACTGCCGGCGGAGGTTTCTGAGCGTTCTCCAAGTGCTTGGCGAGGTCAGAGTAGCGTTTGAACGTGGCCGAGTCGCCTGCCTTCTGCGAGAGCTCCGCGAGCTGCTTCGCCTCGGCCAGGCTGAGGTTCGGCACGGGTCCAGTCGGTAGCGGAGGCTGTCCCGCTGCACCTTTCCCGCCACATGCGCCTCCTCCCATGCCTGCAACGCCACCGAGGCCTTTGCCCATGCCTTTTGAGCCAAGGCCTCCTGCGTTGGAAAAGGGAGAGGCTGCGAACACACCTGGAGGCACACCATTCCAGTCAGACACGTGATGGCTGCCACCAAACGGACTGCTGGACACGCTTTGCAGCGGGGCTTTGCAGTGCATGCAGTGGGACCACGCGAGACGATTCTTCTTGCAACCGCATCCCTGGCACACAACTTTGGAGGATGGCTGTCCCTGGGGCATCCAACTTCCATACTGCTGAGCGCCATGATACTGCGAGAACGGGGATTGCCAGTGGTTGCACCAACCCTGGCCTTTCATGAATAGCCGAAAGACTTCCTGTAAGGCCTCGGGCAGGCTCGAACAGGGATCGTGAGAGCGCCAACAATAGCTCACTGTAAGCCACCTCGAGAAATGGATTACTTGAGCCAAAACGGCTTGAGCCAAATGGCTTGAGCCAAAATGGCTACGGATTCCTCCTCCTCCTCCTCCTCCTCCTCCTCCTCCTCCTCCTCCTCCTCCTCCTCCTCCTCCTCCTCCTCCTCCTCCTCCTCCTCCTCCTCCTCCTTTGGCGCTGCTTAGGCTGTTCGCTGCGCCGCGTTTCACCTATGCCAGATTTTCGGGCATAGCCTTGCACAGCGTCGCTTCGTGTCCGATGCGGGGATGGCAAAAACAAATCATCACGGTATGGTGTTCGACGTAGTGCGTCCGCGATGCCCCCCGGCGCGATCGTAGATCGTAGTTGGTTGTCGTCACAAGGTGGACGGGGGGCGGAGGGCAGACGCAGATGGCCAAGCCTAGCGACGTCAAGCACGTGTTGGGGTGGCGGGTCAGCCTCGTCATTGTAGTCATCCTTGCTGAGATCACTCATACCCCCAACGTCGCAACCCAGCATGCCGTCGCGATCGTCGTCAACTTCGTTCGTAACGGGAACATTGTGTGGTCCAACGCTCATGTTCCCAATGCCGCAAGCCAATGCAGGCCTTGGTCCGAGTATTTCGGGCGTCCCAGTGGGCTCAGGAAGGTCATCAGGCATCCCAGTGGGCTCATGGAAACCCTCGCGCGTCCTATCACCATTGCTTCTCTCAACGTACCTGTTTTGAATATGATAAGCCCCTTGGGATCTCAACACGGGAGGCGTTTCAAAGGGCTCTGGA
>CAUYUJ010014653.1:0-35157 GCA_963575745.1 Prorocentrum cordatum | reverse complement strand
CTACTACTACTACTACTACTACTACTACTACTACGGCTACGACTACGACTACTACTACTTACTACTACTATTATTACTATGACTACTACTACTACTACTACTACTACTACTACTACTACTACTACTACTATTAGTATGAATTAAACACATAGAAATAACAACAATATAAAGAAGACGACGAGGAGGAGGAGAGGAGGACCAGTGCAAACACAAGGCTCATCAACGATGTCGGAATATACCCTTCCTCCAAGCTCCCTCTTCGCATGCTCCTGCAAGTGTCCTTTTCCACCCAGGGAAGCGCCCCGTAGGGAGAGAACCGTTGGAAGATCCTGAAGCGTGACAAAACACCATTCTCGTAATTTCAGCGCCACGAATCAATGTGTCTTTTGCGTCTTGACGGTCCCGAACCGCGTCAGAACGCCATTCCTGGGATTTCAGCTCCGCGAATCAACCTAACTATTGCGCTCTGACAGTCCTGAACCGTTCCAAAACACCCTTTCTGGTACGTTCACCATGGGAGCCCGAGAAACCCGTGCAATTTCTTAAAACGAATGTGCGCGGCGCTAAGTCGAGAGCCACACTGTGAAAAGGAACCGCCCTCACTTCATGAAACTCCCGCAAATGCTGAAGACGAATGCGCGCGGCGCGAAGGCGAGAGCCACATTGTGAAAACGACCCGCCCTCAATCCGTGCTAACGAATGTGTCGCGGTGCTAAGGCGAGAGCCACATTTTGAAATCCACTCGCCCTCAATCCGTGAAACACCTTAGCATTTTTTCACGGATGTGCGCGGCGCTAAGGCGGGAGCCACAGTGTGAAAACGACCCGCGCTCAATCCGTGAAACTCCGGCATTTTTTTAAAGAGTAGTGTGCCTGGCGCCAAGGCGAGAGCCATGTTTTGAATACCGCCCGCTTTCCATCCGTGAAACGGTTGCAAATTTTAAGCTTGAGGATCATACATGGTGAGGAAGTCTCAGGCGAAACGCCCGGTTCGCCTTTCCGATTGGCCTCGGGGTGCGACAGGGAGGAGTTATCTATATTGAAAGGACTGCAGGAGGAGGAGGAGCAGGAGCAGGAGCAGGAGCAGGAGCAGGAGCAGGAGCAGGAGGAAGAAGAACATTAATAAGCGTCGAATTGGAGGGAGGAAGAGCTGAAGAGGAGGGAAGAAGAGGAGGGAGGAGGAGCAGGAGGAGGAGGAGGAGGAGGAGGAGGAGGAGGAGCAGGGAGGAGGAGGAGGAGGAGGAGGAGGAGGAGGAGGTCGAGGAAGGAGGGAAAAGAGGAAAGAGCGGGACCACAGAGCTGGCGCATGGTCTTCTGCTTTGCTGCACGCCGGGCCAGAACGTGCTGCGTCCGCGCCTGCAGCAACATGTTTGGCGTTTTGCGCTGGAGGGGGCACGTGCAGGTTAGGTTTCTTGGCGCAAGCACTACACCCAAGGTCGTGCGCACGCCGCCCCAACAGACGTGCACAGGACATGTTTCGCCCTAGACACCCTCGTGGTCCTGGCATGAATACTTTTGGGCACGGCGGGCAGACGAGGGCGTGCCATGCTGCGCGCACCAGACGCAAGGCACGGTGTACTCTCCCAGCTTGCCTGGTGACCACGTTTTGGCTACTTGTTTACAGCGTGGAAACGAACGATGCGCACCATCGGACTTGGTGCGTGCGCAGGCGATTCCGCCACCCGCCCCAGCAGTGGGAATGGGTCCACGCCCACCCGATACGAACACAGCGTTTCGTGCTGCTGCGTCCCAGGCCCCCCTCCCCGACAAACCAAAACGGGACGATAGGGGTAGGATGGACAAAGGGGGAGGGGCGAAGGGGAAGGCGCGGCGGCGCGGCAGCCGGGGGCCGCTCCCCTCCTGCTGGCGCGGGCGTGGCCAGGACCCAGGCCCCCAAAGCTTCGAGAAATTCCGGGCGGCGGCTTGTCCCAGTTCTCGGCCCTCGCCAGGCCCCGGGACCGTCCAGCAGCGACTCGGGATGGATAACTGGCCCTGGGGAATGGGCCAGGACTCCCGGGGAAGTGCGAGACATGGCATGTTCAGGGCCCCGGGTCCGTCAGGGAACGACTTAACAGGACGCAGAGGCGGCCTCGCGAGGCCGCCTCTGATCTAGGGGAGTTTTCTTGGGTGCGAACTTTGATCGAAAATTTGAGCGGAGGAGATTTTCACACGATTCTAACAGATTGCTTCTCCCAATCTATGAGAGTATTGGATGCTCCAGGCGGGGACGAGGTCCAGGCCTTCCGGGGCCCCGCCTGTGGGAGACTCCCGGCCTCGGGCGCGTCTGGGGAGGCACCCCGTGGCCCGGGGCCTCCTGGGGCCACGTCCCCCCTTGCCAGGCCGGCCCGGGCGGGGCTCCGAGGGGCACCTGCAGCGCCGCCTCGGCGCTCTCCTCCGCTCCCAGAGATCCGACGCTCCAAACAAAGGTTGGAGCGGGCGGTTTTTGGCCGTTTTCGGCCTCCGGGGGGGCCCTCGCCGGGCTTCGGGGCATGACGCGGCGCGTGTCGGCGCGCGTTGTCTGTGCAGAGCTTCGCGCTGCAGCGTTTGAACATTTGCGGTCAGGGCTGGTGCTTTACAGGCGTGTACATACGACGACTGGCAGCCGCCAGGAGTCTGGGGAGCAGTACCACCCCCACGGTCGCATCCATCGGCCCTTGGGTTGCTGCGCACTCGTTGCTGGTGGACTTCATCGAAAGCCAGACTCGAATCCCACAGTTCGTGCTGGTGCACAGAATTTTGACAGCGCGTCGGCAGCCGCAAAGACAGTGCTACCGCTGCTGCCCGTTGCCCGTGGACAAGGAGCCGCGGTCATTTCCTTTCCCTCCTTCCCCTCCTCCTACTTCTCTCAATCATCCCCCTCCTCCCCCTCTTCCTCCATCTTCTCACTTCACTACGCCTCATCTCCGCCTCTTCCTCCTCCTGTCCTAGGCATTCTTTATCACGGACGACGCGGAAGACCACACCCTCCTGCTCCCCTTCATGGCGGAGCTCGGGCGCGTCGGGTCGTTGAGCTCCCTCAACGAGGCGAACCTAGTGGTCAAACGAGCCCAAGAGGGCGAGGGCGCAGCTTGGCGCCACCCAGTGCCGTCGGGCCGGTTCTCGGCATCCGACTACCCCGAAGTGCGGGACCCCCTTTGGGGAGGGGGCCATCGAAGCGGCCAGAGCACCGCTGCAGGACACAGGGGGAAACAGGTCCAGCAGGTGCTCCCCGCCATTACCACAATCGACCCTCTGCTTGAGGCACGTGGAAGCGATGCTACCCAGCATGGCCCAAGCGAGTACTACGAGGAGTACTGCGAATTCAACCCCATGCTTGGGGAGGTACCGGGCGACTGGCGAAGCCGACTGTCCCTTTGCAAGACTATCCTCGGGCCGACTGGCGACGCCGAGCTGAAGGTGGACGATCTGGACACCTTCTTCGCTATCGAGGCCCAGGCCATGCTGAGAGCGAGGGCTCTTCTCGGGATTGACGCTGACGACTCCGACAGCGTGGCCGAGGAGCAGGACCCAGAGGAGCAGATCACCCTGCTCAACACGAAGGCCTTTCTCGGGATTGACGATTCCGCCAGCGAGGCCGAGGAGCAGGACCCAGAAAATCAGATCTCCGTGCTCGAAGCGAGGGCACTTCTTGGTATTGACGCTGACGACTCTGCCAGCGAAGCCGAGGAGCAGGACCCACTGGAGGAGGATGACGACGCCGTCGCGGCCAAGCTGGCCGAAGCGAGGGCACTTCTTGGCATTGACGCTGACGACTCCGCCAGCGAAGCCGAGGAGCAGGACGACGACGTCGATGCCGACGCGGTATATGAGGCCGCACTGGCCGGAGCGAGAGTTCTTTTCGAGCTCGATGACGACCTCTTCGCGGCCAAGCTGGCCGACGACGAGGTCCACGAGGTCGCTGTCGAGAACGGCGACGGCGACCTGAAGGTCCCCTTGAGAGTGGCGCGGGCCGACCTCGAGGATTCCCCGAGCGAGTATGACGAGGAGTGGGAGCAGGTGCACACGCGCGATTGGGCGAAGGTGGCCACCACGAGCCACCTCCCAGCGGCGAAGGCAGCCGACCCACCGGACCAAAGCCGGTGCGCCGCCACGCGGCGTACACAGCGGCCGCGGCGCCGGCGCCAAGCTGGCGCCCAGCCCGCATCGTGACGGTCACGCCGGGAGAGTTTGGCGGCCACGTTACCAGCTCTCCTGAGGCGTATCGAGTGGCTGCCCCCTGAGCGGGGCGCCTGGCCCCCCGTTCCCTGGCGGATCAAGGGCTTGGGCTGCATCGAACGATGTCTCTCTTCCAAGGCCGCCCCGGGCGGGGCTAAGATCGTTTGAGATCGGCGCATTCCATCGGCTACTCGTTCGACGAGCGGGTGGATTTCTTTTTACGTTTCACATTTGGTCCGACGCTTTGTCGAGGACCCACTTACGCATGGAGAACGGGGCGGCCCCCGATAGCTCCATTTTCACGCAGGGCCATCGACGTGGACCTCGGTTTGGACCTTCTAGCACCACTCCAGAGTTAGGGTGGCTTGCTATCAGCAGGTGTGTCTTTATCACGGACGAAGTGGACTATATGCCCCCGGAGGTGTCTGTCTGTCCTCCTCCTCCTCCTCCTCCTCCTCCTCCTCCTCCTTCTCCTGCTCCTCCTCCTCTTCCTCCTCCTCCTCCTCCTGCTCCTCCTCCTCCTCCTCCTCCTCCTCCTCCTCCTCCTCCTCCTCCTCCTCCTCCTCCTCCTCCTCCCTCCTCCGCTTCATCCTCCTCCGTCGTTCGGGTAGCAGAAATGGGATGCAGCCCACGGGGCGCAAGCTGTCGGGCGCAGCGTATGTCGCGCAGCGTACGCCGTGCCGCCCGCGAGCCGCATCCTTCGCGGTGCAACGGATGGGCCGCAGCCCGCGGGGAGCAGCCCACGAGCACAGTCTGCGTGGTGCAGCTCGCGGGGTGCCGCCGCGCCTGGGCCGCAGCCTCCGGGGACGTCCTGCCGGCGGCGTGCAGCTCTCGGGGCGCCGCCCGCGGGGTGCCGCCCGCGGGGGCGCAGCCTGCCGGGGTGCAGTCTGCGGGTGGGGCCCAGCACGGGCCAGGCCGCATCTCGTGGGCGGTGGCGCCCACCGCCCACCCGCGCGGCGGCTGATCCAGGCCGGCGGGACCAGGTGCCCACCGCCAGGTGTCGCCGAAGGCAGCAAGTCTTTTGGCGCCCTCAAGAGGTGTTGCGCCTTCCAGGCATGTCTGCATGCGTGGGCCCCCCAAAACAGTACGCAGGCTCGTGCACCCTTCACGTGCAGCACGTGCGTTGCAAGCTGTGTCATGCGTTCCGTACACGGCGCAATGTGTGTTGCAGGCTTTGCTGTGAGAGCTATGTGCTGCACGCTGTGTAGTGCAAACTGTGTGATGCGAGCGGTGTGGTGCACCCAGCGCACGGGGCGGCCACGGGCGGGCAGCAGGCAAAACCCCGCCCAGCGCACGAAGGACCACGTGGCGGCCACGCGACGGCCACCACACGGACACCAGGCAGAACCCTGTCACACCTACGCGGCGGGCGGCCACGAGGCGGACACGGGTGGACACCCGCCGAGTACCGGGCGAACCCCCGCCCCACCCGGCCAGCCATGCTTGGGCAGGCAAAGCGAGACCCCCTGGTGCAAGCAAGCGTTGCTGGGATAACTCCCGCCTTCCGCAGGGCACGTCGCCGCCACTGGCCCGGGCGCTGGGACCCGCTGGGACTCCGTGGGCACCCCGCCGCCGGGACGCGGGCGGGCGCCGACGGGCGCACGGGCGCTCGGGGCGAGAGCTCTTCGCATCACGGGCGGGCCTGCGTCCGCCCGGGTGCCCGAAGTGAGCCCGGTGCGGGTAAGGACGGCCCGCGCTCGCGGGGCAGCGGCCGGGCCGCCGCGGGGGGCCGGGGCGGCCCAGCGGGGGGCCGGCGGGCCCCGCACCCACGTGGGCGCGGGGCCGCGCCGCGCGCGTGCAGGAGAGCCGCCGGGACTCCTCGGCGCGAGCAGTGGCGCGGGCGCAGGCGCTGGAGGCCGAGCCATTGGAGGCCCCGCACGGGGGCGCGGGCGCTCGGGGCGAGAGCTCCTCGCAGGAGCGCGGGTTCACCATCGTTTTTTGACGAGCGCGCCTCGGATTTTGACGAGGAGGAGTTTCGTGGGATGTTTGCAGCGGGAGGCCTCGTCAAAATGCAGGCTCGGCCTCGTCATTTTTTTGACGACCTCGTCGGGGATTTCCGAGTCCCCTGTACCCAGGTCTTACGTCCCCTTGAGAGGAGGCCCTGGGACGCCGCAGGAGGCCGCACCCACGGCCCGACGGGACGCCCAGGGCCAGCGGAGGGCACAGAGGGGAGACCCGTGCCAGAGGAAACACCCTGCTTGCCTCCCGGGTGCCCCAGGCTTCGTGGGTTTCGGTGTTTTTTTTTTGCGGTGGAAGGCGTGGCGCTCCCACGCCCCAAACCGGCGGACGTCCTGGGGTCTCATGGTTGGGTTTCTTGTGGGAGGTGTTTCTGGTGGAGCGGCCTCCACTGTGGAGGAGGCCGCGGGCCCGCGGCCCGGCCCGACGACCGGGGCCAGCTCCTCGCAGCGCGAGCAGGAGCCCCTGAGCAGAGCGTCGGCGGCGAGCCTGGGGGGAGACGTGAGCATCAAGCAGTGGCGAAGTACACAGACACAATTAATCGTCGATCCCCAGGAAAGTCTGGAAAAATAATGGAACACACGGGGGAATACGGGGAATCTTTTTACTTGTGTGTATTTATTTGTGTGTCCTGGGGCCCCTTCATATAGGCCCACCAAAGAATTTGCTAAGAACCTTTTGTGGTCTGCACGGGAGGTTCTTTGAACATTTCTGGCCTAGGCTGTCGTGTTTTCACGCATCGGGCCCACGTTCTAAGAACATCGCATTTGTTCTAAGAACACGTTTGGGTTCTACGAGCATGCCGTGGTAGGCCTCTAGTAATGCCAGGACGGTCGGTCTCTGCTCAAAAGAAGGAGCAAGCCGTCTCAGATGGCGGCGGGGCTTCTCAGAGGCCCTCGCGCCTTCTGAGAAGTCTTCCGTGCCCCCAATGGGGGAGGCTTAGACGAAAAGTGCTCGGAGGACCCGAGGCATTCTGGGCCTTTGAGACGGCCCGTCCCTCCTTACGTCCCCCCCCAGGCTCGCCGCCGATTAGCGAAGGTGGCCAGCGGTTCGCGCAGTCCCTCTGGGGCGGTGGACTCTTCCATGCCTTGAGGACGGTGGCGCGCCAAGGTGCGAGGCGCGCCCCCCGCTTCCGACGAGAGACATGGCAAACGAGCGCTCGTCTTCCCCCACCTCCTGCTCCTGCTCCTCCTCCTCCTCCTCGTCCTCCTCGTCCTCCTCCTCCTCCTGCTCCTCCTCCTCCTCGTCCTCCTCCTCCTGCTCCTCCTCCTCCTCCTCCTCCTCCTCCTCTTCCTCCTCCTCCTCCTCCTCCTCTCACTCCTCCTCCGCCTCCTCGCGCTCCCCTTGCTCCTCTCACTCCCTCGCCTCCCCACCCTCGCCTCCGGCGGCTTCTCTGCCGCCGGCGCGGCGCCTCGGCCGCGCCGGCGCCCGGCGAGGGCCCGCGGACCGAGCTCCTCGCAGCGGGGTTCGGCTTGCGCGTGAGAGTGGCCTTTCGCCGGAGGGGCCCTCGGTGCGGGCTCAATGGTGATGGGCCCTGTTGTCCACCACCACCAGGAGTTGGATGGGGGGAAGGAGGTGGAGGACGAGGAGGAGGAGGACGAGGACGAGGACGAGGAGGAGGAGGAGGAGGAGGAGGAGGAGGAGGAGGGCCCCCTCCCCCTCCAACTCATGGTGGTGGTGGTGGAAGACAAGCCCATCAGACGGGGTCCCCCGATCGCCGAGGGCGATGCGGCAGCAGCGTCTTGCGCGCTTCCCCCGCGGCCCCCAGGAAGCCGCGCGCCGAGGGCCACTCTCGCCCAGGGTCTCTCCTGCGTGCAGTGGATGGGTGAGCGCGGCACGAGGTCGCGCTCCTCGCCGCAGCCGCGCCGGGGTGCCTCCCCCCGCCGGAGGAGAAAAGAGCCGCGCGGGGCAGCGTTCCCAGCCGCGCTCGCGTCGTGGCGGGCTCGCGGCGGGAGGTTCCTTGGGCCGTATTCGGCCTCCTGGAGGCCCCCGCCGGGCCCCGCGGCCATCAAGGAACGACTCGCGGTGCGAAGCCGGCCCTCGGGAACGGGTCGTGATTTCCCAGGGGCCCGCAGTGAAAAATCAAGGCATCGCGTGTCTGGGAGGGCAGCGACACTTAGGCGATAGGGGGGGGGAGTTCTCCGGAGGTTTCGAGCAAGTTTCGGAAACGGCTTTCGATGCGTGGGGTGGTTTCTATCAGCAGCGCCTCGTCGACAGCGTTCCAGGGATGCCAGACTGTCCCGAGCGCCCGAGCTATGGTCCGAAAACCAGAGGGCCCCCCCGCCGTGAGGCAACGATGGGGTGGGGATAGGCTCAGGGGGGAATGCATCGACCCCCAAGCGTTCATGGATCTCCGATCGGCGGCCGATAGCTCACCCTGCCCGCGACCGTGCGGTTGCGCAATCGAGAGCGTATCGCCGATCCCAGGTCGATGTTCCCCGCCACCCCCCCCTGAGCTGGTCCCCCTCAGCGTTTTCTTGCTGCGAGAAATATACCGGCGGCAGGGTTTGGGCCGTTTCAGAGGCAGGATGAAACATGTCTCCCAGGGAAAAAGTTCAGACGTCCGGGGCTCTACGCTGACGGCGCTGGAGATCTGGGACCTTCGGTTCCCCCGCGCGGTTTCGCAAAGCACCTCCGCGGTGCACGCCTGGACTTCCACCCACCCCAGCCAGCCTGATGTCTTTCTTCCCTTCGCGTGATGGCCCTCCTCGCGGCGGCCCGTAGGATTTTGGACCCTTGGCGGCGCACGGAGGTCTTTCCCTTCCACGCACGCGCGCGTTGTCCGAGGCGGGAACTTATCCATATCCACCGCCTGGAGGGTCAGTTTTCGGAGCCTCGGCAGGCGGTGGATATGGACATATTCGGGCCCCCGGGGGCCGAAATATATCCATATCCACCGCCCGCTGGGGCACCAGGACGTCGGTTCCAAGGCGGTGAATATGGATAAATCCCCGCGTTGCCACTGGAACCCCCTAACCCTTCCGATTCGAGCACAGCTAGTGCTTGTAGCATGCACTGGCGTGGGGCTACAATAGTGCAAAGTACCAAAGCACGATTAGAACAGCGAGTACTGACTGTAGTACAAGTCCAGTACAGCTACTTCTATAGTGTGGCTGCAATACATTCACAATCTGTGCTCTCGCGCTGGTCCTCCTCTGGTTGCGTCGGAGGGGGTGGAACCCCGCGTGCGAGAACCCCCGCGGCTGAGAGCTCCTTCGCCTTCCGAAATTTGAGGTGGGGGTTGCCCCAGTGTCAGGACCCGTCGCCGGGTATTTGTTCTTTCTCCCGCGGAAGTGGGTTCTTGGCGCGCCCCAGAAGTGTTTTCCTTGCAGACGGGGCCTCCATTGGTCCTACAGTGGAGTCGCCATGCTGATAGTTCGCATCATCATCACCACCACCATCATCCACCGTCATCATCATCGTCATCATCAGCAGCATCAGCATCATCATCGTCATCATCATCATCAGCAGCATCATCATCAGCAGCATCATCATCACCAGCATCGTCGTCACCATCGTCAGCAGCAGCAGCACCACCATCATCATCATCATCATCATCATCATCATCATCATCATCATCATCATCATCATCATCATCATCATCATCATCATCATCATCATTATCACCACCACCAGCAACATCATCATTATCATCATTGCCATCGTAGTTGTCATCATCATCAGCACCATCATCAGCATCACCACCATCAGCATCATCAGCATCATCATCAGCATTACCATATCATCATCATCACCATCAGCATCATCATCATGATCATGATCATCATCAGCATCATCATCAGCATCACCATACCATCATCATCATCATCATCATCATCATCATCATCATCATCATCATCATCATCAGCACCATCATCAGCACCATCATCAGCACCATCATCATCATCATCATCATCATCATCATCATCATCATCATCATCATCATCATCATCATCATCATCATCATCATCGCCACCATCGTCATCATCATCACCACCATCATCATCACCATCATCAGCATCAGCATCAGCATCAGCATCAGCATCAGCATCAGCATCAGCATTATCATCATATTCATAACCATCCTCCTCCTCCTCGTCGTCGTCGTCGTCGAGCGCGACTCTTCCGTAGATTTTCGATGGGTTCTGGCCTCGGGAGCGCGGATCTGGTTCAAATTTCGACTGATTTGGGTTTCAGGAGCGCGAATTCAGTGCAAACTAGACAGGGCACTGACCTTGGGAGCGCGCGTGTGGCGTAGCGTAGTTTGTTTACCGGGTGGGTCGGGAGCGCAATTCTGGCGTAAATCAAAAAGGATTCTGGCCTCGAGAGCGCGAACCTGGCATACTTTGCCAGGGGTTCTCAGCTCGGAAGAGCGAAGCTGCTGTACTACGTGTCCCTGGCCCCCCCCTCAGAAACCCAAGCAAGGAGACTCGGGGATGGTAACCAGGTTGTTCTTCAGCCTCCCCCCCTCGCGCGGACGGGGAACAGCTGCAGGCAGCAAAACGTAGAGCTATGACGGCGGAAGCTGGAAACTGGTACTGGCGCCCCCCAGAAACCCAAGCAGCGAGACTCGGGGATGGAAACCAGATTGATATTCGGGTTCCTCCCCTCGCGCGGACGGTAACCAGTAGCTGCAGCATGCAGCAAACCGTAGAGCTAGGAGGAGGAGGAAGAGGAGGAGGAGGAGGAGGAGGAGGAGGGAGAGGAAGAGGAGGGAGGATGGAGAAGGAGGAGGAGGAGGAGGAGGAGGAGGAGGAGGAGGAGGAGGAGGAGGAGGAGAGGAGGAGGAGGGGAGGAGGAGGAGGAGGAGGAGGAGGAGGAGGAGGAGGAGGAGGAGGAGGGGAGGAGGAGGATGGAGGATGGAGGAGGGAGGGGGAGGGGAGGAGGAGGAGGAGGAGGAGGAGGAGGAGGAGGAGGAGGAGGAGGAGGAGGAGGAGGAGGAGACGGGTACTGGCGCTGGGGGCGGGACAAAACCGAGCCTCGCAGCTTGGTGGCCCCTCGCACGGGTGCCAGAGGAAGGAACGAACGAGCGAAGCAGGCATGCGCAAAGCGCTCGCGAGCAAGGCAAGTCATCGTTTTCTTATGTGCTGTTTTGCCGATCGGCGCGAGCCCTTGCCCCCCCTCCCCCTCCCCTCTCCCCATGGAGTAGATCTTGGCTGTTTTCTGGCGCCTGTTTCGAGCGGGTGGAGTCACCCCCCCATGGGACGCACTCTTGCAAACAGTCGCACTAAGCAGAGGTCTGGAGCCAGACCCCCCCTTGCCGCCCAATGTCGACACGCCGAATAAGAAAAACGCTCACCAGGCAATGGGCGAGCGTGCGAGCAACGCCAAACGCGTTAGATGGCGCACAGGAGGCGCCCAGCGCGCCAAACGCGCCAGGCTGGCCAGAAGGGTGCCGGCGGACGTTCCTCGTGCATCTCTGCTTGTTCTCCTTCTCTGAGGGCGCCGGCCGCGCGCCCCACAGGCCGAGCCTGACCAGGCCGGCCCCTGGGCCCACGAGGGGCTCGCGGGGTCTCCGGGCCACCCGCAGTCGGCCTTGACTCCAGATTCCGCCCTACTTTGGCTTGTTTTCCAACTTAAAATTGCGTCGGAAATCCACCTATAAGAAGCCGAAAAAGTAGGGCGGAAGTTCCTGCACCCAACATAAAGTAGGGCGGAAATCCTCAGAAAAGTAGGGCGGAAACTGGCATCAGCGGAGCTTGAAAAGTAAGGCGGAAATTCCAAGCCCTATTTAGGAATTTCCCCAAAGCCGGGCGGATCCGGAGTCAGGGGGGGGAAACTGCCCTTCTCCGGGGGCGGCGGCGCGAGGGGGCGAAGATATATAGCCGCGCGCAGCGCATCGCGGGGCGCGGCGTGCGAAGCTGAGCGACCTGGGTGTATCTCCGCCACGAAAAGAGGGTACACAGACACCCTCCCATGGATTGCTCTTGGGCCTCAGGGGGAGGGTGCGGTGCATAAGTCACTACAGGGAGCCAGCGACGCTATACACCGCCGCCCTCCCTGAAGGAACATGCAAAGTTCGTCGGGCAATGTCTGTGTGTACATATATATATATATATATATATATATATATATAGGGGGGGGGCTCCCAAGACTTCACTTCGGCATTCTTGCACAGCATCGTGCGTAACCACGTTTTGTATCATTCATGTGATCACCGCTTGACTATCATCTTCAGCTGTTTTCGGATAGTTATATGTGGCCATCATGCTCAATCGAGGTTGAGATTTCGAATATGACGACATGCAGTGTCGACGACGAATTGAGTGCATGACGTTTGTGGGAGGAGGACGTCGGCGCCTTGATCGTTTTCATTGTATGCAGCTGCTGGGGCCCGCGCCAGTCCCGGGGCCTGACAGAAACAACAGTGCGGCAACGAAGAGAGAACCTAAGGCTTAGAGTTCAACTCAGCCAACATGTGCCCAGCTTTTGACCACAGATCTTGCCCCGTGTTCCATAAAAACCACTGGGCAGAGCGAGCGCGGTCATTCCAAGACCGCTGATTCACCGCAGGGGACCTGCTCCCCATTATTTCACGTACGTGCCGCCAAGTCCTATCGACGATCTGCGTGCCAAATTTCGTTGGTTTTACTCTGTCCTGCTTGGCTTTCTCCTTGGGTTTCGGTTTAGCCTCTTGTGGTACGCGTCTGGGTCGTACTCTGGAACCCCCATGCTGCTAGCGCAATTGGAAGGCAACCGGAACTAGCCGCAACATCAGCACTACTGCAATGTGTTGGATTGGAAACGTTGTGTGGCTTGCACATGATCATGTTCTACTAAATTGGGGGATCGAGAAGACGGGAACGACAAGGGTGAGGATGATGGGAGCGAGGACGGCGCAAAAGAACATGACACATCTACTTAAGATAGTGCTCAACCGGCAACGCGCGGCGAGGATGAGGCTGCAAAAGGCGAGGAATATGGGCAATGCGGAGGGCGAGCAGGAAGAGGGTGGGGATGAGGAAAACGATAACGGTTCAGAGCACGATGACGATGCAGAGCACGATGCGGATGAATTTGAAGAGGACGAGGGAGGTGGAAGACGAGGAACACGAATATGAATAATTTGCAGATCTCCCACAAGGCCCCTGAAAGGGCATCCCAAGAAAACATCAAGAAGCCCCGGGCTCATCGTTCAGGCACGGTGGCGGGTTGGGCCCAAAGGCCATTAGATAACCCAAGCGATCGTCGCAAATTCTCGCTCCTCCTGGAGTGGCATCAATTGTACCGTTGCCCCCGTGGGGTTCCAGCGGTTTCAACGCCTCCAAAAAGTGATCCTCCTCACCTCTCTTCCTCTCCTCTTCCTAGTCCATCGCTCTCCCAGTCTTCCTTTCCAGCTGGGTCTTCCGCGCCCTCGCTCCTTCCCTCATGATTTGTTCTTCCCCCGCCCCTCCTCGGAGGACGGAGAAGACAGCGGGGAGGGAGGGGGGCTGGAGGGCGACGAGCACGACGGAGGACGAGGAAACCGGAGTGCGAAGGTCGCGACGAATGGGCGTTTTGTAATTGATGCCCGCGCGGAGGAGACGTAGATAATTGAAAACGCACTCTGAAACATGACGCCCTCGTGGTGAACATAGAAATGAACTTGCAAGCATGGCATGAACGCGTCAACCCGCGCAAACAACGAGCACGCGTACGCGACGTGCAAGGCAAGGCGTCTTATTACTATACATCGCGAGTTGAGAACGAATGCGAAACGCGCGAGAGGCGCAAGACGCGCTCGAACAAGAAACGCACACACACACGCACATTCGCGCTGCTGCCCCATCACTGGACATGCGCGTGGTCGACAGAGTATACATGCAATTGCAGGCGTTGCTCGCGCGTGACACGGCGCTCGTTGCAGGCGCGCAGAAAGCGACGAAGGCGACCGCGGGGGCATCCAAAATTGGATGCCCCTCCTGGCCCGTCGAAACGCGCGCCCACATTGATTATCAACAACACGCATTCAGCGGAAACCCGAATTACGCGAAGGGCGGGCGACGGAGGCGCATCCAAACATGGATGCCCCCCTGAAATTGCGAGGGCGCCGCATGTGGCCAGCGCAAATGAATATCGAAAGCGTCGCCGCATATTGATGCGCGCGCCACAGAAGAAATTGTACGTGAGCCGTGGCAGAATTCCCACGCGAGAGAAGGGCAACTTATCCCGGCAAAGCAACCTAACAGCGATGTGTATAAGCATATATGGAAGCATTCACCTTACGATTCAGGTGAGAATCCAGTTGTCGAATTCTGCTGTTCTCGCAGTCGCAGTCGCATTCGCAACGACAGTCGCAGTGGCAACGGCCTTAGGATCCAATGGAATCCTAAGGATTCCTATGGATTCCTAAGGCATCCTTAGGAATCCATCGGAATCCTTAGGAAACCTTAGGAATCCTTAGGAATCCTGATTCCTGGGGATTCCTATGGATTCCTAAGGATTCCTATGGAATCCTAAGGATTCCTGAGGATTCCTGAGGATGCTTAACTATGCCTACGGATTCCTAAGGATGCCTACGGATTCCGAAGGATTCCTAGGGATGCCTAAGGATTCCTATGGATTCCTACGGATGCTTCAGCCTGCCTCAGTTTCAGCCTCAGCATCAGCCTGCCTCGGCTTGCCTCAGCCTCAGCCTCAGCCTGCCTCGGCCTCAGCCTCAGCCTGCCTCAGCCTCAGCCTCAGCCTATTCGGCCTCAGCCTCAGCCTGCTTCAGCCTCGGCCTGCTTCAGCCTCAGCCTGCCTCAGCCTCAGCCTGCCTCGGCCTCAGCTTCGGCCTCAGCCTCAGCCTCAGCCTCAGCCTCAGCCTCAGCCTGCCTCGGCTTGCCTCAGCCTCAGCCTCAGCCTGCCTCGGCCTCAGCCTGCCTCGGCCTCAGCCTGCCCCGGCCTCAGCCTGCCTCAGCCCCCCCCCCCCCCCTTCCCCCGCCCCCCCATTCAGCCTCACCTTGTCTCAGCTTCGGCCCGCCTCGGCCTCATCCTCACCCTCAGCCTCAGTCTCAGCCTAAGCCTATTCGGCCTGAGCCTGTCTCGGCCTCAGCCTCAGCCTGCGTCAGCCTCAGCCTGCCTCAGCCTCAGCCTCAGCCTGTCCCGGCCTCAGCCTGCCTCAGCATCAGCTTCAGCGCCAGCTTCAGCCTGCGTCGGCTTGCCTCGGCCTCAGCCTCAGCCTGCCTCGGCCTCAGCCTCAGCCTCAGCCTCAGCCTCAGCCTCAGCCTCAGCCTCAGCCTCAGCCTCAGCCTGCCTCAACAGCAGCCTGCATCAGCCTCAGCCGCAGCCTGCATCAGCCGCACGCAGCATGCCTCAGCCACAGCCTCAGCCTCAGCCTCAGCCTGCCTCAGCTTCAGCCTCAGCCGCAGCCTGCCTCGGCTTGCCTCAGCCTCAGCCTCAGCCTGCCTCGGCCTCAGCCTCAGCCTCAGCCAGCCTCAGCCTCAGCCTGTCTCAGCCTCAGCCTGCATCAGCCTCGGCCTCAGCCTCGGCCTGTCTCAGCCTCAGTCTCATCCTGCCTCAGCCTCAGCCTGCCTCAGCCTCAGCCTCAGCCTGCCTCGGCCTCAGCCTGCGTCAGCCACAGCGTCAGCCTGCCTCAGCCTCGGCGCGCCTCAGCCTCAGCCTCAGCCTGCCTCGGCCTCAGCTAGCCTCGGCTTCAGCCTGCCTCAGCTCGGGCATTCAAAATATTGCACAGGACTTGTGTTTTGGGAGCCCGAAGATCACGAAGTGGCCCACAGTTGGCTCCGGGCAGTCAAAATATGGCACAGGAATGGTGTTCTGGGAACGCGAAGATCACGAAGTGGCCCACAGTTGGCTCCGGGCATTCAAGAGCTGGCCTGTGAATTGTGTTTTGGGAACACGAAGAACACGAGGTGGCCTACAGTTGGCCCCGGGCATTCAAAATGTGGCCTGTGAGTAGTGTTCTGGAAAGACGAAGAACACGAAGTGGCCTACAATTGGCTCCGGGCATTCAAATGTGGCCTGGGAATGGTGTTCTGGGAACACGAAGAACACGAAGTGGCCTTCAGTTGGCTCCGGGCATTCAAAATGTGGCCTGGGAGTTGTGTTCTGGGGATAGATTCTCAAGGATTCCTGAGAATTCTTAAGGATTCCTAAAAAGACTCCTGGGGCTGACCCTTTTGGACGGTTTTGTCCGGATCCCGCCCGGACCCCCCTGGGGCGTCAAGATGTTTTCTTTCGAGCCCACTAGAAACTGATCAGTCTTCGCTGCTAAGTAAAAACATTCATTTAATTGAAGTGGTGCAGGATTCCCCAAAACGGTTGAAGACGTAAATGAATCCCCATGGCAGCAACAAAAACATCCGGCGCTTTCAAAGTTAGATGTTCGCGTCCCGAACGGCAGACGCCACCCGCCCAAATCTAACGAACAAGGCGCATGATTGCTCTCTTTGGGTCGCACCAGCGAAAAATTGCAATTGAGTGCGTCCGCCGTGGCTGAGGATCTTTCTAACATGATATCACATGGTGTTGCGTTGCACCCGTTGCGCTTCTAATGGCAAGCGCCCCCACGCCCAAAACCAACGAATAATGCGCATAATGTGTACTTTTTGGCGACGGCAAGAGAAGAAACCCTTGAGGGGTGCGTCCACCGTGGCTTAATTTCCCTCAGAGACAATGAAATCGAGGTCGATGTGTTTCACCTGATACGTTTCTAATGGCAGGCATCCTGCATTCCAACATCAACGCGACGTGCACAGACGTTTCCCCTTTTGACGACACTAACACAAGAAAAACCCTCAAGGGGTGCGCCCGCCGTGGCCCAAGTTCCTTGAGAGACAACGAAGGCGAGGGCGATGCGTTTCACCCCATACGATTCTAATTGTACAGTGAGCGGCTTGAGTAAGAAACGCTTACTTTTCAAAAGGGACTCGGTCGTTCCTCAAGGCTTGCATGCGTTACGTATCCTTCCTTATGCGTTTTTTATTATTATTTATCGTTCCTGATGCTTTTTTCCTTGGAAAACAGGGGCTTCGTTCCTTATTTATCGTTCCTTAGGTCAGGCCGATGACTGTAGGCACCCCGCATGCAGAATCAACGACAAATGCACGTAATTTACCCCTTTTGACGACATTACTAAAAGAAAAACCTTCAATGGGGCGCGTCCGCCGTTGCCCAAGTTCCTTGAGACACAATGAAGTCCAGGGTGATGTGTTTCACCTGATACGTTTCTAATGGTAGACATCCCGTATCCAAAATCAACGAGACATGTTGAGAACCTACTCCTTTTGACGGCACCTATAAAGAAAATCCCTCAAGGGGTGCGTCCGCCGTCGATCATATTGATTTTACTGCAATCCTCCAGAAAAGGAATTCGATTGACATCTTCGACAGAAGCAATCCTACTGTAATGCGTCACGCAAGGAATCCGTTCGTATTCCTCCACAAAAGGAATTTGATTGCAATCCTCTACAAAAAAATCCGATTGTAACCCTCCGCAGAATGAATCATAGTGCAATCCTTTACACATTGAACTCTAGTGTAATCCTGCAAATCAATTTTTCCATCTACCTCGGAAAAAAATTGAATTGTCTGTTTCTGTTCCCAAGACCTCCCTTTGAGCGTTTCTTCTTCTTATTATTATTCGTTTGTGACGGTTTGCAAAGTTATTTCTGGTGTTCCCTCACAAAAAAGATTCCGATCGAAATCCTCGACTAGAGGAATCCGATTGTCATTCTCCACAAGAGGAATCCGATTGTAATCCTCCATACATGAAATCCGGTTAAAATCCGCCACAAAACGAATCATAGTGCAACTCTCCATAACAAGGAATGCCGTGGAACTCTTCCACACAACAGGAATTCTGTTGTAATCCTCTACGCTGGGAATCCTGTTGTAATCCTCCACAACAGAATCCTATTGTAATTCTCGACACATGTACTCCCATTGTAACCCTGATGTTCCAAATCCCCAAGTACCTCGGACATGTTTTGTTTGTTCTGCTCCTCGCCTTGGTTTTGGTTGTCCAGACACAGGGAAGCTCTATTTCCAGGATTGTCTAGATTTTTGTGTGTTTGTTTTCCGCCTTGGCTTTTTGCTGCCCAGGCAAAGGGAAGCTCAAAGTCGATGAAGATCGAAAAACATGTTTTCGCGATTCGGCTCCATGGGAATACTGGCGCGCGGCAAGATTCGCGCCGTGTTGCGGCGGCGGCAACCCCAGTGCAGTGCGCAGCATCTGCCTGTCGCGGGGCGCGGTGTGCGAAGTTGGACGATTTGGGGGTATCGCTGCCGCCCAAGAGGCCTCCAAGAGGGCCCTAACACGGCCGAATGGGGGCCCCAAGACAGGCCAGGAGGCGCCCAACACGGCCCAAGAGGGCCCCAAGACGGCCCCCAAAGGAGCCCCAAAGAGGGAACACAAACCGAAACTCCGAGCCTTCCGCACGGCAAGGCTCGCGCCGTCGCGGCGGCGGCGGCAACCTTGGCGCAGGCGTCTGAGGTTGAGCGCCGCCGCTGGGCGCAGAATCGGCCGGCATCGAGCGGTCCGCGCGGTCGGAGGGCCGCAGTCGCCCAGGAGGCTGAAGGATCCACGCTGTCCCAGAGCCCAGCGCACAGGCCGTCGCGGCACGGGCTTCCCGCAGTTGGTGCGCTCCTCTTGCTCCTACAACGGGGCGCTCCACTCGCCCTTCGTCGCGCCGCGCTATCGGAGGGCCGCAGTCGCTCAAGAGGCTGAAGGATCCACGCTGTCCCAGAGCCCAGCGCGCAGGTCGTCGCGGCATGGGCTTCTCGCAGATGGTGCGCTCCTCTGGCTCCTCCACCAGGGGGGGCCGCAGTCGCTCAAGAGGCCGAAGGATCCACGTTGCCCCGGAGCCCAGCGCGCAGGTCGTCGCGGCACAGGCTTCCCGCAGTTGCCTTCTGGCAGCTCAGGCTGAGGAGTCCGAGCTTGCTCGGAGCTCCCCCCTCCACAGCGACGAGTTACCCTCCCCCCTTGGGGCGGGGATCTGGAGGCCAAGAGCGTAGAGATCAAGGAGGAGGAGGAGGAGGAGGAGGAGGAGGAGGAGGAGGAGGAGGAGGAGGAGGAGGAGGCGAGGAGGAGGAGGAGGAGGAGAGGGAGGAGGAGGACCGAGGAGGACCGAGGAGGGCCGAGGAGGACCGAGGAGGACCGAGAAGGAGGACCGAGGAGGCTTGCTCCACCAGGGCGCTCCGCTCGCACTTCCTCGCGGGCGGGAAGACATATGTCCACAGCCTCGCGGGCCTGGCCCCTGGCCCCGCGACACTGCGAAGTACGGGCGCACTCTCGCCGATGCCCCGCGCGGAACGCATATCCATGCGACCGCGTTATCCGCGGCACGGCGCCCCCGAATTCATGGGCTCGTTTTCCACCACCACCACCATAAGCTGGATAGGGGGGAGTGAGGTGGAGGAGGAGGAGGAGGAGGAGGAGGAGGAGGAGGAGGAGGAGGAGGACGAAGAGGAGGAGGAGGAGGAGGGGGGGCGGGAGGAGGAGGAGGAGGAGGAGGAGGAGGAGGAGGAGGAGGAGAGGAGGAGGAGGAGGAGGAGGAGGAGGAGGAGGAGGACCCCTCCCCCTCCTACTGAAGGTGGTGGTGGTGGTGGTGGAAAACAAGCCCACCACGAATCCAGACCGCGAGGGCGCAGACATGGATACCTCTGCATGCCGCCACGACGCGAACACCCCGAGCGGCTTCCGGCGGCCGCTCGGGACGATGCGGGCACCCCCAGGCTGTTCTCGGCGAGGCGCAGCTGCTAGAAACCACCCCGAGGCGAAGAAGCATTCCACGGATTGACGAACACTTCCGAGCACCTCCCTTTGCTTCTCCACCATGGCGCGAACCCCCCCCCGCCGACTTCGGATCCGTTGTACCTTGGACGAGAGTTTGTGTCGGAAATACGCCCCAAACGATGCGACTGAGTAGCGCGGAAATTTTCGCCTCAGAAAGGTCGGGCGGATGTAGCAGCAAACGTATGGCGAAAACCGCGACGGCAAAGTATGGCGGAAATCGACCAATCGAAATACGGCGTATCCAGAGTCCGGGTGAGGAGGAGGAGGAGGAGGAGGAGGAGGAGGACGGAGGATTGAGGATGGAGGAAAAGGAGGATGGAGGAAAAGGAGGAAAAGGAGGAAAAGGAGGATGGAGGAGGAAGGTGGAGGAAGATGGAGGGCGGAGGATGGAGGAGAAGGAGGAGAAGGAGGAGACGGAGGAGACGGAGGGCAAGGAGGAGCAGGAGGATGGATGTGGACGGAGGACGGAGGACGGAGGACGGATGATGGAGGAGGATGGAGGACGGAGGATGGAGGAGGCCCCCCTCTGCAGGAGCTGCCTCTGGAGCCCCCCGCGGCGTGCGGCGCGGCCGCCGCCGAGGCCCCCCTCCGCCACCGAGGGGCAGGGGGCGGCGGGTCGGGCGGAGGAGGCGGCCGCCGACTCGGCTCGACTGCACCCCAAGAGTGACCCTTCGCCTGATGGGCCTGCTTTCCACCACCACCACCATGAGTTGGAGGGGGGAGGAGGAGGATGGCGAGGAGGAGGAGGAGGAGGAGGAGGGCAAAGAGGAGGAGGAGGAGGAGGCGGAGGAGGAGGAGGAGGAGGAGGACGAGGACCCCCTCCCCCTCCCACTTGTGGTGGTGGTGGTGGTGGTGGTGGTAGAAAACAGGCCCATCATCGCCGGAGTGATCCTTGGTGCGGGCCCACTGGGGCCGCCCCCGATCGCCGAACGCGATGCGATAGTAGCGTCTTGCGCGCTTGCGTTTGGTCCCCCCGCGGCCCCCAAGAAGCCGCGCACCAAAGGCCACTCTTGCCCAGAGTCACTCTTGCGTGTAGCCGATCGGCGGGCTTCCGGCCGCCCCAGGGCAGGCCAATGTTTGTCATCGGCCCCGCGCTCCAGCCTCGGTGCAGTGCGAGTGGTGGACGATGGGCTCCTCCGCCTCATCATCATCCTCAATCCCCTTGCGTGACTAGCTCTCCTTATCTGGCATGGCGTGACTTAGCTCACCGTTGGCGTTCGTGCTCTCTCGTTTCCAGCTCCGAGGCGCCGAATTTGGGATGGGCTCCCTCATGCGGGACGTTTCGCAGCTGATCTGTAGGAGGTCGAGCAAGGCTGGCAGATTTCGCCAGACATTTCGTTGTTGATCCTTTGTTTTAATGTCGTAGGCCAGCATCGTGGCTTTCTTGGGATGGGCTTCCTCGTGTATTGAATGCTGGTTATTCTTCTCGCCAGTTGCTTGCCACGTCTTTGGGGTGTTCCGTTCCTCCTGCTCTATTCTCTGTATGATCTACTTCTGATGATTGCCGTGCCCACCCCACACGTTGTAGCCGCGTCGCATCCGTGTGAACAGTCGTGCCACACGAAACCGAGCGAGTTATTGCAAGCGTGTCCAAGAGTGGCACGTTTGCGCTTCTGCGTGCAAGACAGGGCACATTCTTCGGACACGCGTGCTAAAACATCAGAGCCATACACCTAGGCGTCCTGATCGGCAACACTTTTCGCCCATGCTATATGCGAGGCTTTCAACAACATGGCCTTTATGTAACCTTCCGTTCGCTGTCCACGTGGTCTGCATTGGAGGGTTTGGAATCTACGCGCGCGCGCGAAGCGCGCGTGGCTGGTGCACACATACACACATCACGGGGGACCAGGCCCGGGGGGGCCCGGGGCCGCTACCCCGACCGCAGATCTGGGGACCAGGGGCCAAGCCCGCCTCTCGGAGGCAGCAGACGGCCTCCGAGAGCCACCGGACAGCCGTCACGGCGGCCCAAAAACGGCCCCGAGTCACCCCCACGACGCCTTTCAGGGGCTTCCGACGGCCCAAGGTGCGTCCCAAACGGCTCAAGAGGTGTCCACGACGCTACCAGACCGCTCCAAGAGGTCTCTCCAGATGGCCCAGAGAAGCGAAGATTGCCCAACCCCATCTTGAGAGCTTACTTTTTGTCACGTATTCGCATTTCTAGTTTCAACACGGTTGAAGACAACCCCAGAGGTCTCCAAAATCGCCCCGAGATTGCCCAACAGGGCCACTAGACGGCCAAGAGGGCCCCAAGACGGACCAAGAAGACCCGAAGACCGAAGACGGCCCAAGAGGGCCCCAAGAGAGCCCCAAGATGGGCCCAAGAGGGGGAACCAGAGCCGCGATTTCGAGCTCGCCGCCAAAAGATGACCGCCGAGGCCCCCAACAGGCCCCCGGCAGGCCCCAAGACGTTCTTGGGAGGCCCCCGGGAGGCCCCAGGAGGCCCCCAGGAAGCCCCCAGGAGACCCCCAAGAGGCCCTCAACCTGGCTCCGAAAGACTTCCAAAGAGACCCCAAGATACGTCTATGAGGCTTCTACACCGCCAAGTCGGCTCCAGATGGGAGGCGTCCACGACGCTTCAAGACCGCTCCAAGAGGATGCCAAAGAGGGCCCCGAGAAGCAAGCATCGCCCGATCCGCGTATGAAAACGTGCATGTTGAGCATGCTCGCTTCCTTGGTTTCAGCACGGTCCAGGACGACCAAAGAGGTCTCCAAAATCGCCTCGAGACTGCCCAGGAGGCCCCGCCCAAGCGGGCCCCAAGATGCGCCAAAAAGCCCCGAAGACGGCCCAAGAGGGCCCCAAGAGAGCCCCAAGATGGGCCCAAGAGGGGGAACCCGAGCCGCGATTTCGAGCCCGCCGCCAAAAGATAACCGCCGAGGCCGCCAACAGGCCCCCGGCAGGCCCCAAGAGGACCCCTGGAGGCCCCCGAAAAGTGCCCCAAGAGGCCCTCAAGAGACCCCAGGAGGCCGCCGGGAAGCCCCCAGGCGACCCCCTAGAGGACCCCAACCGGGACCCGAGAGACTTCCACAGAAACCCCACAGGGCCTTCTGCCTGGAATTGTTACCTTTCATGCGTGGCTCGGGGCCACGAGTCGCCCCCAAGACGGCCGCCAGGAGTCTCAGAAGGCTCTTGCGGCGCCTCCCACGGCCCCCAGAGGCCTCGAAGACGCCCCACGACCGCTCCCAGACGACCCCCCAGAGAGCGCCGAGAAGCAAAAATCGTCCCGTTCATTCTTCTTCTTTTTCTTTTTCTTCTTCTTCTTCTTCTTATTATTATTCTTCTTCTGCGTCTTCTTATTATTATTCTTTTTTATGGGCGCTCTGGGCAGCATTTGAGCGCGGGGAGAAGTCGCGCGAGCGTCGTGGCCCCTATTGGCTATCTTCTTGCTTGTCTCTAATGCTGCGGGACGGCTATTCACGGCTGAGGCGGATCCCCACCCTGCGCGCCCGCGAGCGCGTTCTCGTCGCAGGTGAATGGGATTTGTCTCACGCGTGGCCGTCCCGCTGGCGGGATGCGTTTTTCGCGCGCGTTCGCTTGGCCGCTCCGCCGCCTCTTTCTCCCGTCGCAGGTTCCCCCCCCCCCTCCTCCTCCCGCGCGCGCATCGCTTGACCGCTCCGCCGCCTCTCTTTCCCGTCGCAGGTTCCCCCCCCCCCCTCCCGTTTTTTCCCTTTTTTCCCCTCCCTCCCTTTCCTCCCCCCCTCCTCCCGCGCGCGCGTTCGCTTGGCCGCTCCGCCGCTTCTCTCTCCCGTCGCAGGTTCATCCCCTCGCCCCTCCTCCCGCGCGCGCGTTCGCTTGGCCGCTCCGCCGCCTCTCTCTCTCGTTGCAGGTTCCTCCCCTCCCCTCCTCCCCCACAGGTCCGCGCGTCAACTTCGTGGAGAGCACCTACGTCCCTCGTCGGTTTTGCGGCTCGAAGGTCAGGACACACATGAGTACGGGTCATCCTGGGCCGAATGCCGACCCAGTGCGCAGTATGCCTGCGGATGCCGTATGCCGGCCACTTGTCCCCTGCGCTGCACTGCAAGTGCGCGCCGTACGCTGGTCCCTTGTGCGCAGTATGCCTGCGGATGCCGTACGCCAGCAATCGTTCCTCTGTGCAGTGCGCCTGCAGTGCGCGCCGCATGCCGGCCATTGTGCGCAGTATGCCTGCGAATGCCGAATGCCGGCCCTGTGCGCAGTATGCCTGCGATTGCTGCCTGTCAGCCCCTCTCCGCAGTATGCCTGCGCGTGCGGCTGTATGCCTGCAAGTAGCAAGTGGGCGCCGTATGCCGGCCATTAAGCGCAGCATGCCTGCGAGTGCCGTATGCCGGCCCCCCCCCCCCCCATAGCGCAGTATGCCTGCGTGCGTTGCAGCATGCCTGCAAGTGTGTGCCGTATCCCGGCCCTTGTACGCAGCACGCCTGCGGTTGCCGTATGCCGGCCCAGTGCGCAGTATGCCTGCGGATGCTGCCTGTCAGCCCCGGTGCGCAGTGTGCCTGCGGCGCGCGTTTGCCTGCCCTCTTGCGCTGGGTGCCTGCGGGTGATGTCATGTGCAACCGCCAGCGCGCGATAAGGGCGCCGAGGGGGATACGTGCACGGCGCTTTCCGACGCGCGCGCAGCATCCATGGCGCTGGCTCGCTCAGACATCGTTGGGTTGCTTGGCGATCTGCCTGCTGGCGCATTCGGCACCGACAAAAATGCCATCAGGGCGCGCGCGCGCGTCTCCGTGCGTCTACCGCGGGCATGGGCCCACTCGCAGCGGCGCGCAAGGCCGATTGGGTCCTCTTCGTCGCAGCGGCCAACGCGGCGGAGGGGGGCGCATCGCCAGCTCCCGAGCTGGTGCTGTGCACCACGGTCGCGCACCTGATGGCCGAAGCGATCGGGGCGGTCCGCCCGATTGATTACTCGGATGCGGCCATGCGCGATATGTTGATTGCGGCCCTGAAGCCAGGCGCGAAGCCGTTTGCGGGCGATTCTTCCGCGGAGTGGCGCAATTTCGCGATTAAGCCGTGCCACATCAATATGGCGCTGCGGACACAGTCGCGAGCGATGGAAGCCTTCGGGCGGAAGGCCCCCGCCCCGTTGGTGCGCGAGGACGCGGGCCGCCGCGCGGCGTGCCGCCAGGAGGGTCAGCAATCGGCCCCGGCGGAGGCGGCCGCCAAGCCCGCGGAGGAGACGACGCGGATTGCGGCGGCAATGGAAGAACACGTGAAGGCCAGCAAGGAATTGCTCGAAGCGGGAGAAGCCGCTGGCGTTTGCCATGGAGGCGCGCCGCGTTTTCGCATGCGCGGGCGGCATTGTTCGGGGATGCGCGCCTCGGCAGGACCGCGTGCGCGAGGTCTGGCTCGGCAAGTTCCCCCGTGAGGGATTGCCGACCGAGGAGTCGATGCGCAAATTCGCGGCCGCGGGCCGGACGGCCCAGTCCCATGGCCGCTCATACATTGGGAGCGCCGAGGGCGAGAGCCTGCAGGCTCCCTGCTCGGCGGCACGTGCAATGACAAGCTTCCGTTTCGCCGATTGCTCCGCGCGCAGGACCACTGCAAGCCCCAATGGGCGCGAATGCCGAAGCTGGACTCGGTACCAGCGGGGGCGGGCTCGTGGCGCGATCGCGCGTCGGCCGTCACCGCGGCGAACCGCGCGGGCGCGGCCCTGGACCGAATGGATTTTCTCGGTTATGCGCACTTCCAGGTCGCGCGCGACACAGCGCAGCGCGCGCGCCCACGCGCGCCCCGTGGCGCGAGGCCCACGTAATGGAGTGGGGCTTCGCTGCATCCTGTCCAAAGTGTTTGATCCCGTCGTGCGATTGGGATACATGTACCAGCTCGCGCGCGTGAGCGAGGAGCACGGGGGCGTCAAGGCGCGTCCGCGGAGCGGCGGGCCCGATGCCCAGGGAGCCGCGCGCGGGAGCCCGCGCCGCGCCCAGGTTTCCTACACGTACGATTTGCTTCTCCGCCAGAAAGTGGCGAAAGACCTGGAACACGGCGACGAGGATGCGACGGCCTCGTTCACTGCGTTGTCGTGGGACATTCTGCGCGCCGCCAAGGAGCGCAGCGCCTTTGAGTGGCCGCCGCCCTGGCATCGTGCATCGCGCTGCGCGCTGTAGGAGAGAGTCCAGCAGTCGGACCGCCAGGCGGCGTTCGCCAAGGGCGGGGGCTAGAAAGGCGGCAACGACCGGCGCGACCAGGCGCGAGCCCGCGCGCGCGCGCCCCGCGAGCGCGAGCACGCGTCGCGGCGCGCGAGGCGGCGAAGCCACGGACCCCGGTGAGCCCTGACCTCCGCCAGCGCTCGCGCAGCCCCCGCCGCGATACCTTCAGCAAGAAGGGGAGCGGAAAGGCCGGCAAGGGAGGGGCTCCCAAGGACGCGGGGAGCTCGTGGCACAAGCCTGAGCGAAAGGAGTCCTGGCGGGGGTGAAGCCAGGGCGCCGGCGCTGTGCATGCTAATTATTCGCCCGCCCGAGGCGCGCTCCGCGCGCGCGCGCGCGCGCCCCCCCGCGGGGACGCCGCACCAGCCAGTGATGCAGACGACGGGGCCTCCCCATTGCACCCTGCCGACAGCGGTGAGGGCGCAGCGTGGCGCGGGCCGTCGCCCGAGGGGCAGGAGGCGCCGCCAGTGCGCCGCGCGCGAGACCGCCCCGCCCGCGGCGAGCGCAGCGCAGGGCGCGGATGTTGATTCCGACGACGGCGCCGAAGGCGGGGGCGGCGACCTTTGCCCCCAGCAAATCCACGATGCCGGCTGCGCATTTGAAGAGGCCCTTGCCCGCCACTCTACGGGGGCGGAGCCGCGAAGCGCGCGCGCGCAGATCAACGCCGCCGTGGATGCGTTGCTCGACGACGAAGACAAGAGGGCGGGCATGAGCCCTCTTTGCCACGCCGCCTGGGCGGCACACTTGCCGCGAGTCCGCGAGATAGCGCCGCTTGCGGGACCTGAGCGCGATGCGGCGGTGGCGGCGAGCCAGACGAGCGACGCGCTCTTGCAAGAAGAGGCGCGAGGCGGCGTTGCAATTTTGGCGAGAGCGCAAACGTGTGACGGCTTCAGAATGGAAGGCGCCGCCCGGCACGCCGCCACCGCGAAGCACCGGCGGAGAGCGCGGTCGGGCGAGGCACGCTATGCGAAGTTACCATGGCATGTGCGCTCCGTCCTTGGGCCTGACAAGAACTTGTTGCTTTTGGCCGAAATGATGCAAGCTGCAGGGGTGACCAGCGACGCAGCGCGCGCGCGCGCGACAGCGGGGCGCGGCTCCGTGCTTGAGGCGTCCGACGAGAATTTGCCGCGTGACTTGGAGCGGGGCTTCCCGCTAGTGGGGGTCCTGCCGCGCTCGGGCATGAACGCGCCCGTGACCCCCAAGGGAGCCGAATGCCCATCCGAGTTGCGCAGCCGAGCGGACACTTTGAACGCCGCCACCCTCGAGCGCGCGTCTCGGGATCTGGGGGCCGACGCGGAAGTCACCCAGATTTTGCATGATAAAGCATACGAAGAGGCGCGCGCCGCGCAAGCCAGCGGGGACAGTCGCCCATGCTGCGACGTCCGCGAGCGCGCAGGTGGCCGCGGGCCAGGCAGCGCGGGTCCGGTTGTCCGACCTGCCACGCGGGGCGGTGTTAAACCCGCGATTCCCTGTGGACGAGGGATGGCGCTGGAAGTTGGAAGAATGGATACGCAAGGAATGGCGCATTCGCCGCGGCATGCACCGTCCCCTCCCCTGGGCGCCGCGCCGGGAGCCAACGCGTCCAGGTGCGCGCGATCGACGATTTCACTGCCACGGGCGTTAATGATTGCGCCGCCGCAGCCGAGAGGTGCAGGCGGGCCCTTTCCCCCCCCCCCCCGCCCCTCGCGCGCGCTGTCCGCTCTCCCGTGTCGCCGCGACCGCGCGTAGGGTGGATTCTCTCGATGCTCTGGTCGAGCTGGCGCGGATCGCGGCCGCGGCCGGCACGCCGGTGCTGAGCAAAGAAGATTTCATCGGTGCTTACAAAACGTTGCCCGTGCGAGGCGCCGACCTCCCGTGGCCCATTCGGCATGGGCCAAGGGAGCCCGCGAGGGCTACTGTCTGCAACTCTTGAGCTGCCCCTTCGGCGCCGTGGGCAGCGGATACGCTTGGGACCGCGTTTGGGCGGCGCTCCAGGCGCGAGGCGCGAGCGCCGCGGCGGCACGGCGAGCGCCCCGCGAGCGCGGCAGGCCATCCTTGCCAAGCTGTTCTCGCTCGCTTCGGGCCGATTCGTGGACGATCTGTTCCGGGCCGACGCGGACAGGGGGCCCGGCACGGGCGGCTCCCGCGATGCCGCAGAGGTCCTGAGGGCTGTCGTCGAAGACCTTTTGGGCTGGCGCCTGGACGCCGGCAAACGCGCTGTTGCCGAGCCGAGGGCCACTGTGCTCGGCGTCGACGCGGAAGTGCGCGGATCGGGCGATGAGCTCTCGTTAGTATTCGCGATCGGTGGCGACAAGCGCCACAAATGGATCCAAGAGATCGAGTGGGTGCTGGAGGCAGGGAGAATGTCACCGGCGGCTGCATCAAAACTTGCCGGCAGACTCGGATGGGGCTCCTCTGCGGTGTTCGGCAGAGGCACGCCCAAGCTCCCGCGCGCGAGCGACGCGCGCGCGCGAGAGCGACGGCAGGTGCCCGGGTATACCTCGCCCCGCTGTTCTGGCACGCGCAGCAGCGGGGGTGGAGGTTGAAGTCGCGGCTCCGCGGGGCATTGGAATGGTGGCTGCGCTTCCTCCGGAGCGCGCCGGAACCATCCGTGCCCCTGCGGGTGACCCCGGAGCGGCCACGCTACCTCGTCTATTCCGACGCGACGGGCGGCGGCAGGCGACATACGCGCGCGCCTGTTTGGAACGGCGCCCGCATTGCCCGGCCCGCCCCGCCTCCGCAGGCTCGCGTGGGTCATCATTGGGCCCCGCGGTAAGCGCTATGCAGCGGCTGATGTGCCTTCGTCGATCAAGCGGTGGACGAAGCACCGCAAGACGCAGGCGGGGGCGCCCCGGCCACGCGTAGCCTGGCGGACAGCCCGCCGTGTTGCGAAAGGTCGCGGCATGGGAACTCGTCGCGGCCGTTTGCGCCTTGCATCATTTGCTCGCGACGCTGCGCGATGCGGAAATCGTGTTGTTTGTCGATTCGAGGGCGCGGCCGGGCGCGGGTCGCCGAGCTGCCCGTGCGATGCTCCGCTGACCGCGCCAGGCCGCGCTCGGGGTGCTCCTACGCGGGACCTCGCGCCAGGCAGATTATAACGCGCTCGTGGCAGATATTTGGTTCGCAGCAGCGACCGCGCGGTGCATCCTGAGCGCGTGGTATGTGCCATCCGCGCTCAACGTGGCAGACGCCCCTACGCGGCCCGCCACGAAGGTGGCCGCGATTGCGGCCATGCACCGCGAGGGCTTCACCCGAGTGGCGTGGCCATGGCCCCGCGCGGCGCCCTGGCATTCGCGCGGGCATGCATAGCAAGTAGCCCAGGGCAATTTGTAGGGGGCGCAAAGGCTTGCGCGGCGAGCGCGTGACGACCAGGCCCGCCGCGAGAGGGGGCCCGCGGGCGCCATGCTTGCGCGCTTGTCACACGCGTCGCGGTGGACGCCCGAAAATGATTCGCATCCGGTAGGCGCGGAAGCTCTGCAGTGTCTGACATCCATGCTCGCAGCCGAAGGAGCGGCGCATCCCCCCGACCTGTCCGGATTCACGGCGAAGGAGGCGAGGGAAGTGTTCCCGTGCCTCCGGGAGTGGTCAGAGTGCTTCACCGTGACGCTTATTACTCACGCGCGTTAGCTGACCCACGAAAAGGCAAAGCGGCCCCGGGAGGACGATGCAGCGGCATCGCTCTCCCAGGTCGAGCGCGCGCGCGCCACTCCGCCCCATCCGGCGGAGCAAGCAAGGCCGGCCGCCGCCCGCTGCCCCGTGGGCGCGAAGGCGGCGGAAACGTTACTCGAGAAAGCGGCCAAGTGCCCGGCACCGGCACCGGGCTTGCGCGCGAAACGCCGGCCCGGCGGGGGTTTGACGCCTCGAGAAGCCCTCGCGTTGCTCTCAGCGGCAAGGCAGGCACGGCAGGCACCGCCGCGCGGCGCCACCGTCCTCGTGCACCGCGCGCGGCGCGGAGGTACCAGCGCCGCCGATGCTGGCAGAGGCAATCCGCCAGCTGACGAAACTCCAGGCTCCGCCCGCGATATTCATAAGCGAAGGCGGCATTCCGCGGGAGGTGCGCGCGAGGCAGGACATCGGCGTGCGGCGGGTGCCAGGAACACCTCGTCGGCGCGCCGAGGAATTGCGGGTGTCAGGAGCAGGACTGGAGTGCATGCGCCGCATCCAGATGGCCGCGCTGTGGCGAGAATTCCACGCGTGGAAGCTCTCGGCATACCCGTATGCCTCGGCGGTGGAGTTGTACGGCCAGGCGTGCGATGCGGCAGGCGTCCCGCCCTGGCCGCCGTGCGCCATCGCGCGGGACATGATGGTGGCGCTCTGTCGCCGCCCGGGGACCCTGTCGAACTATTTGCAGGGCATTCGCTCAGTCCTGCATCTGCTCCGCACAGACACAGGGTCTTTGGCGGACACGCGGACCCTGGTATTCGGTGCCCGAAAGGTACGGCCGCCGCGCGCGTCGGCCGCGAGCCCATGATATCGGCGGCAGGCGGAACCGCCTGGTGCGCAAAGATTTCGTGCGCGCGCCACGGCCGAAAACGTGCGCGCGATGTCGGAATGGCTGCGCGAGGCGCGGCCGCGCGCTCTTCGAACTAAGCGGCCTGCCGTGCGTGCCGGCCCGCGGGCCTGGCGTTTGGCAGATCGGACGCGGCGATATGGCCGACGCTTTCGTCATATGCTGGCAGTTCTGCTTGCGCTTCGGCTCCGAAGTAGTGGGGCTGAATGCGCCTGGGCATAGTGCCGCCTCGCTCCACGTAGACGAAGGAAAGCACCAGGTGCAGGTGCAATTCCGCCAGCGGAAGGGGAGAGTGGCTCCCGACCCGGCGGGCCGAGCGCGCGCGCGCGGCGGGGCGCGCCCCGGGCTCCCCGCATCGCGAGGTCTGGAGGGTATGCGTATGCCAGCTCCAGGGCAAACGATTGTGTGCGGTCGGCATCATTCGGCATTCGCTCCGGCCCGGCGAGCAGCTCGTGCCGGGCGTCTCTTACGTGGACGGGCTGGCTTGCGTCAAGCTCGCCGCTGCCCACCTCGGGCTCCATAGGGCATTGGAGTGGGGGACGCATTGCTTCAGGCGCGGCCGGGCCGACCAGGCATGGGCTCCCCTTGCCGTCCCCTGCCTACCCAGGGCCCGCGCGCAGTTCGTGTCTCTCGCGCACAGGCACTCCGCACCGGGGGGCCAGCAGCGCTGTTCTTTGAAGGGGGTTGGAGATCTGTGGCCGCGTTCGGGCACTCCATTCCGACAGGGGGCACGGCCGCGCTGCCTGGGTCGCGAGGGCGCGGCGCTTGGCGGCGCACAGGTACCCGGCCGCAAAGACGCGAGCCATGGTGCTGGCGGCAGAAGCCGAGATCGCGCACTCCGATTCCGACGAGGCGCCGCCCTGCAGGCATCGGGGTCGGGGCTCCGCGGCGGCGCGTGGCGCGCAGGACGCGCCGATCTCCGCGGAAGCGGTGCAGGGGCCGCCCAGGCCGTGAGTCAAGCAGACCAGGCATCTGCGGTCTGCTTAGAGCGCGCTTGGGCGTCGTTCCGCCGAGCATGCATCGGGAGGCGTCGGCGAGGTTACTCGGCTCCGCGACGCCGACTCGCGCTCACCCCACCGCCTGGCCTGGGGGGGGGGGGGGGGGGGGGGGGGGGGGGGGGGGGGGGGGGGGGGGGGGGGGGGGGGGGGGGGGGGGGGGGGGGGGGGGGGGGGGGGGGGGGGGGAGCGGGGGGGGGGGGGGAGGGGGGGGGAGGGGGGGGGAGGGGGGAGGGGGAGGGGGGGGGGGGGGGGGGGGGGGGGGGGGGGGGGGGGGGGGGGGGGGGGGGGGGGGGGGGGGGGGGGGGGGGGGGGGGGGGGGGGGGGGGGGGGGGGGGGGGGGGGGGGGGGGGGGGGGGGGGGGGGGGGGGGGGGGGGGGGGGGGGGGGGGGGGGGGGGGGGGGGGGGTGGGCCTGCGCCAGTCGACGGTTGTGCCCTGCTTTAGCGCGGGCCCAGCCTCGACGCGACTTCTCATGGGCGCTCTGGGCAGCATTTGAGCGCGGGGAGAAGTCGCGCGAGCGTCGTGGCCCCTATTGGCTATCTTCTTGCTTGTCTCTAATGCTGCGGGACGGCTATTCACGGCTGAGGCGGATCCCCACCCTGCGCGCCCGCGAGCGCGTTCTCGTCGCAGGTGAATGGGATTTGTCTCACGCGTGGCCGTCCCGCTGGCGGGATGCGTTTTTCCCCGCCCGCCCGACCCTGCTGCGCGAGCGCACTGGCGTCGCAGTGGCTGCTAGTTGTGTCGAGGCTGGGCTGGCCCAGCGCCAGGCTTGGGGGAGGCGTCGGCGAGGTTGCTCGGCTCCGCGACGCCGACTCGCGCTCACCCCACCGCCTGGCCTGGGCCTGCGCCAGTCGACGGTTGTGCCCTGCGTTAGCGCGGGCCCGGCCTCGACGCGACTTCTCCAGTTACTGGAGATCTTAGCACGCCTCTGGCCCGTTGGGCCGGCGAATTTGTGTGTCCCACGGCCCCTTCAAAGGAGCAATACTAGGAACGGCCCCCAACGTCCCCTCCCCCACAGCCCCCCCTCAGCGACAGAGGCCCTGCCCCGCCCCCCAGACCCTGGGAGGCCCCACACCACGGCCAGGAAGACAGGATGCCTGGCCCTCAGGGCCCCCCCAGGTCCTCCTCCTCTCCCTCCTCCTCCTCCTCCTCCTCCTCCTCCTCCTCCTCCTCCTCCTCCTCCTCCTCCTCCTCCTCCTCCTCCTCAGCCCACCGACCTTAGCGACGACTGGCTCATGGACCGCGTCATCAGGCAGCCAGACGTGGCCCAGAGGGACGATGAGGCCGCGGGTATCCAGCCGCCCCCCCCCGCCCGCGGACCGGAGCTCCATCGACGGAGACGCCGCCCAGCGCGCTGTCAGGCGACTGCGGTGCGATGATTATCCCCCAGAGAGAGCGCACGAATGGACATCTCTCGCGCTCTGGCTATGCCTCAGCCCACACTTCGCTCCCTGCTCCAGCCCCTCCTCCAGGTCGGCGGAGTGGCGGCGAGACCGTTTGGAGTGTTGGCTAGGTGACTACGCGTTGCCAATATCTATACCCCCGCCGACCTCTCCAGGGTCGGGGGGCACAGTGGCACTCCCAACCCCCTCACTCCCTACGAATCCTCCAGCAGGGAGCATCTTAGGGCCATCATACAGCATCTCGGACTACTCGCCACTGCCACCGCGCACGAGGCTTGCAACACCACCAGAGCCGTGGCCAGCGCCCTCGAGCGCGCCCTACGGAATGCGCGCCCTCCCCTGCCTGACAGCAGCGGCCCCAACACCGACACCTACCCCACCTCCAGCAATACCAGCATCCCCGTCTGGGACACCTCAGACCGGGAGAGGACTTGCGTGATATGCCACTCATCCCTCTCGGGCTCCGCATCTGCAGTCGTGCCCTGTGGCCACCTTTTTCCACCGCTCCTGGCTACTGTGATGCCGCTCCACTCGCACCTCGCACGGTTCCCACAGCCCTCACGGGAGAATGGTGCTCCGTCTCAGCGCCAGCCACATCCATAGGAGGAGGGGGAGGAGGAGGAGGAGGAGGAGGAGGAGGAGGAGGAGGAGGAGAAGCAGGAGGAGGAGGAGGGGGAGGAGGAGGAGGAGGATGAGGAGGAGGAGGATGAGGAGGAGGATGGGGAGGAGGACGAGGAGGAGGAGGAGGAGTAGGAGGAGGTAGGATGATGATGTAGGTAGGGGAGGAGGAGTATGAGGAGGGGGATGAGGAGATGTATGGGATTCGTGCTACCGCCCCAGCGCCGGCCGCATCCGTGTGTGAGACTGGTACTCTCGTTTGAGCCTCGGTTGCATCCGTCTTTTACGAGCGCCGCCTCCGGCGCGAGACAACTGGGCGACCGCAGCGGCCGTCCCTTGGGGCTGGGCGAGTGCCGAACCTGGCGTTCGGTTTGGACGGAACGCGTCGTGTCTGTTGGAAATCGGGCTGCGCCAGGTTAGCCCCCCTAACGTCAGGTTCGGGAATGGGTCGTAACAACACTGTGGCTACATCAATATGCTAACCGCAGAGTCAGTAAAACATATAGGTGCCATGATAAATATTCGAAGGCGAAGCGCAGCGAGCCTTAAACTCTTGTGTACGTATGTCTATATATAGTGTATTTCGTATCCACATTTATACACATGTGTATATGTTTACGTACACAGTGGCATGTCCACGCACGTACACATACACTGATCAGCAAACACACACATACATATGTATGTATCAATGCATGTACGTATGTTTGTATGCATGTATGCATGTATGCATGTATGCATGTATGCATGTATGCATGTATGCATGTATGCATGCTGTATGTATGTATGTATGTATGTATGTATGCATGCATGCATGCATGCATGCATGTATGTATGTATGTATGTATGTATGTATGTATGTATGTATGTATGTTTGTATGTGTGTATGCATGTATGCATGTATGCATGCTTGTCTGTTTGTATGTGCGTATGTGCGTATGTTTGTATGCACGTATGCATGTATGTATGTATGTATGTATGTATGTATGTATGCATGTATGTATGTATGTATGTATGTATGTATGTATGTATGTGTGCATGCAGGCAGGCAGGCAGGCAGGCAGGCAGGCAGGCAGGCAGGCAGGCAGGCAGCTATGCATGTATGTATGTATGTCTGTCTGTCTGTCTGTATGTATGTATGTATGTATGTATGTATGTATGTATGTATGTATGTATGTATGTATGTATGTATGTATGTATGTATGTATGTATGTATGTATGCGTGCACCCGCACTCATGTGTATTATCTATACATGATAACCGCCCCACCGTCAAATGATACTGGATCCAGCACTTTACGGGGGGGGGCGTCTCTTTCCTCCTCCTCCCTCCGCCTCTCCGTACCCCTCGTCTGCATAGCATCCCATCGAATCCCTCCCCCCCCTCGCTCCTCCACGTTCCTCCCTGCCCCTCCCTTTTTTGGATCGCCCCCCCGTCCTCCCTCTTGGCATCGCTCGGACGTGTGCATTTTTTTTCTCGGCGAGAACCATCGAGGACCATCCTGTACCATCAAGCAATAAAAAGCACGCACGACATCGACAAATGCACGGGAAATGGACGTCCGAGCGACGGCAAGCCCTGGCCCGCTCCCCGGGACTCCCGAACTACCCCTCGTCTGCACAGCCCTCCATCGAATCCATCCCCCCCCCTCGCTCCTCCACGTTCCTCCCTGCCCCTCCCTTTTCTGCATCGCCCCCCCGCCCT
>CAUYUJ010014652.1:371920-386878 GCA_963575745.1 Prorocentrum cordatum | reverse complement strand
CCTCCTCCTCCTCCTCCTCCTCCTCCTCTCAAGCAACCTGGGCTCGAGCGCAAGTCCCCCGCCCCCGTGCGCAGGGCAGTTTCTCGCTCCGAACCCAGCCTCGGTACCTCCCCGTGGTGCTTGGGGCACACCGCTTCTCTCGGGCTGAAAATCTGCCCGTCTCTCCCGTGATAGAGTGGTGACGAAATCCGAGGTTTCCAGCATCCATGGCGCCATGGTCGACATGCCGCTCGCGTGGGCAGTGTGAATACAACGACAGACTCGAGCAGAGAGATCGTAAGTGTGCCCGCTGTGGACGCAAGGTGAAGCTCTACGTGCTGAGGCCCAAGAGTCCCAGTGCGCCGCCGAAGGGTATCATCAAGAACGTGAGCTTCGCCAAGGATAGTAAGGACAGTGATGCAGGTAGTAACCAGTCCACGCCCCGCAGCTCCAAGGCGAGCAAAGGGACGCGTGGACAGGCTGGTGAATCATCAGCCCGCACCCTCCTAGAGCAGGCGATCGCTGCCGCGCAGGATCCCAAGTTGAAGGAGGCTTTGATGCAGCAGGTCGCCCAGCTCAAGCGCGAGGAGGCACAGCACATGCAGCCCAAGGATGCGCTTCCGTCTCTTCAGAGGGCTGACAGCGCTTGGAGGGATGCCAACAATCGCCATACCCAATCCGTGCAGTCAGTCCTTCGCATTCGTCGGCAATTAGAGGCAGCAGAGCTCAAGGAGCGTCGTCTTGCCGAGGAGCTGGCGGAGGCGACCATCGTGAAACAGCAGGCCGCGCGTGCACTGGCAGCGGCTGAGGGGGTTGTGCCCAAGCCACCAGAGGGGAAGGCCGACGACAAGTGTGGCAAGCCCTTCGAGCTAGTGTACGACCACACGCTGTTCGACAATCTTGACGAGTTGGAATGCGAGGACTCCGAGAAGGAGACCTTGAGGAATATTCATAGCGAGCTGCAGTCGGCCAAGACCACCCTCGATGGCAAGGCTGATGAGGTCACCGTGATGCTCAAGAACGCCCAGGACATGCGCCAGGCCATCAAGGACCGCTTCATGAAGAAGAGGCGCACGGCCGAGGGCCAGGCCGCACCCCCCGCAGCGCCGCAGCCAGGCGAGGCCGCGCCCGCAGCCAGTGGTGGCAGCGGCAGCGGTGGCAGCCAGGCAGCGGCAGCGGCAGCGCCGCAGGCGCCTGAGGGTGCGGCCGCAGGTGCGGCTCCAGCAGCAGATGTCCATGCAGAGCGAGTTCGCGCTGAGGCAGCCAAGCTCTCAGCCGCCAAGTTCCAGTCCCAGCAGCATCTGTCGGAGGACCCGATCCCTGCGTCATCTTGACTAGGGGTGGCATCGAAGTGCACGAGCGATGACAAGTATACGCAGCTTCTGTTTGGCAACGTTACCGCCATGGGGGAGAAGGTGTGGAACTTCGTCCGTAGGGCTCGCGAGAATGACACCCATCAGATTTTTTTGTTTTGTGGAGACGCACGTTTCCCGCACTGCCTTGCGCGAGTGGACAAAGAAGTCCCGTCAGTCTTGTCTCAGATTAGTTGCCAACCCAGCTCGGGCTACAGGCAAGTCCACGACTGCACGAGGTTTCGAGAGAGCCACTGAGGGAGGCGAGTGGATTTTGGCCCCTGGACACTACCAGGTGCACTCACTTGCCCCCCAGCTGAATTTGCCAGAGTATCAGTTCGACGGCCAGTCGGCCACCGACGGCTTCACGGCAGTAGTTGTGCACATGTCAGGCTACTCGATCGTGATCATTACATTCTACGGTTTCACTTCGGCCGGCATGACCGACGACAATATCGCACGCTTCTCGAAGCTAGGAGCTTTCCTGTCATCACTCCAGTTGCCCTGGATAGTTGTGGGAGATTTCAACGTGTCTTCGACATCTCTTGCCGCATCGGGTTTTTAGCACGAGTCGGAGGCGAGGTCGTGAAGGCTCCCATCGATTACACGTGCGACGCTGGAAAAAGTGGCAGTCACATTGATTATGTTGTGCGTAGTTTTGCAGCCGCCGCGTACCTCGTAGATGTGCAGGCGGCCCTGTCTGTCCCATGGAAGACCCACTGTGGTTTGCAGCTGAGACTCCGATCGTCTGCCAGACAGCTACTCACACGCCGACTCGAGCTGCCAGCTCGCCTCCCTCAGGTGCCTAGGCCAGTCCGTCTTCCCACGCCAGGATCGAAATCGCAGCGTGCCAAAGTTGAGCGCACAGTTGCCACTCAGCTTGCAGTCGAGAAGCGTCGAGATCGGTATCTAAAACTTTTTGGCGACCTCTGGAAGGCTGCCGACGATGACAACTTCGGATCTGGCACTTCCAGCACGGCAGCTCCAGCTTCGGACCCAGACAGTGACGATTTGAATCAGCTCAGTGAGGACCCCCTTGACCATCTCTTGGATGGTTACGAAGAGGAGGACCCTTGGGCCAATGAATCTTGTTTCCACCACCGCCCCAATACTTCGGAGCCCGCTGCCCAGGGTGCAACCAGCAGCGAAACCAAGGTGGAGCCCACTTCGTCAGAGCAAGGCAACGTGTCATCGAGTTCTACGGGGGCTGCCGTGACTACGTTCCCCACTGGACACGCTGGCGTGGACAGTGGAGTGCGTGTTGAGGCAGCGCCCAGCGGGGTGGAGCCCAACACTCGGCCTTTTGTCTGGAATCCTGAAGCTCATGTATTCAAGTTCCCTCAGTATGCTCCGTGCATTGAGTGGGGTCTGGTTCCTCCAGTGGATGCTTGTACACCGTCAGTTCCCAACGAGTCGACCACCCATCCCAGCGAGTTTCAAGAGCCGCCCCCCCCAAGGTTTGGAGAACACCGAGGTCAGCTTCTTTATCCCAGCCGAGACCTGGATCGAAGCCAGGACGGCGGTCGGGTTTATCCCTGAACACCAGTGCCCTCCTCCCATTGCTGTTGTCTCGTCCGTAGCCGCTAGGCTTGAACCCTCGTCCGTCGGCCCCGTCTCGGCTCTATATGCCTCATGGGTGACGACGTTGGAAAGGACGGTGTACGAGCATCATGGAGTGGACGGCCCGCCTTCGTTATCACGTGGCAGAGGGTATTCTTTCAAAGTCGTTGAACAACGTGTGCCTAATAAAGGTAGGTTAGTGCCGTATCGAGATGTGGTTGCTTCATGGTGGGAGCGAGTCCACACGGTTCTGCACAGACTAAACAATCATCGTACACGGGGAAACGGCTATGCCCAACAATCTCAATTGCAAATTGCGTGTCGTAACTTGTTGGATGAGTCACCTGATCAGGCCCACAGGGGCCTACGCGAAGGAATCGACCCGTCTTGGGAGGTTTGGAAAAGTGTGCTGTCTCAGGGAGCTCCAGAACTCCAGTATAAGCTCGCAGATTTTGTTCACTCGGCTCGGAAGATAGCTGCTCGCTGTCGGTGCCGTGCCATGCGAGCCTCGATTGCTGAGTTCCGAGATTGGATGGTACAGCCAGCTGCATCAGGCGTTTTGCACCGTGCGATGCGGCAAGAACCTTTGCCCTTAGACGAGGTCACAGTCGGCCAGCAAGTTGTATTTCACCCACGGGATATTGTTGATGCCAAAGCGAAGGTTTTTAAAGACCTCTGGGCCCCTGGACCTCTGGAGGAAACCAATGTTCTGGAAGCTTTCGAGCGAGCCCGAGTCGAGGCTCGTCAGGATCCCCTGGAGCCAATCTCAGTTTTGGACATTCGCCAGGCAGCCCATGCGATGCGCCCTCGTGCAGGCATGGGTGTCGATGTCTTGTCGCCGACGGACGTCGAGCGACTGCCAGATGTTGCCCTGGACGAGTTAGCTCGCATGTATGGAGTGATTGAGGAGACCCTCACATGGCCATCACAGTTGGGATTAACCATTGGGCGCATGATCCCAAACAAAGCCTCAGGGGACAGGGTCATCGGGCTGCTCACGATGGTTGCTAGAATTTGGAGTCTCACACGCGAACCCCTGGTCAAGACTTGGGCCAACGAGTCCGGGCCCATGTGGGACGCTGCGATTTCAGGAAATGCTGCTTTACGAGAAGCTTTTATGAGAGTCTGCGAGGAAGAGGTTTCAGGCACCCTTGGGATTCCCACGGGCCACGGGCTTCTGGACATCCAGGGTTTCTACGACGCCATGGAATGGTTTCTACTTATACCTGCAGCAATACGTTTGGGATTTCCGTCTGTAGTCTTGGTGCTAGAGCTTGTGCAATGCCTCATGCCTCGTGCTGTAGGTCAATGTGGAGCTTTCGCCGAACCCATACTCCCAACGAGAAGCATTGTGCAGGGTTTACGAGGAGGAACCAGGTTTGCGAGGTGCCTTACATATTTTATCTTATCAAAGATTACTACCGCGCATCCAGGTATGGGTTCGAGGATCTGGATAGATGATCTATCTCAGCGGGTCCATGCATCACGAGCACAGCTGCGCCAAAGATTACTATCAGGTCTTTTGGACACCTGTCGAGCCCTCCAGCGCGAGTCTTTGACCGTTTCACCAAAGAGCATCATCCTGTGCTCTAGCATTGCCGATGCGAAGTATATCTCCATGAAACTCCGAGTTGCAGGTTTTGTTGTCCATCCCCAATCTCAGGCTGGATATCTCGGGGTGGATTTGGGAGGAGGTATCCGACATGCTCGCCAACAACGGTCGAAAAGAGTGGTGAAAGGCAAACAGATGCATCGGAAAGTAGTCGGTTTTGCACGTGCAGCTCGGCGGTACGTCGTTACCAGCAAGCTGACAAGAGTCGGCGCCCTGTCTGCCCAGCTCTACGGGCACCAGTTGCACGGAGTCTTTGGCACCGCCATGCTGGGGGCTCGACGGCAGCTCGGAGCGGCTTGCGGCACTGGCAAGAAGGGCCGATGTTTGACAACGCTGTTGGATATCAGATGCCCTGGAGGGGGCCCAGCACGTATTTTGCCGCGAGCCTGCCTCGACCTCTGGCTTCGCCAGTGGCTGTCGCTGCCGACAATCAGGCCAGGCATATCTCGGGCTTGGCCCAAGTTATTGGAACGTTTGCGACGTACCCCTGAGAATCAGAGATCTCGGTGTGTTCGGGGTCCCACTGGTGCCGTTATTTTGTATTTACTCCAAGCAGGTTGGGACCCCGCGGAGCCCTCGCATTGGAACGCTCCAGGGGATTGTGATGATTTAGCTGCTTGGCGTTTCCCATCTTCAGAGTTGGCTGGAAACCTGATCGAGGATAACCCTGATCCCCTCTTGGACGATTTCGACCAGACCATCCAGAATCAGCTTTGGAGGAACGCTTCCCAGCACTATTGTGGAGAAGGTATGCAGTGGGGGATCGATAATTATTCATTACGTCGTCTGTTGAAGCAGCTGCTTTTCGCTCCACATGGGAACCGTTTAAGTGAGTTGCTAGTATCAGTGGCCACAGGCGGAGCCTGGCCACGAGTACGCCGACATGAGCAGCTGAAGGGAAACCAAGATGTTTTATGCCCCAGGTGTTCCGAGGAGCCCGAGACCCCTTTCCACAGGTTCTGGGGATGTGCTGAGAACAGGGGCTGTAAGGCATATACAGATTCTGATTCGCCCACGCCGGCAGCGTACGCAGGTGCAGATTCTGAAGCATGCTTTTGGCTACGAGGCCTCATCCCAGCAGCGTGGACTGCAGTGCCGCAGCCTCCGTCTCAGGAGAACTGGCACATTCGAGGCAGCTCGTCGAACGATCTTGAGGGATGTCTTGGTGAAGGGTCATTTCACGAGCCCATCATTGTGTTTGGCGATGCTAGTGGAGGTAGAAACGCTGCAGACCAACGTTTCATTCGTGTCGGGCTCGGAATTGTTGCTTTTGATTCGTTCGAACCCTGCCGCATTCGTTCGTCGGTCAGTGGGCCCTTGGTCGGGAAATCTCAGTCGGTGCCCCGAGGCGAACTCAGAGCTCTTTTGTTGGCTGTGGAATGCACGCGTGGCTTCGTTTGTTCTGTGACTGACAACGATGCTGTTGCCCAGGGCTTTTATTCTGGTTTGTACAAGAGGCCCTCTGGGCCCAACGCTGACCTTTGGTTGACCCTGGGGAAAAAATGCAAGCCCGTCCGACTCAGTTGAGTGTTCTTTTCGTCAATTCACATCTGACTGCAGATGATATCATTGCGCGCGAGGTTCCATCCTGGCTCGCCCAGGGCAATCTTGCAGCCGACGAGGTCGCCAGTGCGGCGGCCCACTGTGCCCGCGTCCCCGACGAGGCGAGGACGAGGGCCTACCAGGCCGAGGCAACGGCCGCCCTGGTGCGGCACCGCCTCGTGCGCGCCACGGCGGACGCGCTGGAGGCCGAGGAGCGGGGTGGGAACGGCGCCGTGAGGAGTAAGGACCCACCTCCTCCTCCTCCCCCCGCCCCTTCCCTCGTTTCGTCCTTCTGCTCCGCCCATTCTCTCAGTGATGATCGTAAGAGTTGTTTGCGATGCTGTGGTTCAGCATCCCTTGCCACCCAGAAAGAGTGGTGGCAGTCCGTGTGTTTCCAGCCCGTCACGCTTGACAGTAAATATGCTGCAGTTCCTCGGGGGGGCGGCTCCATATTGCTGGGGGTTGGATCGATTCGACTCATGCGGTGCGATTACAGCTTGCACACAAAGTCTGGTTCTGTCGTGGCTGTGGTCGATACGGCAGCCAACAGAATCGTGCTCTTAGCAAGCCGTGTGACTTTCAGATCCCTGCTCACCGACGAGAGTACCTCGATCGAATAGAGCAGGGGAAGTGGCCAAAGCTTCTTAGCACAGCTGAGCAGCGAAGCCGCCTTTAGTTTGTAAACTCGACTACGTCGAATAGCTCGATACTCGATACTCCTCCTCCTCCTCCTCCTCCTCCTCCTCCTCCCCCTCCTCCTCCTCTTCCTGGCTCAAGGCAGCATTTCACTCCTGGTCAGGTCCAGGAGCTTGGGGCTCGAACTTTTCGGGCGTTTCGCTGGCTCACCGCTCCTGCATGCCTGGCAGCCATGGCGGTCCCCCCGCTGTCGCGCGAATCGAGGTCTCAGTTCCTGCTGGACTCGAGGTCAACCTCACGTGCGCCGTCAGGGGCATCGGGAATGTTGGAGCCTCCACCTGGGGACCTTCGACCTCTACACCAGCCGCCTGCTACGTGGGCGGTGAAGTGGGCAGTTCCTGGTCTCCCAACGGACACCAAGGGCCAGGTGCTACTGGGTCCTCATACGTCAGTCTCGTACCAGTACCTGCGGTGCCAGTACTACAGTTTCGCGACCTTGGCATTGGCGCCCACGACCGCGGAGGTGGAGCACAGCCTTTTCCCCAAGGAGCGGGTGCAGCACGGCGAGCGCAGTACCAAGGACAAGAAGGTCGTGAAGGACAAGAAGGACAAGAAGGAGAAAAAGGAGAAGAAGGAGCGAAAGAGCAGCGTGAAGGGCAGGACCGTGGGGATTTACGAGCTGGAGTCCAGGGCGGCGGACTAACCGAGTTCTACGATCTTAGTGCCCGAGGTGTGCAGGGAGGACCAGGTGCTGTTGATGACCGTGCCTCTCTGTGCCTTTCCAAGCACGAGTGCTTCGATGGCGGCGAACCTTTCGAGCTCTTTGTGGAGAACGGCCTGGAGGGTAAGCAGTCGGACGGTGCTCACATTTTTCCTCAAGAAGCCGCTGGGGATCAAGGCGAGCGTGAGGGGCAAGAACATGAGCTTCCAGAATCCAAAGTTCCTGCAGCTGACCTTCTTCATGCTGCTGGTGACTTGCATCCCGACGGAGGAGGAGGCGAAGTGCGACAGCTTCTCGGAGACGATCGCGGCGATTCTGTTCAGTATCTACATCAAGAAGTTGCATTTCATCCTGACGCTGGTGGTGTGGCCAACTCCAGCGAGTACGACCCCAAGATTTTCGCCGCAGAGAGTTCGTGTGCTTCGAGCATTGTTCCTCCTGCGAATGTATCGTGTACGGCGTCGTCTTCTCTCGACGACCGTTTGCAGCTGAAGGACGTTGTTGCCGTCCTCAAGGGTATGTCGAAGCTCTCCGTGCGGCAGTGGAGGCAGGTGGAGGCGCGGTTCCGCCTGTCGTGGAAGCAGGCCTCGAAGCCCTTGCGCGGGGCTTACGCGGCGCTGGATCTTGTGGATATTTTCGAGGCCGCTGTTGCTCATGAGATAGGGGAGAGTACGAGCTAGAGTGCGACATCATCAATTCGGTGCTGTCCTTCGAGGATTGCGTACCGGTATCGTGGGGGCCGTGCGGGTCGGCCTCATGTGCAAGAATTTCGAGATGCTGAGCTTCCTCATCTAAGCCTCCGCCCGCTCACGCTTCTGCAGTGTCGTGCGGAGATGTAGCCAGTGAAAAAAATCCTCCTCCTCTTCCTCCTCCTCCTCCTCCTCCTCCTCCTCCTCCCCCTCTTCCCCCTCCTCCTCCTCCTTCTCCTCCTCCATCCTCCTCGTCCTCCGCCTCCTCCTCCTCCTCCTCCTCCTCCTCCATCCTCCTCCTCCTCCTCGTCCTCCTCCTTCTCCTCCTCCTCCATCCTCCTCGTCCTCGTCCTCCAATCCTCTCCTCCTCCTCCTCCATCCTCCATCCTCCCCTCCTCCTCCTCCTCTCCTCCTCCTCCTCCTCCTTTTTTACTCCTCCTCCTCCTCCTCTCTCGTCCTCCGCCTCCTCCTCCCCCTCCTCCTCCTCCATCCTCCTCCTCCTCCTCTTCCTCCTCCTCCTCCTCCTTCCCCTTCCTATCCTCCTCCTCCTACTCCTCCTTCTCCTCCCCCTCCTCGTCCACCTCTGTAGACATGCCGCCTCAAGATCCCACGGGCCCCCTGGCAGCCGCTGGCCTTCTATGGCGCTGCTCACCATGGACACCGCCGAGAAGGTCATGCAGGCGGGAAGTAGCCCGTGAAGCAGGAAGACCGATGGAGTGGAGGGGCCAGCCATCATCGGAGAGATCGAGGAGGGCGGATGAAGAGGACGAGGCGGCGGACAGGCAGCAAGATGCAGGCGCGCCCGTAACTAGACACATTACGTACATATGAACACGCGGACGTAGATACGCAGAACATCGCATGCAACGCACATCATTTTAGCCAGCATGGACCCCAAGCACGTGTGCTAGCATACCAGGTGATGCAATCCATGTGGCGCAAGATATGTGGTGGAAGCTATATGGCGCAATCTACGTGGTGCAAGCTATATGGTGCATGCTATGTGGTACAATATATGTGGTGTGAGCTATGTGGTCTAAGGTATGTGATGCAATATCTGAGGTAGGAGCTAGCGGACTCATCTACGTGGTGTGAGCTATGTGGTGTAAGCTACGTGGTGCCAACTATGCGGTGCGATGAATGGGGGTGTGAGCTATGTGGTGCAATCTATGTGGTGCAACTCGCTTTAACTGTCTTGAAACTGTCTTCTCCACTGCTCGTGCAACCATCTCACCCTCCCACCCGCAACTTTGTCGCAATACCTCTTACGACCGTGACGGTATGTACCAAATGTCACTTGGCAACGATAGCGACGCCGACGACGACAGCGACAACGACGACGACGTCGCCGACACCGACTACGACGACACCGACGACGTCTCCAACGACTTCGACGACCAGAACAACGACGACGACACAGACGACGACGACGCCGACGTCGACGCCGACGACGAAGATGACAACGGCGACGACGACGCCGACGACGACGCCGACGACGACGACGAAGACGACGACGACGACGCCGACGACGAGGTAGGAGGGAGAACGACGACGGCGACAACGACGACAACGACGACAACGACGAGGGAGGAGGGAGGACGGCGACGACGACGCGAACGACGAAGACGGAGGGAGGACGGCGACGCCGACGACGACAACGATGAGGGAGGATGGAAGACGATGACGACGACGACGGCGACGAAATAGGAAGGACGACGACGAGACGCCGACGACGGACGACGACGACGACGAGGGAGGAGGGAGGACGACGACGGCGACAACGACGGAAACGACGACGACGCCAAAGAGGACGACGACGACGACGACGAAGAAACAGAGGACGACGACGGCGACGACGACGACGACGACGAGGGAGGAAGGAGGATGGCGACGACGACGACGACGCAAGAGCGCGCGCGCACGCTTTTGTTGAACATCAGTGTTGCGAAAACCTGTGTTTTTGTATGTTTTTTTGAAACTCGGATTTGAAATCCTTCCGAAACCGAAGGTTTTTGAAGGATCTCGGCATGCGCGCGCGACGACGCCCGCGCGTGCACTTCGTCTCATTTTTTGCAAAGGATTCTCGCGACGGCATGCGTGCAAGGGCGTTCGAGAGATTTTGGTATGCGCGCGCGCGAAGCCCGTTTGGTAGCATTTTTTGTTGATCTTGAACAACCTATGATGTTCTCAAGATTTCGCAAGAGCACGCGCGTAATCTTTCTTAGGTAATCAGTGTTGCGAAACCCTGTGTTTTTGTATGTTTTGTTTTGGAAACTCGATTATGGAATCCTTCCGAAACCGAAGGTTTTAGAAGGGTTTCGGCAGGCGCGCGCGACGACGCGCGCGTGTGCACTTCGTTTTTATTTTTGCACGGGATTCCTGAACACTTATGAATGTTGATAAACGAATACGCGCGCATGGTATTTTTTTGCAGCAAATAGCGGGGGGGTCGATCCCAGCCTGGCTGGGATACTATGAATTCACCGGTAGGATGGACATTTGGGTCAGAATCCGATGAGTTTTGCATCGGTTCCTGGGGGATCTTTAACCCCGGGGGGGGGGAGGGTGGTAGAACCTATTCTCTTTTTAGAAATGAGAATCCATGTGGTGCGACCTATGTGGTGTAAGCCATGTGCTGTAATTCACTTTGACTGTCTTGAAGCTGTCCTCTCCACTGCTCGTGCAAACATCCCACCCTCCCACCCGCAACTTGGTCGCAAGACTTACGACCGCGACGGTGGGCACCAAATGGCACTTGGCAACGACAGCGAAGCCGACGACGACAGCGACAACGACGACGACGACGCCGCCGACACCGACTACGACGACATCGACGGCGACGACTACGACGACACCGACGGCGTCTCCGAAGACTTCGACGTCTCCAACGACTTCGACGACGACGACGACGGCGACACCGACGACAACGACGCCGACGACGACGACGACAATGACGGCGCCGACGACGACGACGACGACGACGAGCACGACGACGACGACGTCGACGTCGACGCCGACGATGACGCGGACGACGACGCCGACGACGACGACGACCTCGCCAACGAAGACGACGACGACGAGGGAGGGGGGAGGACGCGACGACGACGACAACGACGCCAACGACGAGGGAGGAGGGAGGATGGCGACGACGCGAACGACGAAGAAGGAGGGAGGACGGCGACGCCGAGGAAAGACAGAGGACGACGACGGCGACGGCGACGACGACGACGACAACGACGACGACGACGAGGGAGGAGGGAGGACGGCGACGACGACGACGACGACGCAAGAACGCGCGCGTGCACGCTTTTGTTGAACATCCGTGTTGCGAAACCTTGTGTTTTTGTATGTTTTTTCCACACTCGATTAAATCCTTTCGAAACCGAAGGTTTTGCAGGATTTCGGCATGCGCGCGCGACGACGCGCGCGCGTGCATTTCGTTGTTTTTTTTTTGCGGAAGATTCTCGCGACGGCACGCGCGCAAGGGCGGTCGACCGATTTCGACATGCGCGCGCGCGAAGCCCGTTTGGTAGTTTATTATTTGGGTGAAACATTGAAAAACCTATGCTTGTCCAAAGATTCCGCAAGAGCGTGCGCGTAATCTTTTTTAGGTAACGAGTGTTGCGAAACCATGTGTTTTTGTATGTTTTTTGGGAATCTCGGTTTTGAAATCCTTCCGAAACCGCAGGGTTTTTGAAGGATCTCGGCATGCGCGCGCGACGACGCGCGCGCGTGCACTTCGTCTCATTTGTTGCAAGGATTCTCGCGACGGCACGCGCGCAAGGGCGTTCGAACGATTTCGACATGGGCGCGCGCAGCCCGTTTGGTAGTTTTTTTATTTTGGGGTGAACTATTGAACAACCTATGCTTGTCCAACGATTCCGCAAGAGCGCGCGCTTAATCTTGTTTAGGTAATGAGTGTTGCGAAACCATGTGTTTTTGTATGTTTTCTGGGAAACTCGGTTTTGAAATCCTTCCGACACCGAAGGTTTTTCGAGAATTTCGGCATGCGCGCGCGACGACGCGCGCGCGTGCGCTTCATATCATTTGTTGCAAAGGGTTCTTGCGACGGCACGCGCGCAAGGGCGTTCGAACGATCTCGACATGCGCGCTTTTTTACATATAGTATAATTGTTTTGGCGAAGCATGGAACAACCTACGATGTCCTAAAGATTTCGGAAGAGCGCGCGCGTAATCTTGTTTAGGTAATGAGTGTTGCGAAACCATGTGGTTTTGTATGTTTTTGGGGAAACTCGGTTTTGAATTCCTGCCGAAACAAACAATTTTTGAAGGATTTCGGCATGCGCGCGCGACGACGCGCGCGCGTGCACTTCGTCTCATTTGTTGCAAAGGATTCTCGCGACGGCACGCGCGCAAGGGCGTTCGAACGATTCCGACATGCGCGCGCGCGCGAAGCGCGTTTTGGTTATTTGTGTTTTTTCCGCATGTTTAAAACATTTTGAAAACAAAACGAAAGTTTCCTTAATATTCGCGAGAGCGCGCGTGTAAGCTTTTTACATTATATGTGTAAGTGTTGCGAAACCCTGTGTGTTTGTAGGTTTTTTCTTTTGAAAGCTCGACTTTGAAATCCTTCCGAAACCGAAGGTTTTTGAAGAATTTCGGCATGCGCGCGCGACGACGCGCGCGTGTGCACTTCGTCCAATGTTTTGCGAGGGATTCTTGAAATCTTATGGTTTTCGATACACGAGTGTGCGCGCATAGTATTTTTTTGCAGACGATGGCGGGGGGGTCGACACAGGCCTGGCTGGGATAGTGTAAACTCACAGGTAGGATGGACGTTGGGTCAGAATCCTGTGTGCTTTGCATCGGTTCCTGGGTGATCTTTAACCCCGTGAGGGGGAGGGTGGTAGAACCGATTCTCTTTTTAAGCAAGGAGGATCTAGGTGGTGCAAGCTATGCAGTGCGATCTATGTGGTGTGAGCTATGTTGTGTAGGCTACGTGGTGCGATGCTAAGCAAAGCAATGCCTAGCCATGTCGTGCACTGTAAGGCGGTACAAAATAAGGCAAATTAATAAACAGCAGAGACAAGCAGTGCAAAACAATGCCAAGAAATGCACATCAATGTAAACCAATGTAAATCAACGCAATTAAAGCAATGCGCATCGGTGTAATCCAATGCGCAGTACCGCACAGCTATGCAAAGTCACGCAAGCAAAGACGGCGACGGGGCGGCGACGGCGACCACACGGCGGCCATATACCGACGGGCAGGCCCAACTCCTTAGATGAAAACCCATACAAAGCAATGAAACGTAACGCAGGGAAAACATCAATGCGAAGCACAACACATCTTTTCAAATCAATGCAGAGCGACGTGAAGATAAACATGCAAATCAATGGAATGACATACAGAGTTGCGCGACGCAATGCAAAGTAAGGCGAAGCAGCGCAAAACAGTGCAGAGCAAGGCGAAACAATGCGGCGACGAGAGGGCTGGCGGCGACGACGCGGCGACGGGGCGGCGACGGCGGCCACACGGCGGCCGGACCGCCACCCAGGCCCAGACGACCGGCGGCGACGAGGCCGCGACGGCAACCACAAGGCGGCGGACCCGACGCGCATGCCGAGACGACGGGCGGCGAAGGCGACCACATAGCCGCCAGACCGATGCGCAGGCCCAGACGACGGACGGACGCGCAAGCCCAGACGACGGGCGGTGACGAGGCGGCGACGGGGTGGCGACGGCGACCACATAACCGCCAGACCGACGCGCAGGCCCAGCTCCTGAGGAAACCTGTAAGATCCCCAAGCGCAAACACTGTTTGGGGAACAGTACAGCTCAACACACGCATACCCAGCACGCACACGCCACGCATGCAAACAACAGCGAATACATACAGATCACAGCAGAAGGCAACATAGCACACTACGCACGCACGCAATCATAAGCGCAGCACACAGTGGCCAACATGACCACACGATACACATCCTCGCACGTCCCAGTGAGCCGCCGAAATTGATCCACGCCCAGCCCAACAGGGCCCAAGACCTCGTCTAAACAGCATCGAAGACACTACACAGACGGCCTCGAGACCCCAATGACAGCACCATGACCTCCCCAACGACTCTGACCCGAGAAACGCCAATTTAGACACCGGCGGCCCTCCAGCCTGGACCAAATCCGGTTCCCAGAGCCCTCCAGGGCTCGTTCCTGACCTTTGCCGAGGCGGATCCAGCCGTGGCGATGCGACGTCTCCAAGAATCCCAGAAAGGCCGAAACACGTCAGGGAAGGCCGCCGTTGTCTCGACTGGCCCTCCTCCGATCTGAGGCCCCCGCACGCGCACAACACCCGAAGCACGCACAGAAGACACAACACGTACAGCAGCGCGCACGCACTCCGAACGTCTGCGGCCTTTCGGAGGCGTCGCTCTCGCCCCAGGCCGAGGGGCGTTCCCCCAGCCAGGCGACGTGCCTCCCCACCAGTGGCGTTCGCCCGTCTTTCGTCCTGACCCTCTGCAGGCACTCGACCCGCCGCCGTGCCTTCACGAGGTGGAAGGGCCAGCTCCTCCTCCTCCTCCTCGTCCTCTCCTCCTCCTCGTCCTCCTCCTCCTCCTCCTCCTCCTCCTCCTCCTCCCCCTCCTCCTCCTCCTCCTCCCCCTTTTCCTCCTCCTCCAGGAAGCAGGGAACACACGTGCGGCTGGGTTTGCACGTGGAACACCAGGAGGCCACTTGCCGGACACGTTTCTTTGGCAGTCGCGGCCCCGCGCGCAACGTCGAGGCGGAGAGGGTTCGCATCTGGTGCACGCGCGGCCAAGCCCTCAAGGGAATCTCCGCAGATTCCGTGTGCGCCACTTGTTGGACATAACGCAGACACGCACGCACGCACGAACGCATGCACACACGCC
>CAUYUJ010014652.1:352060-367060 GCA_963575745.1 Prorocentrum cordatum | reverse complement strand
GAGGCCACGCTCCAGGTGCGGGCATCGGTGCTGGCGCCGGTGCGGCTCCTGGCCTGCCCCAGAGGCGGGCGACGCCCGCCGCCTCCAGTTGGGGCTACTTGGAGAGGACACGCGAGAGGACACGAGACCCTTCCGAGGGCCACGTTGCCACAGGAATTTCAAAGGCCATGGGTCGCGGAGCGCAGGACACAAGGGTGCCCTTGATTTGAAGGAAACAAGCAATGACATAAACATAAAAACTCAGAGGTCCGCGCGGATTTCTCGGATCCGCGTTGGACCCCCCTGGCGGGGCCTCTGGCGCCGCCCCTGGCGCGCTCCGCGCGCCAGGGAGGGGGGTCCAGCGCCGATCCAAGAAATCCGCGCGGACCTCCGAGTTTTTATGCTTACGTCATTGCTTGTTTCCCCAGATGTGGCGGGGTCGACCCCCGAGTCAGCCTCGACTGTGTGCTCCTCGCCGATCCGTGGCCCGCCCGCTCTGCCCACGGCCTGCGCGAAGGGTGGGGCGCAGAGGCGCGGGGCGGGGAGACAGGCCCCCGGCCGAACAGGCGACACGTTTGGATGATCCTCAGAACGCGTGTTAGGTGAGCGTTTTTTTGGTGCTGCGTTTTTTTCTTTTGTTTGTTTGTTTGTTTGTTTGTTTGTTTGTTTGTTTTGTTAAACTGTATTATCATTACTATTGTCATTATCATTCGTCGTTTCGATATTGAGCGAAAAGGGGGGGGAGGGGGGGTCTGGACTGGACCTCTGCTTAGTGCGACTGTTTGCGACAGTGCGTCCTATGAGGGGAGACTCTGCCTGTTCGAAACAGGCGCCAAAAACAGCCAAGATCCACTCCAGGGGGAGGGGAGAGGGGGGTGCGAGGGCCCGCGCCGATCGGCAAAACAATGAATAAGAAAACGATCACTAGCACGAATGTGTGTGTGTGTGTTGTCCACCGAGGCCCTTCAATACAACGCAGGCGGCTCAACGAGGGTCGACACGGACTGCTCGCTATCGGCGGAGCCGAACGGGGTAACACACACGCTTGGGCTAACACACGTCCTGAGGATCATCGAATTTTTGGGCCAGAGCCGGACGCCCAGGCGCCAGGGCGCCTGCACCATCTCGGCGACGCCGATCAGCCTCGAGCCTGTCCCGATCCCTGAGGTTGGCAAGCTCGAGGTGATGAGAATCTCAGGGATGTAGCCTCAGAAGCTGGGTGAATCCTCAAGACTGGCACCGAGGTGAGGCGATGCGAATCTTCGTAATAGGGATATGCCTCGGGCTGGTGTGACGTCAGCAAGAGGGTGGCGGTACGAACACGGACCAGACAATCCAGGCTGTCCATTCGCAGCGCTGCCCGTGGCACTAGCAGCAGCACTCTCGGCCAATCATGCGACGCGGCCGCTTCGACCACATGATCCAGCCGCCTGGATCGCGCTGTCGATGCTCAGCGTCGAGATCGCACAATGCCCCCTATCGCCTGTGCAATGCCCTGGGCGTGTCGTGCCTCAGAAGGTGAGCTTCTGTCCCTTTTGCCTCGACCTGCTGCCAGAACCGACCCTCTTCCAGCGCCCACCCTGTCCCTCCCCCTTCCCCTCCCCGCCCCATCTTCCCGTGCCCCCTCCCTTCGGCGCCCCCCCTCGGGGGCGCGCAAGCATGGATTGGCGATCCGTGGGTTTGCCGCGCGGCCGCCACATCCGTGGATCGGGGGAGGTGCCCTCCCCAAGATGCGGCCAAGTGCCGCCTCGCTCGGCGGTGGAAATCCGCGATGTCGCATGGAAGCGGGACGTGCCTTACCAGCCTGGAACATATCCCTATCCCTATGCTGGGCGCCTCCTCATCACGATGCCAATCTTAGGGATTCCCTTATTTCTTGAGGGCGAATCCCTAAGATTGTCACCGCCTTTTGGCGTGGCAATCTTAGGGATAGGGATGCGTTCGAGGCTGGTAAGTGCCGCTGCTCCACGCCCCGTGGTCCGCGGGCGCAGCACGGCGCAAGACAATCTTCCTCCGCCGTCGGGGGCCGCCCGCCCCAGGGCGGCCGGCAGGTGTATACCCTCGCGGCGGCTCCGGAGGGGCGTCGACTTTCCCGCCGCCCAGGGCGAGGGGCAACGAGAGGGGGGGATAGGAACATGGGGGGAAACCTCGACCTGGAACCGGCGATAAAAATCGCCGATAGATCGGCGATGGGCCTCTGGTGGTGAATCCGCTTCCTTCCTGCCCAGGCTGGGCAGGTTGGGGCTATCGACCCCGTATCGGCGATCAATGGGCGATTGGGGGTCGATGCATCCCCCCCTATGCCTATCCCCCCCTATCGTTGCCCCCGACAGGGGCAGGCGCGCCCCGACGGCGGGCACAAATCATGATGCACCTCTCGTCGCCCGGTGACCCTGCTCCGGGAGTGCGCTCGCCTGGCCTCCGCGCTGCCCCTCGCCGGCCTCCCCCCGCCCGTCTTCCTCCGGCCACGCCCCGTTCCCCTACAGGGGGATCTTGGACGAAAAATAAAAGATACCCACCCAAAAATTACCCAAAATATGCCCAAAGGTATTCAAAACATAATCCCCATACTTTTTAAAAAATATAGAAAAAACTATGTTTGAACATCCCCCCTGTAGAGGGACAAGCCCGACTTAACCCAAGGCGCCCCCTCGCCCGCTGCCCCTCCCGGCCCCCCCACCGCCGCGTGACCCCCCCCCCCCGGGCCGACGGCCCGCTCCCGCCCGCACGGCGCGCGCGCGGGAGCCACCCCTTAATACATCAGGTCGGGCGTGTGCTCCTTCAGGGCTGCCAACTTCGCGCTTCGCGCTGCGCGAAGCGCGAAGTGCGAATAACTTCGCGCTCTTGCGCCGCCTCCCAGGGAAGAAGAGGAGGATGAGGAGAAATCGGAGCCGAAGCGCGAAGCGCGAATAACTTCGCGCCCTCGAGGGCGCCCTTGATTTTGGAGGAAAGACGAGAGACGTACGCAACAAAAAGTGCTCGAGCAAGGTCGGAGGAGCTCGAAGCAGCCTTCCCTGGGCTATCTTTTACTACTCTTCTGGGATGTTCTCCTGCAGAGGAGGGACATGCCCGACTGAACCTCAACCATGCCCCTCCCCCGCGCCCCCCAAGGGACGGCTCGTTTCTGCACCCGCAACGCTTCCCGAGCACGTCGCCAGTGCAGCCACACGAGGAATGCCGGACAAGAGGGCAACTGGGGCTTCCCTGGCCGCTGCGAGCCTCGGCCGCGACGACAACTCCCCGACCCAGGCCCCAAGGACCGGCCCGAAGACGAGAGCCCCTCCCGAGCCCCAGCTGGTCCTTCTACAAACCCCCAGCGGGGAGGAGGAGGAGGAGGAGGAGGAGGAGGAGGGGGAGGAGGAGGGAGGAGGAGGGAGGAGGAGGAGGAGGAGGAGGAGGAGGAGGAGGAGGAGGAGGAGGAGGAGAAGAAGGAGGAGGAGGAGAGTGAGGGGTGGTCACGACCCGTTCGCGCCCGATCAGCCTGCCCGATTAGCGCGCCCGATCAGCCTGCCTGATTAGCGCGCCTGCCGCCGCCGCCGGACGACCCCCCCCTCCCCCTCCCCCTCCCCCCCACGATCCACTTACCCACGCTGCGTGCACAACTCGAAGGCATCTCCCCCGCCCGCCCTCCCGTGCATCAGCGATGCATTGGCGACGGCCGGATGGATAACAACGGGCTCCAGATCGCGCCGCATCGGCGATGCGTCGACGGTGCGGCGTGCTCTTCCGACCCCATCCTGCTCCAGCCAAACGAGGCCTGGAGCAAAACACAGCCCACTTCTGCCGCCCTGCGCGATCCCCCCCCCCGCGCTTACTGAACAGCTCGGAACACACTTTGTGACCAGCCGCAGCCTGGGGTCCGCCCAAGAGGGGGCCCGCCCACCCCCTGCCTCCCGGGGCCCTTCCTCCCCCAGTCCCCGCCTCTCCTCTCCTTCCCCCCGTCCGCTCTCCACTGGTCCGTATGCTCCTCCTGCTTCTGCTCCCGCTCCTGCTCCCGCTCCTCGGCGAGGACACTCATGACAGGCCTGCGGTGCCCCCTGGGGACCTCGACGAGGCTGGCTGACCCTCTCAAGGACCATGGCGGGCGCAGGGCCACGCCCATTTAGCAGCACCAGTGCTCGAATGGGAGCAACCGGCGCAACGCCCGAAAGGAGCGAGCTCGCATGCTCTGATTTGTACGCGTTGCTTTGGGCACGCCACGCGCCCAGGAGTCGGCCGTGGTCTCAAGGCAGAGTGCTCGCCCACGGGAGGGCGCAACCCCTGGGCGCAGAGCATACGCAGCAGAGACAAGAGAGAGGCGTTCATCCCCACCACGCGTGGCGCGCCCGCATAGGCGAACTGGCTGGGCCATCAGCGGGGTTGCGCGCGCAATGAAGGGAGCATCTCTCTGGGCCAGACGCGGCGCAGGAAGCGAGGGTGCCTGACGCGCGCCGCGCGGCCCTAGACCAACCGTTGCGGTGGGGCAATGAACACCCCCGAATGGCCATAAGCGACGTCTTGTGGGCCTTCGGTTTTCGTTCGCGCGCTCGGGCGGAGGGGAGCTCGGACGCGGGGCGTGCGCTCTCAATGCTGCCCGGCCAGCGCCAATGCCGTCGGGGGCAAGTGTCTGAATCCGAGGCACGGATGCGCGCCTGCGGCGCGGGCGCTGTGTGGGCCCACCTTCACCGCCGCGGGCACCTCCCTCGGGTGTCCGCTGTGGGGGTGGTGCGGGACCTACTTCTCCTCTCCCCTCCCTCGGGAGTCGTCTACCTGCTCCCGCTCCTGCTCCTCCTCCTCCTGTTCCTGTGCTCCTGCTCCTGCTGCTCCTGCTCCTGCTCCTGCTCCTCCCCCTCCTCTTGCTCCTCCTCTTCCTCCTCCTCCTTCTCCTCTTCCTCCTCCTCCTCCTCCTCCTCTTCCTCTTCCTCTTCCTCCTCCCCCTCCTCCTCCTCCTCCTCCTCCTCCTCCTCCTCCTCCTCCTCTTCCTCCTCTCCCATCCTTTACACGCGTAAACTCTGGCACAGTGGATCCTGTGGACTGGAGCGGCCGAGGGACCCTTGGCCTTCCCGCGGGTGCCCCCCTCCTCCCCCCTGCGAGGACCACGGCTCCCCAAAGTGTGGCTGGCCATGACCTCCCCGCCCCGCCGCCCTCCCGTGCGTCCGTCCTGCCCCCCCCCAGGCTGCTCGCCCCTGTCGCCGCCTCCGACCTCACAGTGGCTGGCCTGGCCTCCCCGTCCCGCTGCCCTCTCCTTTGTCCTGGGGACGAGGAGGAGGAGGAGGAGGAGGAGGAGGAGGAGGAGGAGGAGGAGGAGGAGGAGGAGGAGGAGGAGGAGGAGGAGGAGAAGCAGGATGAGAAGAGGAGGAGGGGGAGGGGGAGGAGGAGGAGGAGAAGGAGGAGAGAGGAGGAGGATGAGGATGAGGATGAGGATGAGGGGAGGGTGAGGAGGAGCAGGATGAGGAGGAGGAGGGAGGAGGAGGATGAGGAGGAGGAAGGGAGGGGGAGGAGGAGGAGGAGGAGGAGGAGGAGGAGGAGGAGGAGGAGGAGAGGAGGAGGAGGAGCAGGAGGCGGAGGAGGAGGAGGGAGGAGGAGGAGGAGGAAGAGGATGAGGGGAGGAGGAGGAGGAGGAGGGGGAGGAGGAGGAGGAGGAGGAGGAGGAGGAGCGATTCACAAACGACCCCCTGTGACTGCACTGGAGGCCGTGGCTGCTTCAGGACCTCCCGCCCACGCGGGCCTCCCCGTGCCTCCTCTGCCCCGTCCCTCGATCTCTCCGCGCGCTGGCGCCTTCTGGCCCCGTACAGCGCGGCGCGCGCACCGGCGCGCGCGGCGCCGGACGTTGGCAAAGGGTCCAGGGCCTGGCGCGGAAGGAGGCGGAGAAATGATGACGAGGAGGAGTGGGTGGAGGAGGCGGAGGAGGAGGAGGAGGAGGAGGAGGAGGAGGAGGAGGAGGAGGAGGAGGGGGAAGGATGCGGAGGAGGGGGATGAGGTCAGGGCGAGGACGAGGAGATTGCGAGGAGAGGAGGAGGAAGAGGAGGGAGGATGAGGATGAGGAGGAAGTGGATTGGAGGGGAGCGGGGGGGATGGGGATGGGATGGAATGGAACGGGGAGGAGGGGACGGGGCTGAGGAAACAAGCACAATAGCAAGAACAAGTGCTTTCGCATCTCACCTGTCAGTATGCTGCGTTCTATTCATCCCGCTCATTCATCCCCGTTGCACCCAGTATGCTCTACATGCCCGCGAGGCGCCGCGTGCGTATCTCAACTTGGCGGAGGACGAAGAAGTGGAGGAGGAGGAGGAGGAGGTGGAGGAGGATGATGAGGAAGGGAGGAGGAGGATGATATTGCCGTCGCCTGAGGCCAAAGGGGATGATGATGCTGCTGTTGTTGCTGATGTAGATGTTGTTGTTGATGATAATGATGTTGATGCTGATGCTGCTGAGGATGATGAGGAGAATGATGCTGCCGTCGCGTCCATTGCTCCCCATTGCTCCAGTTTCGCAGAGCCCCACTGTACAGCGGGTGCTTGCCAACATCGATCATCCAAGCAATCGGTTGTTCGATAGTTCTGGCACCAATACGGTTCAAGAGGGCACCAAGAGCGGCCCCAACAAGGAGGGCAGAACCATTCGTTATTTCACCGAGAAGCGCACACTACAACCCGAGTTGTCGCAATGAGCTCCTTATCAGCGTGTCCTTTTTCCAACGTGCATACAACTAATGGGTCCAATTGGATCTTTTGTCGGATGTGCGAAGGTCTCGTGGATCCTGTTTCTGCGCTTGGCGGGTCAAATTTCCTTTTGGAAACAACAACATGGAACCACAAACATAATCCATGTATTTCCCCAGAATAAGTATTCGATCCGCCGGCCCCCTTGTGGGGCCACCAAGCTGCGCGGCTTAGGCTTGCTGCTCCCTGCGCCAGTTCCAGCTTCCAGTCTCCAGTGTCATAGTCCGGCTTTATATTTTTTATAATGTAAATTGTTGAAGTCCGCGCGAAGGGGGGGAACCTTCAAAGCATCCGGTTACCTTCCCCTGGAATTGGTTACACAGTTCTTGGGGGGGGGGGGTCGTGGGACACGTGGAAATACCGCTCAGGGAGCACCAAGATGGCCTCAATGGGACCTCCAAGAGATCTCAACAGCCCCCCAACTAAAATCTTTAGGACCCTGTTAGGGCTGATCTCTCTTTTGCTTAAACTGAGGTGCCGCTTCTTTTTTACGTCGGATCCTTCACTGTCTCCCTCGAACAAGTTCCCTACGACGTGCTTCTGGCTGGGCTGGCGGGATATGCGAAGCGTTAGAAAGTTCTTGCGAGGAAACGTCGTCTCATGTTTGCGCGTCCAGCGGCCTTACACCTTTGGAGGGCTGCCGTGCACGTGTGTGTGTGTCTAACATGCAACAGGTATAGGTCATTCGGTTGTGCACCAGCTATCATCGACATTTCAAAGCAACGTGCAATCACATCAATCTGGATCTTATGGTAGAGGTTCGCTGGGAAGAGCGTACTTCCCCGATGTACGCTGAAAAGCTTCTGATCCACCGCTGCGGACCTTCAACCAAAACTGTTGCAATGAAAGGGTCCAGGGACACATAAATAAAGACACACTTTCCAATATTATAATTCTTTCTATATTTTTCGGACTCTCGTCTTCCTCCCCACTTCCCATGTTTCCAATCTTTCATTGGGAATCGACCATTGATTGTGTCTGTGGGTTCTTTCCCCTGCTGCTGCAAGGAAGGCAGGTCCACACTTCTTCTGTCGAGAGAGGCCTGCAAATGTCTGTCAGCTCAGCAGCGCCCCCAGCGGGTGAAAGCACGACGCCCGAGGAGGAGGAGGAGGAGGAGGAGGAGGAGGAGGAGGAGGAGGAGGAGGAGCAAGAGGAGGACGCCAGGCCGTGCTTCAACAAAGAACGCACACGCTCTTGACCAAATCACGGCATCCTCCTCCTCCTTCCGGCCCCCTCCTGCCCCTCCTCGTCGGCTTCCTCCTGCTGGCAGAAGTGACGTCCGGCGTGAATGGGGGCGGCGGGGGGGGGGAGGGGGCGGCAGGGGCGGCCGAGGCCACGGCTTTCGAGCGAGCGAGGCCGAAAGGAACACCGTGGCAGTTCAGACGGCGCACGTGCAGTGTGGCTGCGGGGCGGGGAGGGGGATCCGTGGAGAAGGAGGAGGACGAGGAGTAAGGGGAGGATGCGGGAGCAGGGAGAAGGGGGACGTGGGGATGGCGGGGGGCATAGAGGCATGTGCGAAGAGGGCGGGGCGGGGAGGCGAGGAAGGAGAAGGGATCTGGGTGCGGAGGGGATGAGGGGTGGAAGGGAATGGAGAGGGCCGCGTGAGGAGGGAGGAAGGGAAGGGGAAGGGGTCAGAGAGGAGAGGCTGGATGAGGGAGTGGGAGCTCCGACCATCTGGTTTTTCAACCTCGCGTTTTTTACTTGATTTCCGCCTCCTCCTCCCTCCTCCCTCCTCCCTCCTCCCTCCTCCCTCCTCCTCCTCCTCCTCCTCCTCCTCCTCCTCCTCCTCAAGGGGGAAAGCACAGGTGCTGAGATGGTTGCCATCTTCTTTCTTTGACTGTGCAGGCTGCGCAATCAATCGGGGCGGTGTCCTGCTTGCGCCGTGCCGCAAGGGATCGTGCCACCCAAACTAGTGCAGATCGGCTCCAGCCTCGCTGGGGGAACGTGCCCCGACGAGGGTCCCTGAAAAAACCTGCAAGCAAGTAGAGTGACTTGCAAACAATATGTCAGTGCATACCCGCGTGGGCCCTAAGCAGTGGGTTGTTGCACCCTAGGCTTGAAATCTCTGTGGTGCAATATCTGTATGATGCAACCTTGGTGTTGCAACATATACAGTGCGATCTATGCGCCGCAATCAACTTTGGCAACTTTGCAGTCGCCAGCTCCCAAACTGGCGCACACGTTCCATTCTCCCACCCGCAACTAATTGTCAAAACCGACTCGCGTGATGACACGAGGACCCTTTTTGTGCAGATCCGTGGCTCGGGCGGGGAGGGGACGATGATGATGCTGCTGCTGATGATGATGAGGATGATGGTGGTGATGATGCTGCTGATGATTATTCAGGTGGCGCTGGCGACGAGGGCGACGGCAAGGACAATGACGATGACGGTAACCATGATGCTGATGCCAACCATGAGGACGATGACGATGACGATGACGACGATGGTGATGAAGAGGATGGCGATGACGATGCTTGCTTGCAACATTGACGCTGGCGATGGTGCGGGGGAAGGTCAAGAGGACATGCAGGCGCGCGTGCTGAAGTTCAGAAATCCAGAAACGAACTTCTATTGTCACCCCGCTTGGCTTGCATTTGTTTGGTCACATGTGCTGACCCACTTAGGACGACACGTGTTTTAAGATGGTTTCGACATGCGCGCGCGGAGGTGCGCGCGTGTGTCCCGAAGTTGGCGGGCTGATGATTTCCTCATGTTTTCGACGTGCGCGAGCGTGCGGCCCGCCGCACGATCTGCTTTGAAACGCTGGCCGCGCACCACTGGCCTCGTACAGTCATCGGCCTGACCTAAGGAACGATAAATAAGGAACGAAGCCCCTTTTCTCCAAGTAGGTCTACGAAATCCGAAGGAACGGCCGAGCCCCTCATCGGCAAAATGAACCCGCGCGTCCAACATCTGAAGGAACACCAGGGGGGCTCGCCGCCAAAAAGGTAGCGGAACGCACGCAAACCCAAGGAACGACCGAGTCCCTTTTGAAAAGTGAGTGTTCCTTATTCAAGCCGCTCGCCGTATGAATTCAAGGGCTGCGCGCATAAATCCGTGACATACCTTCTCGGGGGAAAAGGCAAAGGGTCTTGATCATGGCGGAGTCCACCTGCCCTGACCAAGTCGGACAATCGGACACACTGCCAGAACTCGATCTGCACGCGCGGGGGCGCGACCATGTGGACCGAAGGGTATCATTTGAGGGGGGTTCTCACAAACCGAACTTGCTAATTCAACGCGTTTGCGCCGCATGTGTTATTTGACGAGGGTGTCGGGGATCTTCTGACCTGGGTCAATCCAGACCCGGGTCAGCAGGAAACCAAAAACTGCAATGCAGGAGAAAAAGCTGCAGCGCAGGTCTTCGCAAACCCAGGTCAGCCAATATGCGCGGCCGCCTCGCGGCCACGAGCGGCTCCCTGACCCGGGTCAGCCAGAGGGGGTCTTCGCAGGATCCTGCAGGATACGGTGCCCTGGCTGACCCCCACTTGCACTGACCCCCGTCTCGAGGCTCCCGAGGGTGATGGGAAGGGTCGATGCCGGCCTGTCTGGGATGACATCGTTCCAAATCTTGGGTCGACGATCGCGCATCATGGGTACGGAAAGGCAATGCGGCGAGGGAGCCCGGCCGTGGGGTGGGGGCACCTCGTTTAGGAGAGGAAGCCGATGCGTCTCAATCATTTTTGGCCGTATTGAAATCGTTGACTCCACTGCCCGAGCAAACCTCCCACCCACCCAGCTGTAACTTGTCGGCAAATCCAGCTGGTCGGCGATAGCGACGATGAACATTACACTGGTGATGTTGATGGCGACGGTGGGGACGTAGTTGACGACGACGACGATGTTGATGCAGCAGGTAGTAATGACAACAACGCGTGAGCGGTGACTCCATCGATGATGATTACGATGGTGCTGGTGGTAGTGATGAAAATGATGCTGATGCTAATGATGCTGCTGCTGATGATAATGATGATGATGCTGATGATGATGATGTGGGGCTCTCTCGAGGCCATCGGGTACTTTTTGTGCAGAAGGGCGACGGCGCACGAGAGCAACGGCAAGCCTCGAAGCACAGACTCGGTCAGCACAGCGCAAACACAGTTATTCTTCGGCTCAAATTGGGCGGGAGGGCCCAGGGAAGAACTTGAGCAAGGAGGTGCGGCCACATGCAAACCCACAAATGCCGACAAGTCGCTGTATGTGGGGCTCTCACGAGGCCATCGGGTACTTTTTGTGCAGAGGGGCGACGGCGCACGAGAGCAACGGCAAGCCTCGAAGCACAGACTCGGTAACTAACGCTAGTCACAACAAATGGCCCCAGCCGCAGCACTTCATTGACCAACCATTTTCTTGTATCTAGCGGCACGAGATAATTGCCGAGCAGCGGCCACTATCATGTCAGTGCCTGCAGTGGCTACCTGAAAGGGGAGCCCACGAGCTGAGCAACGTGCAGCGGCATCCAGCGCAGGACGCCCTAGGCCGCCAAGGTGGCGGCGGCCAGTACGGTCACACAGGCCTAGGGTGCAGAGGCAACGGCGCGACAAGCAATTGAGATCTCGGACGCCCCATCCGATCAAAAACAATCTCTGCCGAACCCGACCCGAGAACATGCAGGAATCGAGAGAGCAAGAAGAGGAGGCAGAGGCGAGGAGCGAGGAAAGGAGCGGATGTCGCCAGATCAGGCTTGACTCTGGGTGCCAGAAAATCACAGGCACCCGACGAGCCGTGCACTCTCGAATCAGCTTGAAGACAGACGCTGCCAGGGCGTTGGCCACGCGAATGGCGCGAATATTGGTGTCATCACTGTTGGCGCCCTTAAGCGGGGCGCCCAGGCGGCGGCACCGAGCACCGCTGGAGGACCAGGTCGCAGACGGCAAGGGCGCCCATAACCCTGAGACGGCTGATGATCGCACCCAGCCCAGTAGCATCTGCACAACCCGAGGATCCGAGGCGTCCTCGGCACGATGTCTGGCTAGGTTGATGGCCGCTGTTCATAGCCCGCGATCCTCGCAGGCCAATCGAACGCGAGTCGGCACGCATATACAATGTAACGAAGTACGGCAAAACAGAGGCGCGCAGACGGGCACGCCGCCGCAGCCTATTCAGTCGAACCTCCACTGATCGGTCAGCGTGGGCGCAGTCTTCCCTGCCGCCGGCGCCGACGCGGGCGCCAGGGGCGGCAGGCGGAGCGGGAAGATGCCCGTCCTCGCCGTCACCTCCATCAGCTGCAGCAGCCTGGCCTCGACCTTGTCGCCGAAGCCCACCAGCGCGGGTGAGAGCTGCCCCGGCCGCTGCTGCATCCGCGCCCGCTTCGCATAGCGGTTCAGGGATTGATCCGTCCGCCAGCGCCCGCGGTCCTTGACCTCCTTGCGCGTCCGATGGCCCGATAGGAGATCGTCGGACGCCCCTCCGTGCCGAAGGGAGCACAGCGACGTCTGCTCGCCGTCGAGCTGCAGCATCGCCAGCGCCGCACGGAAGGCCTGGCGGACCTGCTCGGGCGAGAACGTCCACAGGTTCGCCTCGGGCCGCCTCCCGTCGCGCAGCGCGGCCAGCAGCGGCCACAACGACGGGTCGTCCACGATCGCGCTCTCGTCGGTCACCCCCGTCTTGCCAGGTCTGCCGCTGGCTGCGTCGTTGACCAGGATGGCCCAGTGCTGGTAGCCGCCCTTCGACCCGACGCGCGGGGCGATGAGAAAGGCGGCCGCGAGGCGGTAGGCCTCGCTCGGGCGGAGGTACGTGTCGAAGGCCAGTCGCACGAACACCGCCTCGGACAGGCGGCCCTGCGCCAGGAGGACGCCCACTATCGCGAACATCGCCACCCGAGGCAGCGGAATGCGCATCTGGGGCGGGACGAGCTTCGCCCACCCCTGCAGCGCCCGAAACGCCCGCGGCAGCGGCCGACTCCCGACCAGCATCGAGGGGAGATGGTACTTCAGGGCGGCCAGCGTGGTGCGGCCCGTCGCGCTGTCGTACCCGTCCAGGAACAGATGCGCGAAGTACACCACCAGCACGGTGTCGAGGTCGGCGCAGCAGGAGAAGTCCCGCGCGGTCCACAGGCACCAGCTCAGAAACTTCTGGGCGCAGTCGTGGTAGTTCCTGCCCGTGGAGGCCGAGACGGCTGACGCCTCCAGCACTGAGAGACTCCCTCGCGAGAGACTGGAGGGCCCAGGGTGGGTCTTCCGATCCCTCGCGGTCTTGATCACCTCCTTGGGCCCGACGAGGCCGCCGCGCGACTTGCTTCTCCAGGAGATCCTCGAAGCTCGGCCCGACGAAGAAGCCCTCCCTCGACGGCATGTCGGCGACATTCCGCTCAGGGGGCACCCATCGGACCAGCAGCCGCGGCCCGCGTGCCAGGGTGACGCCAGAGAGCCGCCTCAGCGCGCGCACGAGATGCGGGCTCCCCGACCGTCCTTTGCCAACAGCAAGGGCTAGAGCCAAGTTGTCAAACGAGGCATAACATGCAATGATGGTGGGCTCCGGGGGTCCTCGAGGCATGGTGAATGCTGAACCCCAGGGCCTCGGCCTCATACTGCAACATATCACACCCAAGCCGCGTGTGCCTGCTCGAGTGGACCGTCTTCCAGCCGTCGAACCCAAAGACAGCCTCGGGAACCTCCAAGAAGCTAGACGTAGTCGACGACGGCACAACAGCAGCAGAGAGCGGGGCGTCAGGAGGAGCACGGTCGGCGGCATCCTGATGGGGCTCTACGGGGCTGAAGGCGTGGGCCCTCGCGAGCACGCTGGAGCCCTGGTGGCGCCTCCACTTCTCGGCCGCGCGGCCAACCTCCGAGACCAGGTCGGGGGGAATCACCTTGACGCACACGCCCTTCCCGTACGTCGGCGCGTCGGACGCGTAGACCCTAGACGACCACCTGGACCTAGTAGAGGCGCTCCAGAGGGGAGTCAGGGCAACTGCAGCTCGAAGTTCCCTAACAACAGAATCCCAAAGAGGCACGGGTTGAGCGCCCGCCACGTTGATGAACCTATAGACTGAGTTGAAGATCGCCACGACATCCCGCCTCAGGATCACACCCCAAGTACAGTGGCCCACCAGCACGCTGAGAGCCCCCGCAGAGGCCCGACCACGTCGTATGAGACCGAGTACAGCCTGCCGCGTACGCGCGAGGCGATCGGGCCGAACTCGAACGACACCCGAGAGACCGTCAATCTGCAAGCCCGTGAAGACACCCTTACTGACGGCCTCCGAGAACTCCAGGACAGGCATGCCTCGGGACGTTAGAAGGTCGGCGATCTCACGAGCACGGCGAGTGGCAATCTCAGGGCTTTTTGACACAACGCAGAAATTGTCAGCGTCTCCAGCACATATGGCGTCGGTGTGAGAGATTAGCTTACGGGGGCATCCTCCGTCCACGATCATGTCACCACTGTCGAATCCAGCGTCGGATGGGCACGAACGAGGGCGCTCTGACAAAAGTGAAGGGCCCAGCTCCAACCCATGGGAACAACTGTGACCAACGGCTGGATAAAATCGTGGATACCGACGGGCCTCCCATTAATCGATGCGAGGCCGATGTGACGACTGGATATCGCGGGCAGCGAGGACAGCGACTCCATCCCTGGCGGCAGGCGCAGGTGGTAGAAGGCACATTGGATATCGCCTTGTGCAAAAACGAAGCTGTCATCGCAATCAACACTGGCCCACGCACTGGGCGTGGGAAGCTTGGTGGCTGGCGGCGCGACGAAGCTGCAGTTGGCCAGCCCCGTGTCGAACACGAGCCTAAGCATGTGATTTGATTTCTCCACGAAGAATAAACCGATTGCGTGAGAAGACTGAGCACTGGCGGCCCTCCATGATCTCATGTCGTGAGCCTCCAGCTGCTTCAAAAACTGGGCGTGAGACTTAGGCTGATAGCGAAGCTCGGGATCGACGTACGGGCGCTGAATGCCCAGCGCGTCGCGGAGCTCCGCAGCAACCGACTCGGAATTCAGCATAGTCTGCCCCCAACCCTGCAGCGCGATGGAGTCGGCATCCGAGACGACGTCGGAGGTGGACACTGCCTTCGTCGACTTGGGCCAGGCCACGAGGGGCTGGCTGTAGGGGCGGACCCGACCGCTGTCACCAGCGTAGCCAGGAGCCTGAGCGAGCATCTCTACAAGGGATGCTTCGCAGGCGCTGCTCCTCTCCGAGTAGGCGGCAGGCAGCTCGAACTCCCGATACAGGCCCGAGAAGTAGTCCACCGAGGAAGCCTGCACGGCGGGCGGGTCGCCACCGACCTGCGGGAGGTGCTCCGCGTCGCGGCCACTATGGAGCCAGTTGAGAGCGGCGAACCCCTCATTGCACCACTCGCGCCAGCCCG